>OY755253.1:40446461-40850264 GCA_963576725.1 Azorinus chamasolen | reverse complement strand
TGGACGTCCAGGAAATAGGTCAAATTAATTGAGCGAAAAATGATCAATTGCACATGGCACTCAGCTATTCGATTAAATGGACAACGATAATGACCAAACAAACTAAATACCCAATTATTACGATTGTCAAAAATATTATTTACTAATGATCTCGAAGACATTTTGCAGAAATATATTATTTACGATTGGTATCATTAACATTTGTAGAATATTCTCTATGGTATTTGAGTAATTACAAGTTTCAGTAACTATATTGGATTAATACTTTGCCTGTTTAGGCGCGAACTAACTGGCATAGGTAAATTGTTCGGATCCAGATGAGACACCGAGTAACACTCATGAGGATCCAACAGCAATCTGTTTAACACCCTGTCAATAGTTTGAACAGCTTGAACGAATCGTAAGTAGTTAAAACTGTTACAGATCATAAAGTAAGCCGACATCATTTTTATAGCAGGTAAAGCGTTACAATAGTACAATAAGTAGAAGTGTGGTAATGTTAGAACTATCAGAGGAGATAAAAATGTGCATCTTGATGTTTAATCCTTTAGATACTGAATTTTCAACGTGGCATAATCCAACATTATTTAATAATAAAGTCAATTCAGTTTCAACGGGTATACTTTGTGAGGGGAGTTTGAGTAAAAAATTATGCTAATCTAGGAACCCTTTGCTCTGGTTCCACAATATTTGCAATTGCATGTAGTGACTTAAGTATTTAATTGTTAATACAAACTTTATATTAACGATTGTCTATGTTAACATTAGTTGCATTTGCAACTAGACTGGACCGAGATGAGACGCCGGGTAACTCCGCGTCTCATCAGGACCCACCCTGTTTGACATTATGTCACTAGTTTCTGAGATCCCAAACAGCTCATGTTACCGATAGCCAGCAAACTGAAGAAGGGTAAGTGAGCTCTCCGAAACATACAATAAAATAAAATAAGAATAAAAGTAATGAGTAAATGAATCCCTTGCTTCACATAGATCTGAAAATTAGAATAAATGTATGAGTCAATGAAACTCACAGGTCTGACTATAAACATAATTAGAATAAAACAAATGAGTCAACGAAGCTTCATATAGGTCTGCAAATAAACACAATTGGAACAAAAGCATGGTTTTCAAAGGCGAACATGATGCTAATTAAAACATTGTGATAAATAATACGGGTCTGGATATAGTAAATTCGTTTAAACGCTTGTCGTTAGATCTGTTTAAAAAACGGGAGTTAGTTCTGAACACGAAATATCTTAATTAGGATTGCAGAATCTGATAATTGTCTTTCATCAACGTGAAGTATCTCGCAGAAACATGTTAACCCGTAGGAACAATACTTATAGTTTAGATATTTAGAATAAAAAGAAACCGATCATCTTGAAGAAGTTAATTGTAAATTATCAGCTTCTGGTTTAAGTATGATCTTAAAACATATTCATTTGTAAACGTTTTATATGAAACGAGAAGAAATGTTTACAATTATATTATATATGTAAAAATGGGAATCAAATTAAAAGTATACTTTCGGAAATTGGAAAGCTTGATGTTTGGTAATTTCACAATAACTTTATTTACTGTCTATTCCACTATAATAAGACTTGTTAAAACACCATATTTCGGATATTTGATGCGACCATGCCATACTCTATACGAGTACAACCTTACAGTACAAAAACAATTGTTGTGCATACACACATATCTAGATTGTATTAATCTCCACCGTGGAAATATGATGCCCGGTCAATATTTTATCTAAATGCAATTTTGACTACTTCCTATTTGAATACAAGGTTTGGCGAATCTACTGACCTGGTGTCAAACATCGTGGACCCGTATCTCGGCATCTCATTCTCGTGGACCCGTATCTCGGCATCTCATTCTCGTGGACCCGTATCTCGGCATCTCATTCTCGTGGACCCGTATCTCGGCATCTCATTCTCGTGGACCCGTATCTCGGCATCTCATTCTCGTCCAAACTGTTTGCAATTTTGAGTCAAGTAGCAGATAGTGGGAAAAGGGTCAATGCAAGTACATGTAAATGCTGAATTTCCAGACAACATAATATATATTTAAAAATATGTGCAATATAATTGAAGAGTCATTGCCTATGGCTACAAATCTTTATTAATTAGTCATATGTGTAGATATTTAAGAGTATAATAAATTATTTTGAATCATATTTGCTGACAGGACGATCAGACTATTAGTTCATTAAATGTTGTAGTTTACGGTCACAGACGTGATGGTCCACTTTGTGTACTTTTCTGATAATTAATGAGAAGCCTTATCCCTTCTTCCTCGGCAAATTAAAGTAACTGAGGTAATAATTGTATGTTGTAGTGTAAATATATTTATAATATATTGACTGATATATCTGTTTGGCACACTTCTTTATCAAAATCTGAATGTTAATATATTGCAATGTGCACATTTTGCCGAAACAATTCAAAACAGATATATCTTTTAGAATTTTAACATTTACCCTGATTGCTATTCTATATCATCAGGTTCAATGATACTTATTGGTATATAATTTCATTTATTTCACGTCATTAGCACGCCACTGCGCAAATTATGGAAACCAATAATGTGTTGTATCGCTTTTACCTTCTACAGATAATTGATTGTCTACACTGCATTATTAAATTACAAACAAAACGGGTTTATCTATTTGCAGAATCAAATTGCGTTACGTGCATTAATTATTGCCACTCTGCTGACACGAAAACTAATATTCTCGGTCATTAAACCGTGTTAGTCCTGTCGTTTATTCAAATAAAGCTGCAATAGAACATATAAAACATGCAAGGTTCCACATATATCTGAAAATATCCATATCACCTTTTTCAAATATGCATTACAGAGTGCTATAAGTTCATACTCTACAAGGACCTTTTGTATAAATATATGAATGAATTAAATGTACAAAATCGTCTTAATAAATTAATACAATCTTAGCACGTGTCCCGCTGTGTAAACAAACTCAACTCAAATTTTGACCTGTATCAATTTTGATTATTTCCCATTCGAAATATCTTTCAGAAACTATTGATCGAGCGTCAAACAGCTTGGATCCTAATGAGATGCCGAATATAGAGATAAGGTTTGAAAATGCACTCTGTTCAAAAACAGAATCGGAATCAGTTTGACGTAAAACTTAGAGCTGAAGCAACTGGCACGGAAAGAGTTGTTTGTATCGAAAATGAGAATTTAACCAATGGAAACACACATGGGGTCTGTCGTAAAAACAATCTGTTTTAACGGACGCACATCAGCTATTGTTGGAAAAACAAATGACTATAAAACTGGTGTTCAAAGATCAATATCAATGATACTTGCAGGGCCGAATGTCCTTATGCTATTTAACAAACATCCATAGAAAATACCAGAAAACAAATTTGAGAAATGGTTCCGGACAGGCAAACACGTTACAAGTTTAGCAAACAAAGGGCCATAACGTTAGTGTTACCACGCCAATGTCAGTGATACATGAATACCCCATTCCTTTATGGTACAAAACATTTATACAAAACATTTATACAAAATTTCAAAGAAAACTTTCAACCCGTTTCTAAGAGTCCGGGACGCACGGACGCACGGACGCACACACGGACGTTCTCGTTGATTAAATGTTATGGGACTAATATTTTGTTCCAAATAGTCAAATAAAATGAAAATTTGTTCTCAGTATCACATAACCATCAATCCGTGTCGCAAGGACAATGCTAACTGCGTATGCTGGGGACATCCATGTAGCAACGGCGCTTACGGACAAATATATAACAGAAAAGACACAGATGTGCCATACCATTACTGGCCGCGATAATTGTGAATTAGAATATAATACATAATTTTAAAGCATGATGAAAATAAAAAATAGAATAAAAGTCATGCAGGATATGCCTACACACATGCATGCATGCAATTACGAACGCCCGCACGCAGGTGCACACGCACACCACTGATAAGATTCTGGTCATGACGTTCTTACAATATTTTATTGCTTTCGTTGTTGTTATTATTATTATAATTATGACAAGGCTCATGCTAATGAAGAAAGTGACTGTAATGGTTATATGTGCCGTTTCCCCCATATATGCTATTTCTGGCACACGTTACATTTGTGCTGTCGTTACATAAGTGACACCAAAACAATGTAACATTCTTACAAAATATTTCTACATATCTGTCTACTTATAAATCTATATAAATTGTTTTTGTTTCTTTGATATACATAATGTGAAATACATAATTACTGTATAATCATGGCAATACAAACACTAATTGTTGCTTAATAGCTGTTAGTACGAACATATGAGTGCAGCACTGAATCATGTATTATAGAAGGGGGCATGCATCGTTATATGTACATGTATTCTTACTAGACCTGTAATGTTGACAATAATGAAGTTAATCAACACAAATTAGCGTGTTCAGCATTACTGTACATGTTTATTGTTACAGCTTATAGAAGACAGTTTGGGTACCCTTACACAAAGCTACTTATTGACATGTAACAAATGAAAGTGTCCAATACATGAGGTATCTCTAATAGATTAATCAGTATTCACCTTGTCTGATAAAAGAGATATAAGGTAATGTTCGAAATTGAAGCAGATGATAATTCGATTCGAAATATTCTAACGGATAGATAATGAAAACATACTAGAAAATAGGACGTCATGCAAAATAAACTTACCATAACACAACCGGTTGCATACGGTGGCAAGCACAGAATGCGCGACAGACGTCGAGCACTTGATCTCCATGTGTTAATTAAATTATCGGCCATGTTAAGGAACGGTATAAACATTAAAACACACACGGTATCTTACGTTGTGTAGTACGGTATTGTTTCTAACGTAGTATGATTATGGAATACTGAAGGGAGGAACAACATGATTGTGTTGCTGTTTAATGTGCACATTTTTGTAACCTTTGTATAATAAATTATTTACGAGTTATAACTGACCTTTAGAGAAAAGGTAAATATTTATTACGTGGAAGATTTTCGTGTTTTTAATTAATTACAAACGGAGAAAAAAGATTAATTTATTGTATTGTAACATCTGCATTACAATTATCGACCAGTACTAAGGTGGCCCAAATATCAAAGACTTTTGAACCTGTGTCAGTGACCATAATACGGATGACTTCAGCAAGAACGTAGCAACGGTGTAGAAGTGTGAACAAATTATCTACCGTGCATTCATGTGGCTAATACATGGCACATAATTTTGGTTATGCATGTTTTTTTTCAACTGACTTACCGTTTCTAGTACATATATTATCATTTTTCTCGTTATGGAATATCAATTATAAACAGGACCCTATATATACGGAAGCAGAGGGGCACACTTTCTTGGCGTTTTATCTGCTTTAAATAAAACGCTTTTGCCAATCAAGAAATGTAAACACTACATTGGTACTTTAACCTTTATTACATTCATTATTTTCTAAGGTTATTCGTATGGTAGGAATGATCAACCTGTAAAACATTAATAAACTTGGCTAAACCAGCATACATACATATGGTTTTCGCCCAAGAGTGTTAAGTAAAAGAGTTAATAATGTTAAGTAAAATTTCTCTGGGAGAAATTGTCGATCGCAAAAATATTGCATGCTATTTTCATGGCTTAGCCCTTGCCGTATTGTCTTCGAGTTAACTAGCATTTGTAAACAAATTGGATAATACCTCGACTAGCGTCTCATTAAGTCCCAAGCTTGTCGAACCTCGATCTATTGTTTCTCAAAGGTTTGGACCGACTCGGAAGTAGTCATAATGCTCTAGATCCGGATTTGAGCATACATTAATTTTCTAACACCAGGATAAGGGTTAATTTACGATTCATTTATTCCCATTGTATTGATGCAATGTATATATCAGACTAATTGTTTACAAACAATGACCGATTATTTAAATGTTGATATTAGTGCAATATATACATCAGACTTATTGATTACCTTATAACTAGATATTAGTGCAATGTACATACATAGAACATCTGTAAAATATAAAATCTAATAAAATGAGGCAAATGAACCACATACAGGAGTAACTAAGGCAAGCATAACATTGGTTTTAACATAGGATACTTAACTAGCACTAATACAAGCTCATTTCATGCATACAACAAATCAAAAAGATACTGAATGTCATGCTACAACTACACCTAATAAAGATACAGGCAAATGAAAGCATTTAGAACATATCAAGCACAAGTTTATCTAGTCAGGTGTTTTTAATTATATTGAAGTGCAGACCACAACATATGACGATTGATTGGTTTACATTGTTTGTCATGCCAAAACGTTTGATGAACTGAAGCACCAATCCATGCAAACATCAACAAGAAGAAAACAATAATTTTATACCAGGTCAGTTAAACTGATCTTTTCTGCAAAATAAGAGTATCAGGTTTTGAGCAGATATACAAGTTTACACAAGGAAAACACTAGACACAAAATAAAGGCAAATGGCAAAAAGTATAAACTGGCTCCTACACGAATTACATTTGCAATGAGTACCACGTCTTGTCCGAGTCAGCCTCTTTATCTCGCTACACACTGTATAGGCTCTTAATTTATTTGGAAAGCTGCTCCAAGGTACATCAATTACATTGTTACATCTGTGAATAGTGGTTTAAACGTACACATAATAGGCCTTGAATGTATACTTGAAAAATATAGACAACATTTAAAACCATATATCGCAATTTGTCTTGAACGATTGGCACGTAGAGGTGGAATAGTGTTGTAAATAGTTTGTGTCTAAGTCATTAAAAACAAATCCAAGTGCCCTTTATTGCATACTCTCAAGTTTTCCAGTATTCGATTTACTGTAGAAATGCCATACAATTGGACAATAATTGTAATTGACCGTACAGAACGTAAGGGTTAGCCTTATGTAGTGTATGTGAAATCAGTTGATTATATTGGCGATTTCTTTTCAAGTACTTTCTTCAAATGTTCAATATCCTTATCCTAATATGTGAGAGTTTTGGCATCTACAGTTATATAAAGTGGTTTTGTTAATGAAGTAACAAATATTATTTATGAAGATTTTTAAAAAATAGCGGCCGAAGAAATAAATCCCTGCTGTACACCTTTTGAAATGTCTGACCATTTGCTATGGAAATCATCTGTTTTATGCCTGGTAAATGGTCTTCTAAGAGCAATGCTGCTGATTCTGATTCTGCTGCTTTTAGATTTTTTTAAACAATCGGTTTATGTGAAAGGCAATTAAAGGCCTTTGGACATATCCATTATTATGACTGTTACATGCTCATGTCTGTCCAGAGCAACTTTCCAGTCACCCAGCCTAAGCACATACACACCGGTACATTTATTTGGTCCAAATGATACAGTGAATTTTAGGCATTAGGTGACGAAAGCAGTACCACATTGGAACGATCAGTGGCAACGATGTTTTCTCTTTAGTTTAATAGATACTGATATGAATTCCGTCATAACACCTGTTTAAATTAACCATTAACCATTTGTGATCCAGTGACTTCATAAACCTAATTGGATAATTTCAACAGTTATTGAGAAAAATGGAATAAAATATGAGCACGATGTACTATGACCTATACTTTAGATTAACTGACAATGGTCAAATGAGTAGTGTTAAAATACAACTACATTGTACAAATACACGACTACAACGCATAGTTATTCTATCGTTCGCATAATGTTTAATGAAAAACACAGTAAAGAAAAAAAACACTTCTTCATAAAACAATTACCGATTATTCCATTAACCTCAAGAAATCGTGTTAAAGGTACTTACATCCACAGTGTTTAGGCTCGCTAGATATGCCACATATGTCGACGTTAAAGTCGCATTTCTACAAAACCTTCACATGATTATTAAACGCATGGCTTGAAAAATATTTAGTCAAATGAAATTAGATAAAGTGCAGAACAGCTTAAAGCAATTTCATCTTCTCTCGATATGAATTGGCCTTAACTGATTTGAGATGAAAAGGTTTATCTAATTGCGCATTGAATGCTCTGGTATCCATGCCTGTTCGTCAAGTCCTAAGCACTTTAAGCTAAATGTGTGCGCGAGTCGTCCCACGCTCTTGTATGTAGAATGCAAACAAGATATGCTCAATCCATATCATTTTATTCAACATCAAAATATTCTAATATCATGCAAGCTCCAGTGACCTGATAATTGTCATGCGCTACTGCTATACACAGCGCATATCAATGATTGGCGTTTGTCATAATGCAACTAATACCGTTATTCATAACAGCTCTATGTACCATCCACTCAGATAAACGCATGCCCACGCCTTTGCAAACATAGTAGACCCAGACCAGACGGGTATGCTTGAACCGTCTGATCAGGGTCCATTTTGTTTGCTTATGGAATAATAAAGATATAACTTCACAGTTTCTGAAATGAAAAACAAATTTCTGTATAAATATTCATGAGGGAAAGAGTTAAAACGCACGAAAGCATCTACATATTGATTCTCCATTATTCCTGCACCGCTGAAACATTGATCCGATGCCATGACAACACTAACAGCGCTTTTAATTCAAACCAGAAAGTAGTGATGTCAGTTTCGGATTCGATTAAAAACACTCGTTAGACAGATCTACCCTGCCAGATTTCGATTATGAACTAAAACTTGGTTGGTCTATTATTCTGAATCATTCACTATGATGGTTTTAAATCACTCAGAACAATTAATTTTACCTGAGTATTTCAAATTGGTCCATCACTTTCATCAGCTGTTGTAAGCAGTTCACTGAAGTGCCAGATGACCCAACACGGTCAGTATGAATTTGAAGTAAACATATTTATTTGCACGTCAAATGTGTACGCCCCTGCGACTTTTATCTAAACAATATCTAATAATGCTAAGCTTCCATGCAATATGTGCATCAGCATTTGTATTATTGCAAATTAAATACATGTCGTTCATTTCTATTGCGCAGTTACTATAATGCAATCTATACTTGTTGCGTACAAAATAACACCAACTGAATATCAATTCCTCGTTAATACTTAAACATGCACATATACATTTGCAGCGGCTTGTTTTATACATAATATCAATACGCAAGTCAGTATCATTTTGAGCCCTTTCCTCCATGAATATTTATGTAAGAAATAATGATATCGTGAATATTAATTGGATGATTTTTGTAAGTGAACACAGGTAATGGAATAAACTGTCGAATCCTATCTATATTTTATCAGGAGCGCTTCTGATCTGGGTCTACTCAATTTGGTGTAAAAGGTTAAAATAATATTCTGACACAAAATGGGAAATGTGTAAGGGAAACTTGTATCGAATTGAACCAATCTGAAGCTGTCCAATTAGCTGTCGAGCTTGACATACATTATGGTTGTCCTTAAATTGTTTGACCGGTACTTCCTAAAGCTTGCTCGTAGTACTTTACTTTTGTTAGGACGGGCATTGTGTTATGCATTTAAACGCACGACAGTAGTCTGATTAGTTTTATTTTTTATATCACTGCACTGCATTTATTCCTTTAAGTGAAATTCGCACAACAAAAACACACACTGATAAAACCTTTATTCTTTAGGCATGATAGTGGATGAAATGCAGGGGTACATGTAATCATTTTAAGATCAACCAAAACAAGCACCAGTTTTAATAAGTACACCATTTGTAGAAGAGTAAACTGGTGAAGCTCAACAAACTGACTGCTTTGTACTTTATATTCAATGGAAAAGTAGTAAAGTCAAGCAGGCAAAGCCACATGCAAGACGCAACCACCACCAAAACACCGATAGACAGCATGACACACACACACACAACCACACACCCAAACGCACACGCACACACGAAATGAACACAGAAAACACCAAAAGACACACAAGAAACAGGGACAAACGTTCCACAACATGAACAAACCACAAGCACAAAGCAAACAAAAGGAAGGGTGACAAAGAGAGTACCGCCTTGGCACGGTCAGCAGCAAAAACACCACTGGGGGTTTAAACCGGTTTACGGACGTCCTAACCTCACACTTCTCTCAAAGTCACCCTAGCTTTACAAATATTGTAAATAAAGGTATCCCCGCTGGACTTACCCACAACATAGACGACGGTGAACACAGGACAACATGTAAAACATAGCATAATAACTGTGACAATCCGTCAAATATGTACTCAATGGCTTTGCTGAAGTCAGAGCACCTGCAGGTAAGCCGTTAAGGGCACGACAGGGAAAAAATAATACATGAGTCTGGTAAGCTCCTCCTGTATCCAAGTTTAAGAGTATACCATCATAGAGTACTACCCTCGGCCTGTCATCGCGCAAGCAAAGAGGGAAGCGTAGCTACCGACTGTAAAAGGATCGATAACCAAACATGCAGTGTGTTGCAATATAATAGGATCATAACCTTTCTTTTTAATTTTTTTAATGCGTTTTATAAACAAATCATGAAAATGGATATGACCCCGAATTTTCCTGAGTTTGTAGATAACATCCCCATAAAATTCTGGTTGAGAAATGCCTTGTCGCAGTAACGTCCGTAGATTGCAATTATATTTACTAATGAGAGGTAAATTTCGATAATAAAATTTAGAAAAGGTTTTCCGAAGTTTGTGATATCTGTAACCTTGCTTAAGAAGTTTATCAGTTATAACTAAATTACGTCTGTTAAAATCTTCAAGCAAAGAACAGGCTCGGGCAAACCTAATAAGTTGAGAAATATAAACACCATAAGATGTAGAACGTGGCACATCCCCATCTAGAAAAGGATAATTAACAATTTTAAAATTAAAATCTTCTCTTTTATCGTATACTTTGGACGAAACTTTATCATTTGTAATTGAAAGATGAAGCATTAATGTCAGATTGATTAGCTTTGTTTAAAGACAGTTCTTTTGGGTAGATTGAAGAAACCATAGTATCAAAATAAGGATTATCTAAATTCAAAATATCGTCTAAATACCTTGAAGTTTTATTAAAAGCATTCACAATATCGGTCTGTGTATCAGGTTTTAAGCTAAGCATAAAATCCCTCTCGTAGCAATACAAAAACAAATCTGCAACAAGAGGGGCACAATTTGTACCCATGGGTATACCAACAACTTGACGATATATGGTATCTCCATAACGCACAAATATATTATCTAAAAGAAAGGTAAGAGATCTACAAACAAGAGATCAACTATAATTTGTAAGACGTTCACAATACACATGTATGCATAATTCTAATCATTACGTTCTTGACAATAATTGATCAGATCCACGAGTCGTGCACTTGATGTTACATAGTGAATTAATCCGATAAAGCTGTAGACTAATTGATGCAGTATTCATAGACTTGGTATTATTACAATGGATGATACTTGACCCACCTGCACGATTCTATACCATTCACCGAAGGAACTCATATACGAACTATACTATAAAACACAAGTGTAACCTTTTCCTTATGGAATTGTTAAATGGAATATTAAAAAAAAAAGAAACGTGTCAAGATTTCCATAAATATTCTGGGATTTTTTAAAGAAAAGTGAAACATGACACCCAATGTGGATCCTGAAGATAGGACTTATTTAGAGGCCCTCTCATTTGGTTCTACATTGTTTGCAAAGGGTACTCGTGACTCGTTTCTCACATTGAAAGTCGAAAGTTTACTTCATATACAACCAGGTTCAATGATGTATTTCAGTATCAGAAGGATGTTCTGCACCTAAGAGAAAGGTTTCTGTAGCATGTTTTAGAAATATAATTCAAACACAATTGCATTTGTAGTCATTGGCACATCTGCTTCGAGCGAGGATATGTGACATTTAACAGAACCATTGGAAAGACACCTAAATTAATGTGTTGTCAAGGATGGTTCCTATAGCTCTTCCAGACGATCCTGAAGATATGTTGCAACATACTATTTTGTGGAGAAATGACGAATTTAGTTTTAAAGTATGGCTCTGCATTTTCATCGATACATATAATTTTTGTTCTACAGTCGAACAGTTAACGAACCAAACTGCAACCCGAATAAAGAATAATACAAAACATCAGGTTTTCGATATTAAACACATTAAAACGGCATTTATATGATTGGCTTCCTTGCGATATATATTTTTCAGCATATAAACAGAGGATTAAGTGTTATGTATCTTAAATCACGCTGCAAGCAGATACTCTCACATTAATAAAGTTGTTATTCGGACAAATGAGAAGAGAATAACACTCAGTCATGTTTATGTTTTTATTATTGTATACAAAAGTTCTTATTCTTACGAACTGGTTTAGTCTGCCTTTCTTCTGAGTCGATTATTACTATATTAGTAATGTGATACTAATACGTCCAAACGCGTTTTGCATAATCATTCATAAAATCTGAAATTACTCCTCTTTCACTCGTTTTACAGACACAAGTAAACATGCGAAATAAACTTTATTCAATGGAAAGCAGCGGTATAGAGATTTGGATATTTTATTCGATGGAAAGCAGCGGTATAGATAATTCTCAAAAGTCTGGACTAGCATGTTATTTGCTGTGTCTAAAATTGGATTTTGTTTCAAGGTTTATTCTCTGGGGATATTGAATCCATCTGTCTTAATTTGAATACTGGGTAAAAAGAGAAGATCTGCACATTAAAATTGAATACATGTACATACTCTCTGTTATTATTATATTAGCGTTGGTTGCAATCGTTATTTATTTAATAAATGTCATGCCTGATATTGAAAGCCATGTTTAATTACAACGACTAGCTTTCGAAACCTGAAACGATGTTTTGTGCACATCGTTTCCTTTTTATATCTAAAATAATAGTGTTGGCGGGTTTCTTCCCGATTATAGATAAACAGTGAACTTGGTGTGTGTTGTCTGAAGTTAATAAAATGAAAGAGAGAGTGTGCGCGAGAACCACCAGTCAGTGACATTGTTATTGTGCAGAATCTTCTAACAAATTGTTTGCTTTGTCTTTTCTGTTATTAATATTATTTTGCAGAAATGTAGACAAGATGCATGCTAAATTATCAAAATAGTTTCATATTGTGTAGACACTTTGATAAAGAGATTTTAAAAGTTATTTTCTGTAAATAAGATGCAAATCATGCTGAAACTCTGTAAGATGGCGTTTGGCTGCAAATTATAAAACATATATATATAAACAAGATGTGTTTGTCATACACTTTGCCCCCGATATGACCTTCGACCTTGACTTGAAGTCACCCCTAAAATTTCCCCTCTATAAGTTGCACATACATGCCAAGTTTGAAGAATGTATGTGCAATGACAACAAAATTATCGCCAACGGTAACCTTGGGACCAAACAGACAACCAAATCAACAGCCAGAGCAAAGTGTGGCATAACAGTGTATTAAACATATTAAAGAGGAGCAACCTTTTAGCCGTCCGAAAGTGGTCAAATAAATAAAATTTGAATATTTCGAACAGTACTGAAGAATTGCAAAACAACGTATTACTCTTTGAACTTATAATGGCTTTCGTAACGAGTGATACAAACACATAAATAGGATGAGGATAGGAGTTCCATCTTGGAACGATCAGTGGTAAATATACTAGTTTGGGTTTAAACCATGGTCAGGGGACATTTCCAACCTCATACTTATCCATTTTTAACTATATTACCGTTGTACTCATATTCTCACACCCTTTTGGTAAACTAATTATAAAACCGGCAAGTACGCGTCTGTCATATGATGTCACAAAGATATCTTTGTGAAATGGAAATAGATGTATTCAATTCAAAGAAGAATACAAAAGTTCTAAAAGTCTAGACTAACGGATCATTTGTTGTATTGTAGAAAGAGACTTTGTTTCAAGGTCTTTTCTGTCTCTTTGGACGTAACATTATTCTATTCTGACTCAATCTAAATACTAGAGTAACATGGGAATGATGTCTGCATATTAAGGTTGCGATTATCTGTTATCTAGTTGTATTTGGATGCAGGCTTGATTTTTATTGAAATATCTGTCATGCCAGATATCAATAAACATTTTAATTAAAACCGTTCATATCAGAAATAGCATTCGAAATTTGTAAGACTAATGCTGTTTGGTTCCGCTCTTATCTTTGCCGTTCGATTTGTAATTTAATATTGACTGTGAGTATCTTCCAGATTATAGATAAATCATGTACAGTGACGGCTTCTGTTGAAACTTAATCAACAGAGAGAAAATATGTGTCAAGTGTTTGATATTTTAACTCTTCGAATTCTGAACTTACAAAATAGAATGGTCATCATTATTTCAAGATAGCGTCCGTCAAGTATGAAATGGTATTTGAGAGAGAAAAAAGTGTGGGGATTCTGATCAGCCCTCCAATCTAGGTCAAATTCGTATGCAAATGCTAGTGCACCGTTTCTCGCATTCAGAGGGTTAAAGTTATTACACCAATGTTTGTTTGCACGTTTGATAAATAAGGGTTATGGTCATATAAAAAGCATCGTTGACAAGTATTCCTCCTGTATTGCACCAGATATACACTAGATAATTGATAATGATTCAAATCACGTAGTGGTGAATGTTTCTTACAACTCGTAATAACTGTAGTGATCCTCTCCGTTTAATCAAATGTAAAATATGCAACAATGTGCAACCTCATGAATATCAATCTAAGAAAACAATGACAACATTATGTTAATTACATTTTTTCTGTTTGCAAAGTAAAGCGTTATCATGTATTTTTAATATATCTTAATTTGCTGGTATTAAATTGATTACTTACCATACACTGTCATCATCAGTGTATTAAGCCATTGTCCTGAATTGAATTTACGAATAACTTGGATACCCATTAACTCGGCCTCTCATCATAATTCAAACTGCTTGAAGTAAGTAAGTAAGAACAGTTTCTTTATTTCTCCATGTTTTGTCCCCTATTTAGTATCATCTATCCATCAAATCCTATGTTGTGTCCTCTTTTAGTACCATCTCTCCACCAAACCCTATGTTGTGGCCAGTATTTATTACCGTCTCTCCACTAAACCCTATGCTGTGTCCACTATTTGTTACCGCCTCTTCACCTAACCCCATTTTGTGTCCACTATTTAGTACTGTCTCTCCACCAAACCCTATGTTGTGTCCACTATTTGTTACCGTCTCTTCACCTAACCCCATTTTGTGTCCACTATTTAGTACTGTCTCTCCACCAAACCCTATGTTGTTGTCCACTCTTTGGGATCGTCTCTCCACCAAACACTATGGTAT
Source organism: Azorinus chamasolen (assembly GCA_963576725.1). Lineage (NCBI taxonomy): Eukaryota > Metazoa > Mollusca > Bivalvia > Cardiida > Solecurtidae > Azorinus > Azorinus chamasolen. The sequence continues at coordinate 40,835,072 of OY755253.1, read as the reverse complement.
GGTCACTCTTTAGCATCGTCTCTCCACCCAAACCGTATGGGACGACCACTCTTTAGTGCCGTCTCTTCGAGACGATCCTAAAGAGTGGACACAACATATGGTTTGTTGGAGAAAGGACGAGTTTAATATTTGAACTTACACCTTTATCTGTTGTTCTGAGTAAGATTCAATCATACTTCAGTGTCATTGGTAAGAACAATGCTTGGTCAGTAGGTGTAGGCATAACAACAATGAACTTTCATATAGGAAGTCCCGTGAACCAGATCCTTAGCAACATTGAATCGATGATAAAGTGGCGACTTTCTCTGTTATTTTGTCTCGTTGAATGTGCTTAGGTTGTAGTTTACAAATAGATATCAGAAAATTGTTTACAAACTTCATTGGTGAGAATTATCTACATCTAAGTTATATTGTTGCACGCATGGAGCTTCTTTTGATGTCAAATTAAAATAAATTATTTTCATAACAATGGCGACATCTAGACGAAAGCAAGAACAAAACGCAATAACAGATCTTATTTATGACATCTTGACTGATTTATGACATGAAAGATATTATTTAGTACGACACTTTATATTTTCGCTAGGCTAGACTAATGATTGGTCCTGTTCTATGTCTACTGTACCTCGTTTTGAAAATTAAAGCACAGTAAGTGAATCATTATCTTGTGCAGATTCCATACTGGGTGAATGGAAGGAATGACTGAGTACAGTAAAAACCGGTCTATAACGGCCATTAACTTGTGTTAATTAGCTTGTATATAGGGCATGTGGCTACTTAAAGCAATGTGAAAGTATAGGAGCGCTCGGTTTTACTTTCACCTTGTTTTAAGCAGCCACCTGCCTTTGACAAAAAATATTTGATTTAATTTAGTGGCCGTTAAAGAGAGGTTTAACTATACGCATATTTCTAGATGGTCGATAGAAAGTTAAAGTTTTAATTAATGAAATATTAATTGGAATAGACAGATAGCATTTATTCTTTAATTTGTTTTTGTATACAGTATACAAACTTATTTTGCATTATATATATTAGCCTACTTTCTTACCCATATGTAAGTTACCTATTGCAATAGACATACCTTAGTTTGGGTCTATTGCTAAACATAGTCTATGTCTTATAATGTTATTTTGGTGTATAGTGTCTGCATTTCCGTGGCAATTAGTCTCGTTTGTGTAGTCGTGAACTGGAATGCTCGATTCCATATTTAGCCTTCATTTCAGACACAAGGCGCAACACTATTCGGGACCATGACTTTACAGAACAAACCTACAGCTTTCTACCGTAAAGATGTATATTCACTATATTGTACACTGTATAAACAACAGACGATACCAGAAAACATAGACAATCACCGTTGTGATGTAGATACACTTAATGGCGGAAAAACACTCAAATGTCGTTGGTCTTAAAGAGAAGTGGCAGCTGAATTCAGCTGAATTTCTTTTATCATATGTGTTACTCATTCACTCATACAAGCTTTGATCTGATGGTCACTGAACACAAGCGCCAATGTCAAACACAAATGACCATCATGATTACATAACTCAGAAGAATTCATTTACTCGCTCCTGCATAAGGACGCCTTTTCATGTCTTTGCGAACAGAGTAGAACCATATCAGACAGCTTCAGTAAGATCCGTCTAATCAGTGTGTTTTGTTTATTTATGGAAGACTTTAGGACTGATTGTTTCTATCAGTACCAATAAATCCTGTGTACATATGTCATTATAACAATATCATCCGCTATATTTTCTCGGAGTCCTTGTTTCAGTCTAGTAGTTATGTAATAAAACATGATACTTTAAAATTAGTGGCAATCTCAGAAAGGGACATATTATTGCATAAGCAAACTTATCAGACAGTCCCGATACGAGATGTATACTCTGGGTCTTTGCAGTTATGCGTCTCTATGGATTATATAAACACACCATTCGTCGGAATTAATTTGCTTGAGCATATACGAGTGTACTCAGGAAAGTGAACCTAGATATGGAATTTCCATAGGTTCCATTGTCGTCTTAAAAAAATAGGAAACAGCAAACATGGCGTTAACTTATACGTCAGTCGCTGTTAACGGTGAATCTGTCAGTACTTATCGGCGTCCTATCTCGGCATCCTATCGGGGTATAACCTGTTTGACGCCAACGTGTCTTGCAAATAATGGCAAAATATTGGAAAATGACAATTGTAGCATAGTTTAGAGCTGAGATGACGTGAGAGCGAAAGGGTTAGATATCACACATTTGAAAATTTTAATGACAATTGGCACTACAGTATCACCTCTTGGCAACAGGCACTCAATATAATACATGTGTAGATAGTAGCCCCTTCCCTAAAGCCCTAAAGAATTTGTCACCTCTACAGTATCACATCTTGGCAACAGACACTCAATATAATACATGTGTAGATAGTAACCCCATCCCTAAAGAATTTGTCACCTCTTTAATACTCATCATTAATGTTTTCAGAATCGTTCACCTTGGACGCTTATCATGAGTTCAAAAAGCTGCTGAATATCTTACCCGGGGTAATATTCTTTCATTTTAAAATGTTACCTATTCGTTTAAACTTGCTTCCTAACGAGACGCCGAGTGAAACATGAAATATGAAACATAAAACATGGAACGTGAAACGTGGTAGCTCGACACATGTCGTAGTGACAATACGGTATAAACAACATAAATGATATCCCTTTTACAGCTTTGTAGAAGCCCCTTTAATAGTTTGTATTAACCTTTTTATAGCTTAGTAATGGCGCGTTTACAGCTTTGTACTATCCCTTATTATGTATTTGGAATATCTCTAAATATAGCTTTTAGTAGGCCTTACTATATATTTGGAATCGTTCTTATTGTAACTCTTATTGTATCAAATTACTCTCATTATTTTTGTAACAGATCTCATGTAACAACTTTGTAACCTCTATTATTATATGTTTATAGCCCTTATTAATGCTTAATAATAGTCCTTATAACAGGTTTGTAATAGCTCTTATTATAGCTCTGTGATAGTTCTTAGTATAGCTCTGTTATAGCTTTGTGGTAGTTCTTATAACATATTTCAATAGCTCTTTTTATAGCTCTGTGATACTCTTATTATAGCTTTGTGATACTATTAGTATAGCTTTGTGATACTCTTATTATAGCTTCGTGATAGTTCGTATGGCATATTTCAACAGCTGTTATTATAGATTCGTGATACTCTTATTATAGATTCGTGTTACTCTTATTATAGCTTCGTGATACTCTTATTATAGCCTTGTGATACTGTAATTGTAGCCTTGTGATACTCTAATTGTAGCCTTGTGATACTCTTATTGTAGCTTCGTGATACTTTTATTATAGCTTTGTGATACTCTTATTATAGCTTCGTGATAACTCTTATTATAGCTCTTTGATAGCTCTTATTCAGTTTTGTAATAGCTCTTACGACAACTTTGTAACTGTTCTTGTAACAACTTTGTAATATTTAATAGCTCGTATTGCATCGTTGTAGTAGCCATTATTATATATTTTGAGGCTCCAATTATAGATTGCAGCAGCCCTTAAAGCTCCAATATATTGTAGTAGCCCTTATTATAGTTTGTAAGTCTCCAATTATAGATTGTAGTAGCCCTTATTATAGTTTGTGGGTCTCCAATTATAGATTGTAGTAGCCCTTATTATAGTTTGTAAGTCTCCAATTATAGATTGTAGCAGCCCTTATTATAGTTTGTAAGTCTCCAATTATAGATTGTAGTAGCCCTTATTATAGTTTGTAAGTCTCCAATTATAGATTGTAGCAGCCCTTATTATAGTTTGTGGGTCTCCAATTATATGTTGATGAATGCTCAAACATGACTTCATCCATCATGAACATAATAAATTAATTCAATCAGTGTATTCATCTACATGGACAATATATTTCCATATCGCAACCAGATGAAAATAATATATTTATATTTAAACGCTAATAGAGCAGGTAGACTTATCTGGGTGTATTCTGTTTGTAAAGGCGTAAACGGGCCGGGTTGTCACGTAAGGGAATACCACATTCTTATCCAGTCATGCAGAATTATGTGCTTATAACAATGTAGTTTATAGTTTTCATTTATGTACTGGTGTATACCAAACAGTCGCGTGTCACGTAGTTACATATATTTACATAGACAGTTTGAAGGAAGTTTGTTGCCCTCCTGTTTTATATGTATGGCCGTTTTATGTTTATTCGAATCATCTACCAGATACAATCTAGAACTACGAGACCTACAGATCCACATACATCATACAGTGCTAAATAGATTGCATAAATTGTAATTTATGGTATGCAAAATTCAATTTAAAACGACTGCGTTGTATTCCTATGCGTGTATTACCTTTCAAAGCACATTACTCCTTTCCCTCGTGAATATTCATGTCAGAAGTATTGTAATCATGCATATTTTATGGCTGAAAGTTTGCAATGGCTCACGAAATATGGCAAAAAACACCTAATATATAGTTCATTAACCAAACATACCAGACCCTGACTTGACAGTTTCTATTGGAGCCGTCTCACTTGGGTCTACTCTGTTTGCTAATGCTTGAAGCGTATATATCAGGTAAAGAGTTAAACCACTGACCATTGAACACTGACCATTGAACACTGACCATTGAATACTGACCATTTATTTCAAGAACATGTATCATCCATAAATTTATTACTTCACGAATATGCATATGTATTTCTAAAGTACATGACTTTATATTATATCAGAAGATGAAACAGGAGAGTTCATAACAGATAGCGTAGAGAACGTAAGATCTATAACAATTTACAGTTGAACTTCGATATCTCGAACTTCAAGGGACTATATAAATTAGTTTCAGATAACAGATGTTCGGGTTATCCGATTTCTAATCTGACTTTTTATCGACTTCACAGCTTATTGCAGGTCAAAAGTAATGCTGAAATCTCCTGTAGGAGCTTTCAGCATTACTTTAGACCTGCATTAAGCTGTCACATGTGTTAAGTAAAGTACCTACATGTAGTTATAGTCTACTTTCAGTCCGAATGACCGCTCAGCCGACTGTACATTTACTCCCCTGGTCATTGAGTGATTGGCCTATAATATTGAACACTGCTAACATATGGCGCAATCATGCAGCCGCAGTACCGGCGAGTGACCCTCATAGGTACCCATTTTAATCTCTGGGTGGAGAGGAGGTGCGGGTGGGAGACTCGGAAAAGCGTCTCTGAAATTTCCCGGAGGGACTGGGATTTGAACCCCGGACCTCCGGACTGATAGTCAAGCGTGTTACCACTAAACCACCGCACACACATAGTGATATATATTTTTTAAAGCAATTCTGTTTTGGAAGGACCAAGCTTTTAGTTCGAGTTATCAACTGTATATCCAAACCAAACAGAACCTGATCAGACAATTACCGCTGGATCTGTCTGCTCTGTGTCTACATTGCTTGCAAAAAAGTCAATATGCGTTCATATGAAGCTAAGGGGTTGTATCATTCAGATATACCTGAATGTGCTCACTCGTTCAATATTGTAATACAATCCGAGACCTGAATTTGCCCACTCGTTCAATATTGTAATACAATCCGAGACCTGAATGTGCCCACTCGTTCAATATTGTAATACAATATGATACCTGAATGTGCCCACTCGTTCAATATTGTAATACAATATGATACCTTAATGTGCCCACTCGTTCAATATTGTAATACAATATGATACCTGAATGTGCCCACTCGTTCAATATTGTAATACAATATGATACCTGAATGTGCCCACTCGTTTAATATTGTAATACAATATGATACCTTAATGTGCCCACTCGTTCAATATTGTAATACAATATGATACCTGAATTTGCCCTCTCGTTCAATATTGTAATACAATATGATACCTTAATGTGTCCACTCGTTCAATATTGTAATACAATCCGAGACCAGAATTTGCCGTCTCGTTCAATATTGTAATACAATATGATAGATCTACCTGAATGTGCCCTATCGTTCAATATTGTAATACAGTATGATACCTAGATGTTCCCACTCATCAAATAGTGTAATAGAATATGATACCTGCATTTGCCCATTCGTTGAATATTATAATAAGATTTTCACACAATGTATCATTCCACATTAAATATATTCGCCTTGGTCAGTCAGTTTGGCTGTTTTGCTGTATTGTAAACAAGGAGTCTGTATTCTTTAATTGATCTCCTCCAACAAGAACTAAGCGGAAGGATAGTATAATTATGTGGTCCATTGGGCTTTAACCAAATATAGAGAGATTATCTAAGACCGCATTACCGTTACCATCATCGTCGTCACCATTGTTACATCATCAACATAAATTTAAACTCATCCACTCTAAGCTTTTGCATCGAGAAATACTGAATGACAGACACGCACTAGCTTATCGGTCCATCCAATCTCAATATACTAATCTCGGGCAGACATCTAACTGGTTACCCCGTCGAATGGTTATATCAAACTAAATATCTTCCTCCACCACCTTCGTTTGGTCACGCGCAGGCAGCAAATCATATGTGTACTCGAATTGCTACCAGAGTGTTTATAAGCAACTCAGAGTTTAATTCTTTCGCCGCCAAATAAATCCCGTCTCCTCAGATTTTCCTTTACTCGGGTAATTTAAACTGGAATTTTCTATGAATTCTTTACAAAGACATAAGTCCAACAGTTTGGATCCAGATGAGACGCCTAGTTACTCACCTGGACCCAATCCGTCTGCCAGATGAGACGCCCAGTTACTCACCTGGACCCAGTCAGTCTGCCAGATGAGACGCCCAGTTACTCATCTGGACCTAGTCCGTCTGCCAGATGAGACGCCCAGTTACTCACCTGGACCTAGTCCGTCTGCCAGATGAGACGCCCAGTTACTCACCTGGACCTAGTGCGTCTGCCAGATGAGACGCCTAGTTACTCACCTGGACCTAGTGCGTCTGCCAGATGAGACGCCTAGTTACTCACCTGGACCTAGTGCGTCTGCAGATGAGACGCCCAGTTACTCACCTGGACCTAGTCCGTCTGCCAGATGAGACGCCTAGTTACTCACCTGGACCTAGTGCGTCTGCCAGATGAGACGCCCTGTTACTCACCTGGACCTAGTGCGTCTGCCAGATGAGACGCCTAGTTACTTACCTGGACCTAGTGCGTCTGCCAGATGAGACGCCCAGTTACTCACCTGGACCCAGTCCGTCTGCCATATGAGACGCCTAGTTACTCACCTTGACCTAGTCCGTCTGCAAATGTTATCACGGATTCGTCTTTGGTGGCGAAAGAGTTAACAATTATATCTTCAATTGGAATTGTCGCTTACGATTACGACACAATGCAGTATAGCATTATTACAAACATGCTTGTGGTTTTGATAAAAAGCACGCTTTCTAATTAATTACATATTGCTTGGAAAAATTCGTCTATGTATGACATATACTGTCAAATCTACACTATAATTTAATGACATGTTTAATCAAAGTAGAAAATCAAACACATCCAGTGCAATGAATCTTTGATATTATATGCAAACAGTTTAGATCCAAATAAGACGACGAGTAACTAGGCGTCTCATCGGTAACTAGGCGTCTCATCAGTAACTAGGCGTCTCATCAGTAACCAGGTGTCTAATCAGTAACTAGGTGTCTCATCGGTAACTAGGTGTCTAATCAGTAGCTAGGTGTCTCATCAGTAACTAGGTTTCTAATCAGTAACTAGCTGTCTAATCAGTAACTAGGTTTCTATTCAGTAACCAGGTGTCTCATCAGTAACTAGGTGTCTCATCAGCAACTAGGTGTCTCATCAGTAACTAGGTGTCTAATCAGTAACTATGTGTCTACTCAGTAACTAGGCGTCTCATCAGTAACTAGGTGTCTCATTAGTAACTAGGTGTCTCATCAGTAACAAGGCGTCTCATCAGTAACCAGGTGTTTAATCAGTAACTAGGCGTCTCACCAGTAACTAGGCGTCTCATCGGTAACTAGGTGTCTCATCAGTAACTAGGTGTATCATCTGTCACTAGATGTATAATCGGTATCTAGGTGTCTGATTAGTTAACTAGGAGTCTCATCGGTAACTAGGCGTCTCATCGGTAACTAAGCGTCTCATCAGTAACTAGGTGTCTAATTAGTAACTAGGCGTCTTATTTGTAATTAGGCGTCTACTCAGTAACTATGTGTCTCATCAGTAACTAGGCGTCTAATCAGTAACTAGGTGTCTAATTACTAACAAAGTGTCTCGTCAGTAACCAGGTGACTCATCAGTAACTAGGTGTCTAATCAGTAACTATGTCATAGGGTGAAACTAATTCCGACTCTACTTGAATAAATTTTGATTATTGAATTGGTGTTATTTGTTGTCTTTTCAATTCCCATGTGATCGACAGACCTCCTTGTCCAACTAGTTTTGACGGGAAAAGGGAACTAATATACTTTTGCATGCTAACTTTCTAGTCACGTGATAATTGGTCATTTTGGTCACTTTTGGGTCAGACATCTTGGTTTTGCAGCAAAGCATAATATTGTTAATCTGGATATTATTGTATTAGCCAGGTAACTAAGTTTATCATTTAGCTATTTGTGTAATTAGGTTTATTTGTTAGTAGTATTGCCTATAATTTGACGATGTATTAATTCAACTTTTCATGCTATGCAAGTTAGTTGTTTACACTTTGTGTGTACATGTACCTGTTTACATCATGATTATGTCAGTTTGTAATGTACATGCTTGATACTTATGATTGTTTAATTGTATTGTAGATTTGATTACTGATCATCTGAAATACGACATATATAAAACGTTTCGGAAGACTTGTGTTTATTCTTCAAACGCCCGATTTCACCCAGCCGCGGGCAGAAGCCCGGTCGGGTCGTCTTGAGAACCCTCAAACCCAACAGCTCTACGAAACTGGCGCCCAACGGTTCAAGATGACATCAGATGACATTGATTGTGTTTATGCTACAGATACTGACTAAGATTACTGTTTATACGGTATTCGAACATCAACATTTGTACGATCGATCGGAACGGAAGGGATCCATAGATATTGCGAGTTTTGGCTTCGCGTTTGGTGCACCGGAGAGACTTCGTTCAAGCCCGGGATCGGATGACGTTTTCTTTTACGACAATGGATGTACAGTGATAATCCGCGGATGACAGATGATCATCGTGAGATAGTGTGTGGACATTCTGGATTGTGTTAACTAGGATCTAGTGTTTTTGTGAGTGTTGTGTTTTGAGTGTGAAGTGAAAGTGTTTGTGTATTGTTAGGAAATTGTGTGATAAGTTATATTTGGATATTAGGATTGATGGTGAGTACTGTTATTTATTTTGAGCAATTGTATAGGTTACTAGGTAGGTGACTGAAGTGTTCACTGCCCTAGAACTGTGCATTTGGAAAAGGTCGGTCTACACGAGATTATATATCTCTGGTATTTCATTATTATATATGATTTTTGATTATGGTGCATTTTATATATAGTTTTTAGTCTTGTGTCTCGAGAAAAGTCCGTTTACAGGCCTGTTTCGATATCTTTCTGAGGACAGGTGTCTGTTTTCAGAAAGCTGTCGCCTCCTTGTTGTTATTGTTTATTTTCCTCTAGTAGAGTATGTTTACTGTGTTCTCAAGGTTTTATGTGTTTTAAGAAGTAATTTTTTTTCTTTGAGGACTTAGTTTCTAGTTGGAAAAAGTCTGAAAAATTCGAATATATAGACTCCTTTTTCATCGTGGGTTAGGCGAATCCTAGTGTACTGTTCGATAATGTTACCTATTCGGCTTTGAAGATGCGATAGCGTAGGGGTTATGACACCCGCTTAGTAACCTAGCTGTCACGAGTTCAAATCCAGGTAGAGGCAATTTTATTTTTTTTCTTCTCAATTTTTTTTTATCGTTTTTTTCTTCCGTAGGACATTTTTTTGTGTTGAAGTGACCCGTTTTGCACAGTTTGCTAGTTTTGCACTTTTAATAAAAATGAATACTAACTGTCCTATCGTCCTGTGTACATAGACTAAGTGAACCCTGAGTTATTCATTTTGCCCGTCCGCAAGTGCAGCTTGTTTATATAGTTGTATATCCAGGTCAAGTATCCAATCAACAGTTTGGATCCTGTTCAAGGGGTATTGCTGCTGGTTCAAATTTATAATTTAGCCCATGTCCCTTGTTAATCATTTACTGTATAATGGTAAACAAGTGAGCGTATTATCGATAATTTTGCGAGTATCGTACCGCGGCGAATTAGCGTAGTCGGAAGCGCGTTTGCTTAGTAACTTGAACGTCGCGAGTTCGAATCTCAGGCCTGACGTGCGTTTTTTTTCTCTGTAGAGGATAGGAATACAGCCAGGAGAGGATTGAAGGAATAAACTGCAGCTTATTTTTGCGATAGTTACAGACTTGTGTGAACGTTTCATATTGAAACATGCATGTGCTTGTTATTGTGCAGTGTTATTTTGTGTGCTAGGAAATTTGGTTTGATCCTAATGTGAAGAGTTTTAGTGCAGCTACAAATAACAACAGATTTCACTACATTCACATGTTGCATTACATTCAAACACAGCTACAGATTACTGCATTCATACATTCACATGTTGCATTGCATTCAAACAGCTTACACAATTTTTTTTTTGTAATTGAGTGAAATAGTTCAGTGATTTGATTTGTAGTTTCGAATACTACAGTATACAGTGAAAATATTCAGTGATTTGTAGTTTCGAGTACTACAGTGGAACTTATATAAAGTGCAAATGGCGTATTATGTATCGGACAGGGAATTGAGGAGGATAGAAAGAGAAAGAAGGAATGAGGATGAGGAAAGGTTACAAGAAGTAAAGACGAGACAGAAAGAAGTACATCGAGCTCAACAAAGGGAACAAAAGGAGCAACAAAGGAAGGAAAAGGAGAAAATGGAGACTGAGCTAAGGGAAATGAGAGAGATTATAAATAGAGTTCGTCAGGAAAGGCAAGACATTAGGAAACAGACCGCTTACGATAGACATACAGTAGAAGAAGCGAATGTCAGTAATGAATTAGTGATGGGAGTAGATGCCCGTAATAGAGATGGTGATAGTACATCAAGGGAGAAATATACGGAGAAAGAAAGACAAAGGAGCAGACAAAATATGGTTGTAAACGAAGGAAATCGCAGAGGAGTGAGACATGAGATAATTCAGGGAAACATTGGGAAGAAGACGGAGATATTATTGGAGGCTGATAGACGACAAGACGAGGATATGGAACGGATTCGGGAGGAAATAGATAATACAATGGAGGAAGACAGAGAAGGAAGTGAACATAGAATGAAGGAGTTGGAGAGAAGAAGACATGAGACAGAAAAAGAAATATTTAAACTTCAGAGGTCACTGAAGGAAGATAGAACACCGACAGGGAACTTTAAACCTCATGAGAGTACACGAATAGGCCACGATGATAGATGTGAAGATGTAGGAAGCAGAAGAGAAATGTCTTATGATACTGAACGTAGAATGGATAATTCATTGCATAAGACGATGCAGTGGATAGACGACAAGTTTGACAGAATGAACGACAGTAGAGAATACGGAGGTAGTCGTCATAAAGAAGAGAGGTTTACATATGAAGAAGACCTATATGGTTATGATAGAGGGAATGAAACTGAAAATGAAACAAACAGAATAGACAATTTGAAACTTCGCCAAAAGAGTTTTGAAGAGAAAATGGTTAAGATGAGAAGAGACAAGGAGCAGAAGGAGATAGGGTATGAGACAGATGACGAGATAGAACGTGTAACGGATATGATAGAGAAAATGAAGTTGAAACAGAGGATGTTGGAGGAGGAGATGAATGACAGAAGGAAGAAAAAAGAACAAAGAGAACAAGAATACGAGCGGAGGCGTAAGGAAAGAAAAGGAAAGCTTGATAGATTGAAGCAAGAAGAGCAGCGACTGCGACAGAGACTGCGAGCATACGAAGACACCTTGGGAGAAATGAATTTGTCTAATAGTGAATCTGACACGGAGCTTGTACAATCACATAAGAACGTTACAAAAGTAAGGGAAGAACCAAAGCAGTTGAAATTACCTAAACTTCCGAAACTGTCAGAAGAAACATTTGAAGAATGGAAAGTTGAAGTAGAAGTGATGATAGAATCAGACATTTATTCGAATGAAGCCCTATTACATGCAGTTAGGAATGCTATTTGCAACTCTTCTGGGAACATTCGAAGAGTACTACCAACAGTGTCACTTAGTGCAACGACACGAGACATATTGAACAAACTTGAAAACATTTATGGTGACAGAAGATCTGGAGAATCGCACTTGTCAGAATTTTATAAATCCAAACAGATGTCAGATGAAAGTGTTGCCGAATGGGGAGTTAGATTGGAAAACATATTACAGAAAGCTGCGAACAAAGGCCAGATTGATGAAGAACAAAAGAACCAAATGTTGAAGAAAAGGTTCTGGAAATATCTCCATAGTGAGAGATTGAAACTTAACACCAGGATATGTTTTGAGAGATGTGGATCATTTGAAGACCTTTTGAAAGAAGTTAGAGTGGAAGAAAGAGAGTTGAATACTGACAGTGATAACTCCGATCTACGGTCATATGAACAATCATCAGCAATGAATAAACTGTTAGAAAGGGTTGAAAAGTTGGAGGAAAACATAAAAAGGACAAATATAGACGACACAGAGAGAAGTTATGTTGGATATGGAAGGACAAATGAAGGATGGAGAGGAAATTTTCAAAGAGGAAGGCCTAGAAACAGATTGCGGAATGACAGAAGATATGATGGAAATAGACGATATTTTGCAAGAAACTACAGTAGTGATAGATACTATAGACATGAAGGAGGAAAAACAGAATACAATAGATCTTCAAGAGATAGACAAAGAGATGATAGTGATGATGATAGAAGAAGATATAGGAGATTTCAGGATGGAGACAATGGATATAGGCGGTATGATGATAAAAGACATCAAGAGGGAGACAACAGATATAGGAGAAGGGATAATAGCCGTGAAAGAAGAGATTATGATGGAGACAGAGAAGCACGAAACTCAGACAGGAATTGGAGAGATAGTAGAAACGAGAGTGGTAGTAGAAGATACAACGATGATAGAGGAAGACAAAATGTTGATCGTAGAGAACATAAAGAAAGATACAACAGCAAAGACAGAAACACTGACAAAAGGCCAGGAGCATAAAGAAAGGGATAGGAGGAATAATGAACAAGACAAACAGAGAAACAGATATTATCAGACAGGGGATGAGGAACGTGATAGAAGGTTGCGATACAACAGAGATTATGCAAACAGAGACTCAAGAGATGGAGTACGAAATCAAAAAGGTGGTAACACAGAGGAGCCTGACAGAAAGAATTTTGGAGGAAGGAAAAACCAATCAAACCGGTAACTGTCTCTGTTGAAAGGCAAACTGGAGACAGTGAGACAAAGAGCCCTGTATATAGGTTAACCGATGATATCATGGGAGGAAATAATGTTGCTAAAATTATAGTGGAAGGCCAATCAACTACAGCAGTTATTGATACGGGTTCAGTAGTTACTACAATTTCGGAAAGTTTCTACAACAGCTTGAGAAATAAACCCGAATTGCAGCCACTCTCTAACTTCAAATTGAAGTTAATTGCCGTCAATGGACAAACAGTGCCATACAATGGATACATAGAGGCGCAAATATCTGTACCTTTCATGAGTGACAAAGCATTCAATCTTCCTGTTTTAGTAGTCCCAGATTGCAAAAGTAACAGAAAAGATCCTGCTATTGTTGGTACGAACTTCATCAGGATATGCAAATCAGAAGTATCCGCAGATAGCACAGATATGCCGAAAGCATGGAGTACAGCTTTTTACTCTCTTGTTGATACAGTAGGAACTGTTAAGACAACCAATAGGATTAAACTTCAGCCAAATGAAGTGAGGACAATCACCGGGTTTGTTAGAAAAATAAGATCAGTGGAAGCTTGTGTCACAGAAGTTACTGAAGATCCTTGTTCTTCCAGAGTTAATGTTTGCCCAAGAGTGGTCGCATTAAACAAATATGGATCTACTGCCAGAGTTCCGGTTAGAATTTTCAATATGTCAACAAAGGCTGTATCAATACCTCAGAAAACGAGCATCTGTGACTTGAAAGAAGTGAATGTTTTGAGAGATGCACTACTTAGTGATGATAAAGACGAAGAGGAAACAGTTGAAGTTAGACAACAAAAAGTTGCAGAAAGCAATGATCAGGACAAAATAGAAATTGATTTGGAAGACTCATCATTAACATCAAAAGAGAAAGAGAAAGTGAGAAATTTCGTAAATAGCTGGCACCACATTTTCTCCAAAGGACCAACTGATTTGGGAAATACCAACCTAGTGGAGCATGAAATACATCTTTCTGATGAAAACCCCTTTAAAGAGTCGCAACGTCACATTCCACCTGGTTTATTTGAAGAGATCAGAGAACACTTAAAGGACATGCTTTCATGTGGAGCTATTCGAGAATCAAATAGTCCATATTCGTCAAATGTTGTTATTGTAAGAAAAAAGATGGCACAATCAGATTTTGCATTGACTATAGGAAACTCAACCAAAGAACTATTAGAGACGCTTACAACATTCCAAAGATCGAAAATACTCTACACCTACTTTCAGGCTCTAAATACTTTTCTAAATTGGACTTACGATCAGGTTATTGGCAAGTGTCGGTCAAAGAAGAAGACAAAGCTGAAACTGCATTCTCTGTAGGACCATTGGGATTTTATGAAGCCAACCGCATGCCATTTGGATTGACGAACGCTCCTGCGACTTTTCAAAGGCTTATGGAACGTTGCATGGGTGAACTACATCTTCAAGAATGTTTGATATATCTTGATGATATAATCATCTTTTCAGAAACCTTCGATGAGCATTTGAAACGTCTGAATTCTGTATTCACGAAATTGGAGAAACACAATTTGAAGTTAAAAGGATCTAAATGTGAATTTTTTAAACCAGAAGTTGTATATCTCGGACATGTAGTATCTGAAAAGGGAATAGCTACGGACCCTGCGAAAACGGAAGCAATAAAAACTTGGTCAGAAAAGGAAACACCATTTGTTTGGGGACCATCTCAACAAGAGGCTTTTGATATCATTCTCGATAAATTGATTAAACCTCCTGTGTTGGCCTATGCTAATTACCAGCTCCCGTTCAAACTGCATACAGATGCATCTGGAACAGGATTAGGTGCCGTACTTTACCAGCATCAGGGAGGAGATGATAAGGTAGTAGCATACGCCAGCAGAAGCCTTAAACCAGCTGAAAAGAACTACCCCGCGCATAAACTGGAATTTTTAGCACTGAAATGGGCGATGACAGAGAAATTCAGTGACTATCTCTATGGAAGCAAGGTGGAAGTATGGACCGATAACAACCCCCTCACTTACGTGCAGACCACCGCCAAACTAGACGCTACTGGTCATAGATGGCTCGCTGCTCTAAGTAATTACAATTACACCATCAAATACCGTAGTGGAGCAAGCAATGCGGATGCAGATGGCCTCTCACGTAGGGATCAAGACGGGACATACTTACCAATTCCTGATTCTGAAAAGGAAAATCAACTTACCTGTGTATCACCTGAAAAAGAAAAACTTACCACTGTGGAACCTGAAAACAAAACAGAAGCTGAAAGAGAAACAATGGACGAAGAAACAGTACAGGCTCTAACATGTGCGGCATCAGTGGATCGCGAGCAGGCACCGTTAGTCTTCAGTGTTGCAAGTCCGGAATACTTGATGCAGGCTGAAGCAGATGATGTTGTTCCGGATGATATACTCCAGAAAGAAGCACTTTTCGCAAAGGACTGGAGGATTGCTCAGTCTAAGGATGAAGTTATTTCCGAGGTAATTCGTCATCTCAAGGCAGGAACTAGACCTTTAGCTAAGCAGGTCTCGTCTAGCAATGTTCTGAAATACCTCAGAGTATGGGATCACTTGGATTTCAGAGATGGAGTTGTGTATCACCAAGGAAAGCTGCATGATCAGAAATATCAACAGATAGTGCTACCTGACTTTCTCCGGGATGATATCTTTGGAACCCTCCACGACCATCTTGGACATCAAGGAAGAGATCGGACTACGTCACTCTTCAAGCAGCGATTTTATTGGCCAGGAATGGATTCGTGGATCCAAGAGAAAGTAAAGAACTGTCCTCGTTGCATCCGCCGCAAATCAGTACCTGCAACAGCTTCCTTAGGGATCATCTGTTCGTCAGCACCCATGGAGATACTTTGTGTAGATTTTCTCAGCTTGGAAAGGTCAAAGGGTGGGTTTGAACACATCTTGGTAGTCACAGACCACTTCACAAGGTATGCACAAGCCTACCCTACAAGGAATCAATTAGCGAAAACAACAGCAAGAGTTTTGTTCGACAATTTCATTGTACATTACGGATTTCCTTCCAGAATTCACTCGGATCAAGGCCCAAATTTTGAATCGGACTTAATGAAAGATCTCTGCAATTTAGCTGGAATGGAGAAAAGTCACACAACACCTTACCATCCTATGGGCAACGGACAAGTGGAGCGTTTTAATTCTACACTCTTGAAAATGCTGGGCACTTTAGAACATCACGAAAATTCAGACTGGAAAACGTACGTTTCAACACTCGTCCACGCTTATAACGTGACCATCCACAAGTCCACTGGTTATTCTCCTTACTTCCTCATGTTTGGACGCCATCCTAAGCTTGCGATTGACGCCTTGTTAGGAATCAATAATACAGATGACGACAGTCGA
Organism: Azorinus chamasolen; assembly: GCA_963576725.1. Lineage (NCBI taxonomy): Eukaryota > Metazoa > Mollusca > Bivalvia > Cardiida > Solecurtidae > Azorinus > Azorinus chamasolen. The sequence continues at coordinate 40,818,310 of OY755253.1, read as the reverse complement.
TCCAAACATGAGTACATTAGGAAGTTAAAAGAACGGTTGACAACAGCATACCAGAAGGCAAAGGATGCCGTCCAGAAAGCCTCTCAGGTGGACCAAAATAGGTACAACGTTAAGGCAAGGGCAAGCAAACTTGAAATTGGCGACTTGGTGCTTGTCAGGAACGTTGGCTTGCGCGGCAAACAGAAATTAGCCGATAAGTGGGAGGACACGCCATACGTTGTCATAGGACATAAAAGTCCTGAAAGTCCAGTTTACGTGGTCAAGAAAGACTGTCCTAACAGCAGAAAGACCCGTACGCTACACAGGAATTTGTTGTTGCCTTTGGGACATAAGAGCACACGTAGTTCAGTCCAAACAAGTGTTTCATCTGTTCCCCGGTATGTGATTCCAGCCCGAAGGTCAGACCAACACGATGGCGAACAGACAGAAAGATACAACACACGTCCTCAACGCAGACGTAAATCTGTTGTGTGTTAGGCGTCAGAGGACTACTCAAGACAGTATTGTTTTTTGTGCATGTGTTTTACTCTGAAGCTGGCACTATCTAAATATGGTGTTAGTTGGTCGTTAGAGTAGTAGCACGTCAATTATTTTTTTCTGACAGCTGTATAATTTTTATCCTTGTTTTGATTTTTTTGCTAGGAATACTTGTATTTTCATGTACGTGTTGTAACAGTTTGATTTGAGCCTACATTTACAAATTTAAAGACGTCGTAGGATTGTTGTATTTCCTGCAAGTAGTCTGACTGTATTTTGATTTTGTTTTTTCTGTCAATTCTAAAACTGTTGGATTACATTTTTGTACAATTGGCGTACACTGTTGTATTTCGAAATGTTAATATGGGAGGTACAGTGTGGTATTCATTTCTAATTCCAGATTGTATTTTGTGTTGTTGTTTTATCGTTCATTTCATGCCTGTGATATTTAGAATGTCGGGGACGACATTTTTGAAAAGGGGGGTGAATGTCATAGGGTGAAACTAATTCCGACTCTACTTGAATAAATTTTGATTATTGAATTGGTGTTATTTGTTGTCTTTTCAATTCCCATGTGATCGACAGACCTCCTTGTCCAACTAGTTTTGACGGGAAAAGGGAACTAACCTAATATACTTTTGCATGCTAACTTTCTAGTCACGTGATAATTGGTCATTTTGGTCACTTTTGGGTCAGACATCTTGGTTTTGCAGCAAAGCATAATATTGTTAATCTGGATAGTATTGTATTAGCCAGGTAACTAAGTTTATCATTTAGCTATTTGTGTAATTAGGTTTATTTGTTAGTAGTATTGCCTATAATTTGACGATGTATTAATTCAACTTTTCATGCTATGCAAGTTAGTTGTTTACACTTTGTGTGTACATGTACCTGTTTACATCATGATTATGTCAGTTTGTAATGTACATGCTTGATACTTATGATTGTTTAATTGTATTGTAGATTTGACTACTGATCATCTGAAATACGACATATATAAAACGTTTCGGAAGACTTGTGTTTATTCTTCAAACGCCCGATTTCACCCAGCCGCGGGCAGAAGCCCGGTCGGGTCGTCTTGAGAACCCTCAAACCCAACAGCTCTACGAAAACTAGGTGTCTCAGTAACTAGGTGTCTAATCAGTAACTAGGTGTCTAATCAGTAACTAGGTGTTTAATTAGTTAACTAGGAGTCTCATCAGTAACTAGGTGTCTCATTAGTAACTAGGTGTCTTATAAGTAACTAGGCGTCTCATCAGTAAACCGGCGTCTCATCAGCAAATAGGTTTCTAATTAGTAACTATGCGTCTTATTAAAAACTACGTGTCTCATCAGTAACTAGGTGTCTCATCAGTAACTAGGTGTCTTATCAGTAACTAGGTGTCTCATCAGTAACAAGGTGTCTCATCAGTAACCAGACGTCTAATCAGTAACTAGGTGTCTACTCAGTAACTAGGTGTCTTATCAGTAACTAGGTGTCTACTTAGTAACTAGGTGTCTCATTAGTAACTAGGTGTCTCATCAGTAAATAGGTGTCTAATTAGAAACTAGGTGTCTACTCAGTAACTAGGTGTCTCATTAGTAACTAGGTGTCTCATCAGTAAATAGGTGTCTAATTAGTAACTAGGTGTCTCATCAGTAACTAAGTGTCTCATTAGTAACTAGGTGTCTCATCAGTAACTAGGTGTCTCATTAGTAACTAGGTGTCTCATTAGTAACTAGGTGTCTCATCAGTAACCAGGTGTCTCATTAGTAACTAGGTGTCTCATCAGTAACTAGGTGTCTAATCAGTATCTAGGTGTCACATCAGTAACCAGGCGTCTCATCAGTAACTAGGTGTCTCATCAGTCACTAGGTGTCTCATCGGTAACTAGGTGTCTCATCAGTAACTAGGTTTCTCATCAGTAACTCGGCGTCTTATCAGTAACTAGGCGTCTCATCGGTAACTAGGTGTCTAATCAGTAACTAGGTGTCTCATCAGTAACTAGGTGTCTAATCAGTCACTAGGTGTCTCATCAGTAACCAAGCGTTTCATCAGTAACTAGGTGTCTCATCAGTCACTAGGTGTCTCATCAGTCACTAGGTGTTTCATCAGTCACTATGTGTCTCGTCAGTAACTAGGTGTCTCATCAGTCACAAGGTGTCTAATCAGTAACTAGGTTTCTCATCAGTAACTCGGCGTCTTATCAGTGACTAGGCGTCTCATCGGTAACTAGGTGTCTAATCAGTAACTAGGTGTTTCATCAGTAACTAGGTGTCTAATCAGTCACTAGGTGTCTCATCAGTAACCAAGCGTCTAATCAGTAACTAGGTGTCTCATCAGTCACTAGGTGTCTCATCAGTCACTAGGTGTCTCATCAGTCACTAGGTGTCTCGTCAGTAACTAGGCGTATCATCAGTAACTAGGTGTCTTATCAGTAACTAGGTGTCTCATCAGTAACTAGGTGTCTCATCAGTAACTAGGCGTCTCATCGGTAACTAGGTGTCTAATCAGTAACTAGGTGTCTCATCAGTAACTCGGCTTCTCATCAGTAACTAGGCGTCTCATCGGTAACTAGGTGTCTAATCAGTCACTAGGTGTCTCGTCAGTAACTAGGCGTCTAATCAGTAACTAGGTGTCTACTCAGTAACTAGGTGTCTAATCAGTAAATACCTGTCTAATCAGTAACTATGTGTCTAATCAGTAACTAGACGTCTCATCAGTCACTAGGTGTCTAATCAGTAACTAGGCGTCTCATCAGTAACTAGGTGTCTAATCAGTAACTAGGCGTCTCATCAGTAACTATGCGTCTCATCAGTAACTAGGTGTCTAATCAGTAACTAGGCGTCTCATCAGTAACTACGTGTCTAATCAGTAACTAGGCGTCTCATCAGTAACTAGGTGTCTAATCAGTAACTAGGTGTCTCATATGTAAAAAGGTGTCTCATCAGTAACTAGGTGTCTAATCAGTAACTAGGTGTCTCATATGTAAAAAGGTGTCTCATCAGTAACTAGGTGTCTAATCAGTAACTAGGCGTCTCATCAGTAACTACGTGTCTAATCAGTAACTAGGCGTCTCATCAGTAACTAGGTGTCTAATCAGTAACTAGGTGTCTCATATGTAAAAAGGTGTCTCATCAGTAACTAGGTGTCTAATCAGTAACTAGGTGTCTAATCAGTAACTAGGTACTAGGTGTCTAATCAGTAACTAGGTGTCTCATCAGTAACTAGGTGTCTAATCAGTAACTAGGTGTATCATCAGTAACTAGGTGTCTAATCAGTAACTAGGTGTCTCATCAGTAACTAGGTGTCTAATCAGTAACTAGGTGTCTACTCAGTAACTAGGTGTCTCATCAGTAATTATGTGTCTAATCAGTAACTAGGTGTCTCATCAGTAACTAGGTGTCTCATCAGTAACTAGGTGTCTAATTAGTAACTATGTGTCTAATCAGTAACTAGTTGTCTCATCAGTAACTAGGTGTCTCATCAGTAACTATGCGTCTCATCGGTAACTAGGTGTCTCATCAGTAACTAGGTGTCTAATCAGTAACTTGTTGTGTCATCAGTAACTAGGTGTCTCATCAGTAACTAGGTGTCTAATCAGTAACTATGTGTCTAATCAGTAACTTGTTGTCTCATCAGTAACTATGTGTCTGATCAGTAACTAGGTGTCTCATCAGTAACTAGGTGTCTCATCAGTAACTAGTTGTCTCATCAGTAACTAGGTGTCTCATCAGTAACTAGGCGTCTAATCAGTAACTAGGTGTCTAATCAGTAACCAGGTGTCTAATCAGTAACTAGGTGTCTCATCAGTAACTAGTTGTCTCATCAGTAACTAGGTGTCTCATCAGTAACTAGGTGTCTCATCAGTAACTAGTTGTCTCATCAGTAACTAGGTGTCTCATCAGTAACTAGGTGTCTCATCAGTAACTAGGTGTCTCATCAGTAACTAGGTGTCTAATCAGTAACTAGGTGTCTCATCAGTAACTAGGTGTCTAATCAGTAACTAGGTGTCTCATCAGTAACTAGTTGTCTCATCAGTAACTAGGTGTCTCATCAGTAACTAGTTGTCTCATCAGTAACTAGGTGTCTCATCAGTAACTAGGTGTCTAATCAGTAACTAGTTGTCTCATCAGTAACTAGGTGTCTCATCAGTAACTAGGTGTCTAATCAGTAACTAGGTGTCTAATCAGTAACTAGGTGTCTAATCAGTAACTAGGTGTCTCATCAGTAACTAGGTGTCTCATCAGTAACTAGGTGTCTAATCAGTAACTAGGTGTCTCATCAGTAACTAGGTGTCTCATCAGCAACTAGGTGTCTCATCAGTAACTAGGTGTCTCATCAGTAACTAGGTGTCTCATCAGTAACTAGTTGTCTCATCAGTAACTATGTGTCTCATCAGTAACTAGGTGTCTCATCAGTAACTAGGTGTCTACTGACTAACTAGGTGTCTCATCAGTAACCAGGCGTCTCATCAGGATCCAAACTGTTTGACACTCTGTTTGACACTCTGCAGACGTCAGTGTGTTCGGCACAAAAAGGGTTAACACTTTACGTTATTTAAAACGTATTGCAAAATAAATTGTAACTTAAGTTTTGAAAAGATAAAGGTTTGTATGTTTATTATCGGTGTGCTACAATACTGGTAATTGTTGAATTGAAAAGCAAAGTCAATAAGCCTTTATTCCATAGATACGCCTTTTATTTATTTTTGCTAACATGGTAGATCAAGGTATGACGGCTCTTGTAGGTTTCGGCCTTGACCAAACCTTCATGTGTACATATGTAATTTGGGGCCACAATGGTCGAACGGTCATGATAATCACCTAGCCCCTCGGCGCAGTGGTTCGAATTCCTGCTTGGGCATTCAAATGTTTCACGTGAGGAAGCCCTCCAGCTTGCTTGCGATAGGTCGGTAGGTTTACCCGGGTGTTCTTTTGTGCACGAAACCATACACTGTACCCTGAACAGAAACTCCCACATGTAATTAGATGGACGTCGCGATATCACTGAAATACTGTTAAAGCGACGTAAAGCTCGATAAAACCAACCGACCAATCAAATGTCATTATTAAAATATATCTAATGAATATTCATGATATCATTATATTTTTCAAGAAATTCAATGGACGAAATGGTTAACAGAAACCTTCAACTGAATTGAATATGGTAGTTTGTAAGTAGTATGGCCATTTGATAGTTTGTAAGTAGCATGGCCATTTCTAAAATGAAATGAAATAACCAAATACAGTCAAGTATCCCTAATGTCACCACATAATTCATTAACATTAGGACTTTGTAAAAGCTGCTTAATGCAGGGTTAAAAATAACTCAGGAAGCTCCTATGTGAGTTTTTATATTTGTTTGCCCTGCATTAATCTACCACTTGCTTTAAAAATTCAGGATTATACTTCTGCTGAGGGTCGTTTTAGATAGACTTGACTGTCTAATGATAATTCGATGCTGTGAACGTTTCAGAATCTATAACTGAAGACAGAATAATGCATATTTTATTGAATTTAAAAGAATTTGATTTAAAGTTTAATTTTCCACTGTCAGACATTTATGTCTTATTTCTGCTTTATGTACAACCAGTTAGGCTATAAATGGAATATAAATTAGCCTTTCTCTCTTGAGAGGTATTTTCATAGTCTCTCTTTGACGTATCTATGCAGAAGTTAATACCATGTACTTTAGAGAAAATCCATACCAGATATGCATTTATCTTTGCTATTAAATCTGCTTAACCCATCTTATGCAAGTAGCGTATATGTCTGCATTTGTTAATAGTGTAGACACTTATAAGCTAGTTTCAACAGGAAGTATTTTATATGGGGTCTGCACTATTTTCCATGGTAAATCAGTAGCTGGATTTAATCCGCCATATAATGATTCATCTAATGAATATTGATAGTGGTTTGGTTCACATTTGAGAAGGGTAGAAGAGAGTATGGACTATGGTACTATCATATTGTCCAATATTTCTTGATGAAACAGACGAAACCTACTTCATTTTAAGATTTGCACATCATGGATATACATAAAATGCTGATAGTCCCATCGCGCGCATCATACATAGTCTGAATTAAATTTACTTCTCACTGCAAATGCTTTATCTTATGATTTGCTGATAGCACAATGGATTACCTTCTGACAGTATTGCTGATGAGTATGATAAAACTATGGACCTTCTTCAGGCAGTATCACTGATTGGTATGATATAACCATGGACTGCCTGAAGGCAATGTTGCAGGTGGGTATGATAAAACCATGGACCGCCTTTAGGCAGTATTACTAATTAGTATGATAAAACCATGGACCGCCTTTAGGCAGTATTACTAATTAGTATGATAAAACCATGGACCGCTTTCAGGCAGTATTATTGATTTGTATTATATGTGTATGATAGAATAGTAGATCGCCTGCAGACCGTACTGTTAAAATGTATTACAGAATAGTGGCCCGCCTGTAGATGGCTTTTCGATAGTATTTTTACATATTCTGACTCATGCAAACCTTACGGATACTACAAGCCAATTTATGATGGCTGTTGCAAACAATCAATGACACAATGGAGACGCCGAAGAGTTAGGTGTCTGAACAGGGCTGACACCAGCAGAGTACGTTTGTTACAAAATCAAATACAAGACGAAGCTCCAATGGGCAATGTGTGTTTTCACCGGGCAAAAGGTAAATAGCCGTGAGAGGCAGTGCTCATACACGGTAAATTTATGATGTCTTTACAAATGTTTACCTACTTAACAAGGAACTGTATTTCTACATGCATGTCGAGTGTCGAACCGAGGAGTTGTTTTTGTTTTTGATTGCAATGTCATTATTTTTCTTTCATCTTTCAATTTAGGGTTTCCTCCAATATTTCCCCTTTTCTATCAGAGAAAGAAACAAATAGTACAAAACATTAAACACTGACTTTTCACAAGAAAGTATTTCCAAAACTTGTGTCTACCGCCCCGTCAATACCACTGTATTTGTCATTAGGTACACGACTCTAACGGCAATACCGCTGTAGTTGTCATTAGGTACACGACTCTAACGGCAATACCGCTGTAGTTGTCATTAGGTACACGACTCTAACGGCAATACCGCTGTAGTTGTCATTAGATACACGACTCTAACGGTAATGCCGCTGTAGTTGTCATTAGGTACACGACTCTAACGGCAATACCGCTGTAGTTGTCATTAGATACACGACTCTAACGGCAATGCCGCTGCAGTTGTCATTAGGTACACGACTATAGATAACGGTTTTGCTAATGCTTTTCGAAATACAAGCTTGAAGTTCCGCACACCCTTTTTGCTTGTAGACATCCATGACATTACTACACAACATATGCACTGTTGCTTAATTGTTTGAGAAACTATTGACAGAGTGGCAAACAAGTTGAAACCTGATACGCTGGGTTTCTCGACGTCTCATCTGGATTCAAGACGGAAATATCAGTCAAGACTCCATTGGCACGGGAAGCGTTAATAAAGACAGTCTGCCAAACTTGCAAACGTGTAAAGATTGCGTTAGACTGTCTAATAAAGTTTCATCAGTTCTGCCAATGTATTCCGAAAATATGCTTCTTGGATCATTTGAAATTTTACAACGGTTAATATCTATGTAGATTATTGGCATTGTGTCTATTGGAGATAGAAATGCCCAATGCAAAAACAAGAGTACTAGAAACACAGCTGTATATAATTACTTGATGGTTTTGACAATGAAATAAATGCAGTTGCTGAATACGTACATAAGTACAATGCAAACAAGAAGCAATAATATACTTACACTGTTCACCAACAGGCACGCAACACGACGCTACGAAGTAACGTCACCGGCGTAAATACAGTCATTAAAAAGCACAACTTTCTACTATTTTTCATGTAATACAACTCAATCCATTGGAGCGACATCTGGGAAACAAGCTGGATGACATGCTCGCTTGAAACCAAACAGGTGCAATTCCAGCGAGGTAATAGAGGCTGTGTGGGGTGGTGCATTATCCTTATTCATGTAGATGGTCTCAAGTTTTCTCGAGATTGTTCAGTATTTCCGGCACCAGTCTGGAGGAATAAATAAGTGAACGTGTTGCTGTATTTCGTTATATCATTGTTGTTATATTTATTTTTGCTTTGCAAAAACTAATTGTTAATTCATTTAATTAAGCCTACCTTAGCGTAATAAGCCGTGCTTATAATATATCCCTTACGTCTTGTATCAGCGTCTTGTCCATTAACAGTATAAACATGTGTTTGCCGGCGGAGTTAGCAACATTACCTTGATCACCTTACACACACCTTACAATACTCGTTTGACATTGCTACTTTGATTTCGAAGGACCACCCACTTTCAGAATATAACAGCAGGTGTAAAGTGTTTGTGTGGCGACCGTAAAAGTCGCCCCGTACTTCATTCTCAGTGTTGTTATATTTTCTAGTCCTTCTGGATCATTATTTTTGATGGTATAAGTTTTGAAATTTGAATACTACTTATTGAACAGTTTCAATAAAACCGAGTCTGCAATTTTCTCTTTTGATCTTGCTGCTTTTGTTTTCGAAGGATCGCCAATTTTCAGAATACAGTTATATAACTGATGACGGTAAATATCGAGTTGTTTCAAAACTTACAATTTGATAAATAGTGTTCATATAATGTATAAATCGATATAGTGTGATAATTTCAAAGTGTTCATGTACTGTATACATACGCTATAAAGTGATTATTTACAGTTGTCGGAAAACTACTAAAGAAACTACCGCGCCAAGACGTCACGTCGCGCCACGAAGTCATGTTAGTAATCTAACGTCATCGTTGTTTATAAACATGTTTGAGAAATAAGGAATATTCTAATACGAATCTGAATCTACGGCATATAAACGGGATTTATTCCGTGATAAGTCCGGCATTCCGATCGGCTGTTCCATTTTCCCCAGATTTTCTTTCTGTTCAATGCTCAAACGACACAAAGATCACTCGGCTTAAAGGCTTTTGACTTCACATCTTAACTACTATGATCTAATGCGCAATAATGCACAACTTTGAATGCTATTAATTAAAAGGCTACCAACTAACACAACGCGAAGCTTCCATTCATTTTCCTTTACATTTTTGTTGCCGTGACATAAGAAGATGAATCTACAATATTTCATTTCTCTTCGAGGGCCACCGTCGCATTGTTGCTATTCAGTTGGAGAAATTCAACGGAGAATTGCATTATGGAGTCGCGGCGAAGCTTATCAACATCATCCAGCAGAGAACAAAACATATCAAAGGATTGAATGAGAAGAGTGACGAGTACTCGATCAACATGGACCTGCAGATCAGTAACCTAGAAGCTCGGCAATTATTTACCCCACCTACGGATCTTACAGGGACGTCTTCGGAGCGACAGACAAGCAAAACCGTAACCAAAGAAATTGAAGAAATTTCAGATAGGACTTATCCAGGGGATTCCATTTTGACAAGAAGGAGCGGAATAAACCCTTTTGTGAGTACTAGTAATCGTTTATATCACATACATTACAAGTTGTCAAAACTAACATTACCTGAATTCGATGGAGATATCAGACAATGGCAAATGTTTTGGGACAGTTTTGAATTTGCTGTACACACAAATGAAACACACAGAAATTCAATTTGAGATCGCTCCTCCATGGTCACGTATCATCAGCGATAGCAGGTTTTCTGTTAGCAAATGCCAACTATGCAAACGCTGTGGAATTATTGTAACAGATATTTGAAGGAATAACCGCATAAAATCAAAAAGAGGTACATGCAATGTTTGCTACATCTTCTAACACCAGACTATCAGGTTTCAAGTAGTTATCGACATTGTTATAACAAGATGGAGGCACAAATTTGTGGTTTGGAGTCATTAGGGCAGTGTTCAGACTCGTATGGTGACTTGCTCGTGCCAATTTTGAAGAAGAAATACCAAGTGACGTTCGCAGAAATATAGCGCGCGAACTGGGCGGAGACCACAGGTGGACGCAGAATGAACTGTTGAGAACTTTAAATACTGCAATAAACATTTCGGAAGCGGGACAATCGAAAACGTCACGAACGTCACCAACATTTGCCGAGAGCCTTATTCTTGGCAGGAGCTGGGAAGAAGAGGACTCGTCAATTTGAGAAGAGCAGTGTGTTACAAGTATGTGTATTTTGCGGGAGGAAACATTCTGCCCCCAACTGCATCGAGAAGAAACAAATATACAGGAAAAACGGATCATAGCGAAGTCAAATGGCATGATGATTTAATTGCCTGAGAAAACACAGAGTAGCTTTTTCCAGATCACACGATATGTGCTGCCTCTGCAACAAGACGCATCATACAACCCTTTGTGCGAAAGGTACAGAGTCGAGATCAACAAACACGAAATCAACATTGAATCGGAACGCGGAACCATTTCAAGAGCCGCAACCACGTGTCGACACAGCGGTGTTGCATTCCGTGACTCAACAGGGACCAAGTGTGTTATTAAAGACGGCAATAGGACAGGTCAGTACGAAAAGTAATATAATTGAAGTCAACATTTTATTTGATGGAAGGACTCGGCGCACTTATATTACTGAGAGTCTCGCGCAGGATTTTAACATACATCAGACTGGAAGTGAGGGCATTTGTTTGTCAAAGTTCAGAGTTCTTCCAACACCAACTTTACAACTACGCGCTGAGGGGGAGAGAAAATTGACGTTGAGATTTTGCTTGTGCCGACAATAGCTTCACCGCGCTTGAAACGATTCACTAATGCCTGGCGTCTACTGCAGCGCCGAAGCCTTGCCGAAGGGTTGCAGAATTCAGGATCAGCTTTGTATTCGGGGTTACTCGGCATGCATTCCGCAAGTATTCTGGCAGTGGCTTACGAAGCGTTGCGGAACAGACGCCGAAGCGATGCAGAATCATGCCGAAACATTGGTAATTACCTCTCGAATGCTTCCAGAATGGTTTCCGATCGTGCGGGAAAAATGTGGAAACGTTGCAGAAGGGGTGCCGAATCGTTGCAGAAATAAGGCCGAAGGGTTGCCGCATTGAGAGTGTGTGTATATAACGATGTCGCATGTTTGTGTTTAGGAGTGCAAAAGACGTCTCTTTGGACTGAAAAATATGTTTCCCCCTGTATCTAGACTAGATCCAGTCGGACGGAGCGGGGTTACCCCCGGCTCCCAACACCTAATGGGGTGGTGAGTCGGAGTACATGGTGCCATTATCATACAATAAAGACTGACAGTCCCTTCACGCCCGCATCAGCCCTCTCATGCTTGCTTTTTATTAATACCTTTTTTAAACTGTATGTATTACCTTATCCTTATTACTTATACTACAAAATAAATAAGTGTGTACATGTGAATTAATGTAAATAAGCAATGACATATATAGAGAATAATAGGTTAGTGCCGTAGATGGGACGCTTTATCCGACGAGGGGAGAAAACGTTGAGGCGAGGCTTGCCGAGCCTCAACTGTTTTCTCTCCGAGTCGGATAAAGGCGTCCCATCTACGGCACTAACCTATTATTCGATTTATCCAGTCAATTTAGTCAAATATCTTTTTTTCATAGACTCATATTTAACATAATACTCTTGAAATAATTTACATTGAAAATGCAGTTTTTCGATCAACGGATCCCTCCCTTTTCATTTCCATTTAGATGTAAATAAATCTTATGAGCTACCGCAGAGGAAAATAGTTTAGATACTTGCATTACAAGAGGGGAAAACGTGGTTGAATTTGAAAAATAAGATGATTTGAATCGAGGGTCGATAAGTTATTTCAAACAGACATGGTTATATTTCCTGGTCAAATTCGAGTTCCGTAGTCTCGGTTTCTATTTTTAGATAGACATAACGTCACTCAAAAATCGATGGAACTGAACGGGCTATATTTAGGTCTATGACTATCACCGCGCCTGTGAGAGTTTATCAATCAAATTATCATGAGAGTGAAGAGAAAACATTTACTATTTATCTGTCAGTCTTTGCTTCCAGGTTTGATTTTATCAAAAACGCGTTTCGATAGCGGTGGATTAAATTAATAAAACTGATAAATCAACGTCACTTTTTAAGTGGCCTCAGTGGCGTAATCGGTAAGGACGACGTCTTTAGAGTGATTAGAATTGTTTTTGTATGATCAGGCGCGGGTTCGAATCCAGCTGTAGCCAATTATTTTTATTTTTTCTCATTTGAATATTTTTGCTGAATTTTCTGTTAGATCTATTTCGTCAACATGATTTTAAGCATATTTACAGAAAATTAAAATAGTGCCATGGTTATAGAATCATTACGCCTATCTACTAACCTAATAAACCTTCTACTACCGGAAGTAACCTAATAAACCTAAGTTTATCTGCACCCCCTTTATTATGTCAGTAGAGAAGCCTGGTGACTGGATAAATTTATTATAGCCATAGATGTGTTGCAAATTAACAAATTATGTGGAACCTATTTGGGTGGGTAAAATAGGAACTCTTTTTTCAGAATCTTCACTGTTCGCAAAATACAAATACAACCTTTCCAACTCATATAGTACTTGTAAAGGACACACACATTTCTATGTATATATTAATATAAATACAAACTATGTAGACCCTGATTGGGTAAGGGCTCAAATACACTCTTCATCTAAATGATTTCCATCTCAGGTGTTTTATTTCGTTTTCGTCGAAAAATCATTACGAGTATACGGGATTGATTATATACATGCTATTTTAAGCTATTTAGAATAGGTAGCAAAACTGAGATGTGTTTTGCCTGTTCTTATACATGTATGTTATCCATTATGAAACAATATGGCTAAATATTTAAAGAATTATATATCTTTACATATTTAAGATAACGTGTTCTGTGTAGTTAAATAAAGACTAATGTTTATATTGTTTGAACCGATTTGTTTTAATTTAACATTTGTGTGATATATGTAAGCTAATGTTTTCTGTGCATTTACATGAAAATTAATATTTATGTAAAGAAGTTTTTATGAATTGTAAATATGCAATTAGATACATATTTGTAAAAGGCAGACAATTTATATTTTGAACAAAATGTATTTATTTGTGATGTTTTATGTTATAATTAATGTAAATTACTGAAAAGAGCACATTGTTTATTAACTAGAATAAAGTCACTTTTACATACTACCTAAGTTAGTATTTTATATACTTAAAGACGATATTGCTGAATATATTGTTACGAAATATATCCCTTTGAAATCAGTGGATTATGTTTAATAAAGGTAGTCCCTTTTACGAAAAAAATCAAAAGTATTTTTCTTTTATTTTAAAAACATGAATTATTTATATTCTATGGCTTAATATAAGAAAGTCAAAATTAACATGTTATGTTATGTCTAACTTATAACTTAATCGTCTTAAAGAATTTCCAAATAATATAATTACGATATTTCTTACACATATATTTTTTATATAGGGAGTCCATTCAAGCTTCCGTAGCTTCTAGCTCATGTTAAATAAGATGTTTTTAACATCCGACTATAAGTAAAGTTCTTCTTTATTGTATTTTATATGTTATATATATATATAGGTGTGAAAAGGTTGTTTTGGCTGTCAAAACCGGTTGAGCATGTTGTTCGGGTGTACTCATTTATACTGAACGCAATGCTGTTGAGACACATCGATAATAATCAAGGCAACTGCACATAAGTGGACAATATTTTGTCAAGTTTTGCACAGAAAGACCGTGCATTAGACTATTTCTGCTGTATACGAGCATTGGTGCTGGACGCGGGATTCAATCTGAGATTATGGACATCTGGTGGTGCGGTGGTCTAGTAGTAACATGCTTGATTACCAATACGGAGGACCGGCCACGTGGCACAGTGGTAGAGCGTCCGCCTGCGGGACGGAAATTCGTGGGTTCGATCCCCGGCCGCGACAGACCAAAAGTCGTTAAAAGTTGGTACTAGTAGCTCCCTTGTCTACGCTCGACATAAAAAGTAGTTCTAAGATTGGTCGGCCCGGTGCCCAGGATAATGTGACTGGGTGCGGTGCCCTTGACAAGTGCCCGCGGCAGCGGCATTCCAGTGAGGCAGCAGTATAACTTCTCTCATGCAAGTGCCGTCTGCAAATAACTGAAATACTGTTGGTCGGACGTAAAACCAAAATCACTCACTCACTCAATCCGGAGATCTGGAGTTCAAATCCCGGTCCCTCTTGGAAGTATTAGAGATGCTTTTCACCTTCACTTCGAGGCAGCTTTGAACGATCATCGTTTAACCTACACATTTTCCGGTTACATGGGCGCAGAACAGCTGGCACCAGCGCACAATCTTCATAGACAACGTTGCTATACACAGAGGACCCCATAGACGCCAAAACAGTCGCGTTTGTTACAGGCGACTGTTCAACGACTACCAGTTGGGCCCGACGCCAGAGGGACATTATCAGTCACTTCCGGTAGCGGTGGAAGTCCGAGTATCTCACCCCACTGAGAGACTATCACCAGAAGGCGGGTCACAACCGGCAGACAATCATGGAGGTTGACGTGGTTCAGATTAACGATGACCGACCACGAAGTCCGTCATCCAGCAGCTGATCACTGGGAAGGACGAGCTGGTTCACGCTGCCAAACTGAAGACCCAGCACGGCGAGACAACAAGGCCGATAGTCAGACTATACCAATAGGGAGTTATACAGAAACGATTACATTCGCAATTCCATAGGATATGAATCGTGCAACAGGGATCTATAGTGCTTTAACTTAAGACTTGGTTGTAAAAAAGGACTGTAAATTAGGACTGGACAACTATTCATATTCTTGCTTGTAATTTACATTTACTTTTCATAATTTCAGCATTCAGACGTTTAACATGCATCATCCAGTAATTAATTACATTTTATTACTTTTGCATATGGTAATTGATTACTTTATTACCGTCGCTCCGGAAAACGTGTCGACATTAGGCGACGTCTTGGTGTCAACTCAAAGATGTCACGTTAGTATTTGTAACGTCATCATTGCTTATAAACATGTTTGAGAAATAACGAAAATTATAAAGCTACGAACCAACACAACGCGAAGTTATCATTCCCTTTCCATTACAAGGGTGTTTATGTACTGTTAACATACGATACAGAGTGATAATAAAGAGTGTTTATATACTATATAAATGCAATAGAGTTATAATCTAAAGTACGCATGTCCTGTTTAAATGCGTTATAGGGTGATACTGTAAATAATTCATGCGCTGCACAAAAACGACATAGAGAGACAGTAACGTGCCCATGTACAGTACAAATACGCTATAGAGTGATAATCTAAAGTGTTCTTGCTCTGTATTGATACGATATAGAGTACTAATATCTTTCATGTACTGTATAAATACGATATTGACTGATACTATAAAGTGTTCATGTTTAGTATAAATACGATATAGAGTGATAATATAAAGTGTTCATGTACAGTGTAAATACGAGTTTGAGTGTTAACATAAAGTGTTCGTGGACTGAATAAATACGATACAGAGTGCTAATATAAAGTGTTTATGTACTGTATAAATACGATATAGAGTGATAATATAAAGTGTTCCTGTACTGAATAAATACGATACAGAGTGCTAATATAAAGTGTTTATGTACTGTATAAATACGATATAGAGTGATAATATAAAGTGTTTATGTACTGTATAAATGCGATATAGAGTGATAATTTAAAGTGTTTATGTACTGTATAAATACGATATAGAGTGATAATATAAAGTGTCCATGTACTGAATAAATACGATACAGAGTGATAATATAAAATGTTTATGTACTGTATAAATACGATATAGAGTGATACTATAAAGTGTTCCTGTACTGAATAAATACGATATAGTGTGATAATATAAAGTGTTCATGGACTGTATAAATACGATATAGAGTGGTAATTTAAAGTGTTCCTGTACTGAATAAATACGATATAGAGTGATAATATAAAGTGTTCATGTACAGTATAAATACGAGTTAGAGAGATAATATAAAGTGTTCGTGGACTGAATGAATACGATACAGAGTGCTAACATAAAGTGTTCATGTACTGTATGAATACGATATAGAATAATAATATAAAGTGTTCCTGTACTGAATAAATACGATATACATGTAGACTGATAATATAAAGTGTCCATGTACTCTATACATACGATATAGACTGATAATATAAAGTGTTCATGTACATTATAAATACTATATAGAGATATAATTAAGACTTAACGTGCTGTATAAATACGATAAAGTGTGATAATCAAAAGTATTCAGGTACTGTATAAATACGATATAGTGTGGTAATCTGAAGTATATAAGTACTGTATAAATACAATAAAGTGTGATAATCTAAAGTATTTAAGTACTGTATAAATACGATATAGGGTGATAATCTAAAGTGTTCCTGTTCTGTATAAATACAATATAGAGTGATAATTTAGAAGTGTTCATGTATTGTATAAATACGATTTAGAACCTTCTTTGAGTTCCTGTAATGAGGGTTCTGGTGTCTGCTAAAATGTAGACCCGGATTAGAGGTCGGCTACATGAATTATGCAAGATTTGCAATGTTTTGCATTACAATTGATCTTCTTGCAAATTATATACCTGCATACTGATCGGACTCTACTGGCAAACGGTATTACATTGTTAATTACAGTAGAACCTCTCTATAATGGCCACTATATTGTGTTAAATAGTTGATATTTACGGCAGGCGGCTGCTTAAAGCAAGGTAAAAGTAAAACAGAACGCTCCTACAGAACAGAACAGCCATCTGCCTCTAACACAAACTAATTTATGTAATTTAGTGGCCGTTATAGAGAGGTTTTACTGTATATTTGCTGTAAACTGCATCATCCTTGTTTTCATGTCGTTTATTTGTCGAAAAGAAATAATGTTGACCAATCGGTAAATGTTTTGGCATGCCAGTTGATTTATAATCAGATGAATCAAACAGAAATGATTGTTTTCCGAATTCGAGCGGAGGTCTGTGAGTCATCTGCGAAAGCAGTAAGTCATCACTGCCAGTCGGAAAACGCCTTATAAAAAATGTATTATAGAAGCTAGATAATTATATGAATGCTCTGTAGGCTTCATACTTAACCATGTTTGAGCTTTCATAGAAGAAAATATGATATCAATGTGGATAAATATTTTGCAGACTGTTTCCCGAAATAAAGAAAACCACTAACACTTAATGCGTTCATACAATACAATGTGATTAATGACCTGTAACATTTTTATTTGCAATTGTTGCTGTGATAATTTGTTTGATTTCAACTACGTGTTCCCTATAGAGGATTCAGCAATGCACTCAAATTCTGGGATGAAATTGTTATATGATTTTTAATCGAATAAAAGTATTTCCCTTGGCAAGCACGCAGTGTGTCAGTAAGGAATACAGTCGCACAACGTGTTGTCTGGTTTCCAGTCTCCAAACATTTATGATGAAATCTTATACAGAATAAGAGTTTTCGTGTTGATATATAAAGATTATATTTCCAATATGGGGTAAACGAAAAGTAGATATAATGAAACTGCAGTCTAAAAATATTGGATTTTTTCTACTTACATAAACTTAGCAGACTGATAAGGTCGAAATGAATATATTTACATTCGCCCTGCAACGTCCTTATATAACCTTATTCTAAAAAGAAAGTTGCATTTTCCCATGAACGTTCATTTCAATACCGGTTTGAGTCGGTTCTCCTTTTCCCAGAATTCCGCTGGACAATTTACTGATTAAAATCTTGTATTCATTCTATATTTATAATATGTGTTTGGGACTATTTTTCATACCATATATAGAGATCCTTGTCTATATGGGACGGGAATAGATGATTGACACGTCTTCTTCTTTCACAATTTACTTCTCTCAATTCTCTCTTTGCGTACTACATTCAAACTCTATTAATCAACGTCTGTTCCCAAGCGACGTAACGTCACTTCCGTGTTCTGTACACGTGACGTAAGAAGCGTAATCTCCAACAATCCTACTACGTTAGAAACGAACCTGGCAACGACCTAGATAGCGGCTATTACGTGACCGGTATATAATATTTAAAAACCAATCCGTTGAAATATAAGAAATAAATGACGTGCTCCCGGTGTTCATGAGGTTATGCAACGCATAGCTTTACGAGCAAAGATTCACGTGAAGCCCTTCGGGCTTCACTAACTTTGCTCGTAAAGCTATGCGTTGCATAACCTCATGAACGCCGGGACCACGTCATTCATTTCTTAAGTTAACGCGGAAATGTTACATGTATGTTTACGCGGAAATGATACATGTATGTTTACGCGGAAAATATTTTCTTTTCACCATACGGACTCAATAAGCAACACTAATTCTGCCATGGCCAAATGATATTCTTTGATGACCTTTGCAAGATGAGACGCCAAGTACCTTTTCAGAACCCATATATTTTACACGGTGTACAGTAAACCCACTCCGTAAACCGGAATTCTAACAGAGAATAATTTAGATACTTTTAGGAAGGTGGATACTTAATGCAGGGTGAAAGTCATGCAGAAAGCTCCTAGAGAAGTTTTCTAGATGACTTTCACTCTGCATGAAGCTGCCTCTGTCCCCAAGACCGATATTTCTACTAATTGTAATGGTTTAGATGGGATATATTGTACATGTTTTGTGACGACAGGAACGATTATTCATGAGACTATACGTTTACTTGCAGTGCATGTGCACTTCACACATTGTCGTGTTATGTATGCAATGTCCTTATTGACAATTCACACGAGCATCTCTCGTAAGAGCTTTAAATCCAGGGCCAGAATTTCTGGATAATATTCACACACAGTCAGGCACTAAATGAGGCGATTGGCAGCTGGGACTGATAACACAAGCGGCACGCTTGTCAATACACGAGAGAAAAGTTTGTATTGTTTGCCTTCCTGTATCCGCCTGTCGAAAACTGACAAAGCAGAACTTGGATTGAAATACGTGACAAATTTGTGGAGAAGCTTGGGGAATTTTTAATATAACAGTACGATGTCTGGGAAATTGCGGTACAATTTTGTTATACGGGCAGTAAACAAACGTTTGCAGTTCTAGGACGATACAAATACATGTGGACAACATTTTGCAGTTCTATGACGAGGCTAATACACGTGAGACTAAATTTTCTAAAATGTTACTTTGATTAGTAACTCCGCCTCTCATCAGGATTCAAACAGTGTGGTAGTATGACTGTTGCTGTTGTTTTTAAAAAATAAAAGAAACATGTCCATGAGACACGGATGTCCGCCAGTTTTTCTTAATTGCACTAAAATTGATAGACTTAAGGTTCGGAAATAGCCCAGTGAAGATCTATTTCTATCACTTAATATGATTAAGTTATTCCGAATCTTCAACTAATAAAGGTTGATTGGAAATACTGCAACTCACTTTATGTCTCACATTAGCAATTCGATCAAGGCAGCACCTACAATTAACCATTAGTTGTACCAGTATCATATAAGTAATATATTTATAAGTAGAGTCCGAAATTTTAAAAGCTCTAAGTCTGGGACTGAGTTCATTCTCAGGTATCTGACTGTTTAGACTTTAAGCTTGCCAAACATCTGACCAATCAGATGCCTGGGAATTATCTCAGATCCAATCAAGCAAACCGTTTTATAACTTCGGTGCAATGAGTTGGATTGGATATATAATAGAGAGAGTTGACTGGTTGGACTTTTGCATTTTTTAGACAACTCACACCAAGAGAATAAAAACCTGAGAACTGCATATAAGCTTTTATACGCGGATAAATTCGCGGAAATGCCCTATTACTGAAACTGGAATAGAAACGAAAATACAAAATACATCACGATATACATTTACACACGACTATCAAAGAGCTCAAATATTATTTAGATGCATTGAACACTAGAATTTATATGAAACATTGAACAACAGTACTATGTAGTAATTGAAGCGCGCTGACGTCAACGTTGGGTCACACTGACGTTACATAAACGTCAAAGTCTAGTGTCCGATTAATGGTTTCTGTGCGAATGCGAGGTACCCAACGTCCAGCCACTTTTGTCATGTTTAGTTCGCCTATAAAAATACGTTACACTGTGTAATACAAGAGTAATAGTTCCTCTGCAATAACTGGCAGTATAAACCGTCTGTGAATATCTAACAGTTCCGTCACTAACTGCGTTTCCAAGGTGTGCCTGTTGATGTCAGCTGACCTAGTCTGTCATCATCAAACACTGACGTTCTACCATTCCTAAACCGCTCGTGTCATTTGTAGGAGAATGTTTTTCTACAGGTTCATAATGAACGACTGAATAAACACAGTGGATGATGATGATGATTATGATGACCCTTGTCGCTGCGTAAATAAGAAATAAGAATGATATTTTTCAAAGCTCACGAATTGGCATTTTCATAATTCTATTATAGGATTATGAAACGTAGCACCGCATGGCGGGGACGTTTAATTGTTTATTTGAAAATGATACAGTGGTAAAATTATTTAAAAGGACTACATGAAATATTTAGTTTTAATCGAAAATAAATGTAATTGATAGTGAAATGCGCCGTATGCATTAGGTATTTCTCTTATGTTTAAAACAAAAATAAATAGTTCCGGCTTTCAATAGCAGGTCCCCAATATCCTGGATGAAATAGAATAGCTATGGTCGTCACAATATAATCATTTTCCGTTGACACATTAACATGAAATTGTCTGGTTCATGTTCTTGAGAGTTCCTAGAATTTTGTCTGGGAAATTTATAAAATGTGATTTGGTCTTACCGTGTGGCGTATTGATAATACTTAAGTGTAGGTATTCTCTAATCCGCATGGCTTAATAGACGAAGAGGATTGTTTCCGCGAAGATTAGGTCTATAATTAATGTTAAAAATTACATATTAACAAAAAAACGATTTTGACGAATTTGGAAAAAAAAATCAGGAAACATTTCTTAACATGCAATAAAAAAACAAGTATATGCTGAAAAAGATTGTAAAATCAGTTTAATATTGCTTATAATGTCTAAAGTATTTTAATAAAGTTGTGAGACATTAATATTGTGCAATACTATTGATTTTATAAGGTTTTTGTTTTAAATGTATTATCTTTATAGCAGCAGACTTTTTCATGTCACAGGTTTCTTTATGGAAACAAATTTTCTTTAGCAGGACACGTTCGGCTTGAAGCTGTGACGTCATCAAAGTGGTTCTATACATATGTGAAAAGATTGATAGTGTGTGCACATTGAAAAAAATGTGAAATGTGAAAAACATGTTGCTTTTAAATAAAAAGATTGATATAGACAGAAGTCCTTAACCTTTTCAAAGTGAAATGACCTTATTAATAGGTCCATTCAGTTTGCAAGAGAATTCTGAATGATGAGGAGTGAAAACCTTGATTAGAGAGCTCCTAAAGGATCTACAGTGTTCACAAATACCAATACACTAGTTTCCTGCATTAAAAGGTATAAACGATGTTAGTCATCCCCTTAGAGATTTAAACGCCGAGGGTTCGGTCCCCGGCCAAATCTCCTTTCTAGAATGACATATCGGTAAGCTACGAGCTAATAAAAGAATGATTACTGATGGTCTACTTGAATGGTAGGACAGATAGAAATCAGAAAGTTACTGTGCCACGTATGGAACATTGAACTGATTGTAACTGCTGATACATTAGGCTTGTATTTGTAACACAGAATATGCTACACTACGAGTAACACAATTTCAGAAAAATCCTTGTATTCAATTTTTGCCTTTCCTTACACAAATATCTAGGTTGCCCAAACCTTCCATTTGTATTTGCATACCAAGATTGCATAAATCAGAGTATTTGTTCATTTTCATGAAAGCATATTGAAAATCCAATCAAACACAATCTAATAACCTATTGCTATATTTCAATTGTGTTATGTAAATTAGCTTACGTATCGCTTTAAATAGCCTTCATATGCATTGGCCGTTTGACTGAATATAAAACCGAACTTCAGAACTTGTTGCTCATTCTTCTTCGCCGAAAATACTTCTCGGAATTGAAGGGTTGGTTTTCATTCGGTTCAGTTCGATATCTGAAGTAAGGCTTAAAATCACAAATCAAATCACGGTAATGATAAAATCAACTGGCCAGTCACAGGTGTAACTGCCAGTCGTTATCTTCATGCTAGAAATGTGTGTATGTCAGTCAGTTACGTAAGACGGATACCCATTCCCTCCTACTAACGCCATTGTTCTTGTTGTACTTCTTGTTCTGAAAATTGAATACCGCTTAAGCCGGAGCTAGGGGGCGTGAGCAGTGTTGCACTTTCAATTACTGTTCATGAACAGACTCAATAAAACCGAGTCTGCAATTTTCTCTTTTTGTGTTGCAATTTTTGCTCTCGGGGGATCACCTCCCTTCAGAATTTATAAACTTCACAACAGCAGGTGTTAAGTGCTAGTAAGGCGGCCGTAAAACGTCGCCCCGTACTTCTTTCTCAGTGTTGTTATACCTTCTGATCCTTCGAGATCATGAATTTCAGTACTTCTTGTTCTGAAAATTGAATACCGCTTAAGCCGGAGCTAGGGGGCGTGAGCAGTGTTGCACTTTCAATTACTGTTCATGAACAGACTCAATAAAACCGAGTCTGCAATTTTCTCTTTTTGTGTTGCAATTTTTGCTCTCGGGGGATTACCTCCCTTCAGAATGTTTAACCCATTCCCTCATATTGACGACTTTTGACAACTCTGTAAACGTCATTTTGTGAAACAATTGTGATAAATAGAGCATTTGCTCCTATAGGAGCAAATGCTGTATTTATCACAATGGTTTCAACCTACAAAATTCTAAAAGAATTCCTTTTCTCTAGTTAATGCTCCGTTTCGTTAGATTTAATTCAAAGAGGTTGTATCTAAAAATGGCATATGAGGGAATGGGTTAAAGTAACTGTTTGAAACCATTGTGATAAATAGGGCATTTGCTTCATAGGACTGATGCAGAAAGCTAATACATTTCAGGATGACAACTGTTGGTTAAACCCATTTACGTCTAGTGAACCCAAGTAAGGACATCGGGACGAGAACAGACGGAGAGCGAAATCCTCCGACCATGTTTAAGGTCACATCGACAAAGTAATTCTTGCAGAAAATCACTATCAAAATAAATTTAGAAAAGGTTCATAATAAATGAGAGCACACTTCGAAAATGAAGCATAGGTATGTTAATGTAGAAATTGAACAAAACAACGGAGGGGAATTAAGTGGGAGAAAATCAAAATAAAGTCAATGGGGGGGGGGGGGGGAGAACAACGATAGTCTGGTGGGCTAAGACACGCAGTAATTTGACGCCTCGCCAGGGTACAAACTGTATGACAACCTAGTTATATTTGGAAACGAAATCAAAGAACACAACATTGAAACAAGAAACAAACAATGATCTTAGCAAATGAAATCTGGCCTACGACTATTAACCCTTTACTTGAACCAGACGAAATATAGTTATTCAAACAGTTTAACATTAATAGTCAGATCGGACAGCACATGCATGAGCTGCCTTCCGTGTTTACATAGAAATAATCGGATTTTATAGTTTCTACTTTGGTCAGCAGTTTCTGCATAGTCCACTATAAAATCCGATATTTCATATTCATACAATAATTATTTCTTACACGAACATTCATCGGTTTACATATTTACCAGCAAAATCAATACTAAACCTTTTTCCTGCTGAAAATAAATGTCTGCACAATATCTCATTCGCTCAACTGTTCACTGACAACCGATTCAATCAAACGTTTGAGCAACTGTACCAGAGTGTCAAACAGCTTGAATCCTGATGAACTACTCGAGACACTGAACTCGAGACACTGAACTACTCGAGACACTGAACTACTCGACGTCTCATCTGGATACTGGCTGTTTACAAAAGCCAGCCAAGACGTGCTTAGCAAGAGGAGAAAAACTAAAAGTAAACAAAATAAAAACAAACTCACTTATACATCTCACATGGCCTTGTTAGTTATATGCTGTAAGCGACCATGTCTTATCATTTTAAACTTCCCATTGAAAAATATCTACATCGTTACAATATCAGAATAATGACTGGTGAGATATTGCAGAATATACATCTCATTTGTGCAAACCATTTGTGTGTAAATAATTGCTCAGACAATGAACAAACAATTAGGAACATGGATTACATGATCAATATTTACTTTGTCAATAACTCGGTTTATTTTCTGCCTGAATATTCAGGTGTATAGCATTTCGTCTTGTTTTGTTTCGTTTTTCTGTTTTTATTTTTTGTTTTTCGAATTGAATTTATTTAATACACGGCATAATAAATGGCCCAGGCAGGTGCGTTCATGTCGGCTGAATATATAGCAAACATAACCAAAATCACAATCTGATCAAAATGCAAAATTGAGAGTCTCATAGTTGTGACCACTCATTATAATCGTCTTATACAGACTATTATAATCAGTAAGCGCACATATGGAATTGGCAGGGAAAGGAAGAGCATAATGAAGAGCTACATATAACGGTGCGTATCCAAATACTAACATCGTCATTTCTCCACCAAACCCTATACTGTGGCCAATCTTTAGAATGATCACAGTATAAGGTTTGGTGGTCACAGTACAGTGTTTGGTGGTCACAGTACAGTGTTTGGTGGAGATAAAGAAGCTATTGTTGATGTCAACGCCCGTGTTGCTATCCAGAGTAACTTTATTACCTGTGTGGTTAGACTAAACGCCTGTGTGGCTATTCATCAAGTTATCTATGTGAATAGATTGTACGCGTGTGAGGCTAATTAACTGAAGGTGCAATCTGGGTGGTTTAACAGCTACGTTGTCCGTGTCACATTTCGTCCGATATTCCAATGACTGAAGAGAAATGCAATATTATAAATATGTGATTTTACTGTGACGATTGAGTGACAAATACAGTGAACAGTATCAGTGGCGTTTAAACTATGGGGTTAATGAACAACCAATACGTTTTTTGTTTATTTTTCTGCATACATGTTTCGATCTACATCTGCATCAGTGCATAATAACTAACAATTACGTAAGGTCACGGAAGTGAGGTCGTCGTATAAACAATGGCGGGAAAATTGATTATAACATCACGGCAAATTTAAGAATGTTAAGTAATATCTACTGTAAAAACTATACACTTAAAATAGGTCGAAATTGCATACAGGTGGATTGCCGGGGATATATATATATATACATGTATATATAATTAAACCAAAAATAAGAAATAACGACTGTATGCCTATATAAAACATGCGTTCCAAATACAGTAGAACTCCTCTAATGCGACCACATAATAAATACACATGGTTGTCTTTAAAACAGGTGGTTGCTTAATGCAGGGCAAAGTAATACAGAAAGCTCCTCTATGAGCTTTCTGCAGTACGTTTGTCCTGCATTAAGCTACCACCTGCACATAGCACCCAGAATTATACCTCGTTTAGGTGGTCGCATTAGCGGGGGTTTACTGTATATCTTATAGAAAAATTAGATATCATATACAACTTCTAAAAGACGTTCTAAATTGTTATTAATAATATCAAAAGTTATAAATGAAAAGTCATCTAAAGAGTGGTTCTCAGAACTAAAAAGTGTTGCAACAGTGGCAGAAAATATCGAATCAATGACACCGTTTATATCGAATATATGGCTGTTCATACGCCTAGAAACAGGTTTCACAATTTGACCAATATAATTATTATTGCATATTACATGTCTTACGCGGTGTCAAATAAATGACATAACGTGTAGAACAGTTTGTATGATCTCTAAGGTCATAAGTATCACCCGAAATGTTACTTGTAAAGGAAGAACTTCAAGTTATATTCTTACAATGAAAACGTCTATTTCCATTACAATTCGAAGATGCACAAGTATATTGTTGAGATGAAAAGTTTGAATGCACTAAATGATCCCGTAAATTATGCAGTATATTATATAAATATCACATCCTATGGAGAGCGACAGCACGTACTGTCAACCCGAGGCTGGTTATGTCAACCGAGTAAAATAAACTCGCATTTACACCGTCTGCATGAAGTATTTTGGTATACTATCATTGTTATCAAAACGTTCCTTTATGTTTGGCTTTTAAACCATCATAGCTGATGTATATTAGAATGAGTTTAAAAGATTTTAGAAAAGATAGAAGACTATATTAGAAAATAGTAATATTTCTGGCCAGTATTTTGTGTATCTGTTTCTTTCCTGGCTATACATAATATTATAGTAATCGAGTAACATAACTCAGTCTTAGTTTTCATTTCCCGGTACAGTTTCCTTATTATCTTGAGGCAACTGTGGCAGTTGAAAATGTCTAAAATGTTGCATCTTATCTGGACCTCTGATATATGGATCTATGGTAATATAAGCTTGGGCCTTTGTTCTTGAAACCGGCGTCTCGTCCTTTCAGTTTGGAATATGTTGTTATCTTTTATGTCAATAGCCCTTTTTAATCACAAGCGTGTTAATGTCTATATTGTATACTTGTTTCTACTTTGTCACGTTTCACGTATTCTGTTGCCGCGGGACTGCTGTGTGCAATTCTGATTATATTTATCTCAGATAAACAAGGTTTATCGCACTGGATGTCTGATTTCTTGTCATAATTGCTTTATTTTCAGCTAACGTTGCAAACATGAGTTCGGTCAGCTGATTTGGGGTTGCCCTCGTGGTTCAATATACTTATGTATCGAAAGTCCTTTTAGCATTTATTTAAGGTATACTTTCGTTGGGCTGCACAACGTCTTTTCATCCTTCGTTTACTCAAACAATGGTCGTATTGTGTGTGTTTATCCTTCCACCTCATGGATAGTTTTGCAATACTTCATGACTTCTTGAACATATCTTTATATGGCATAGAATAAGATTTATACTATTCCATAAGCAAACAGACCAGACCCTGTTCCTTTTGTTTCCATTCGTCGCCTTCAACTCGATCGAGTCAGATGGATGTGGTAAACACACGCAACAAAACGTGAAAGGTAAAAATAATGCGATATTATTGCACCAAACGTGTTGTTGTAGTCCAGATTACCTGTGTATTAACAATGCGATTCTCGTGCTAACGCGCTGCTGGTGACCAGTTTATAACAGCGTTTAGTTATGGTTGTATTTTGAACAATTAAATGAACACAGGAAAGCAGAAAAAAATGTACGCAAGAATAGCGATAAAACAAGTTTGTTTCGGGCAATAACACCTGCAGTGAAATTAAATGCCCTCTTATGGGAACCCGAAAAGCTTAGCCAACGTAGAGCTAAGGAGGGTATCTCGTATACTGTTCCTACAGCATATCACATAGTATAGGCAAAATGGCAAAGGAATAATATTGGACCAATTGTCACTGATTGAGACACATGACGCTGCCTAAGACCGTTCGGGCTCGGGACAACGACAGCCCCTTGGGACTCTTCAGATGTTATTGCCCGAGAAAAACGTGTAATAACTTTCTAATGAATATTTACATTAATAAGGAATGTTTTATTTGAATATGATAATGAAATATAGAGGAAATGTTTTTTCTTGGGACATTTTTATTTAATTCCGTTTTGCTTAAGTGTTATTTATCAACATCCTCAGAACTGGTTTTCTGACGCGACAATTTTCTTACGCCTGGTAGCGTTTTTCAGCCATCTGATCAATGTCTACTCTGTTTGCAAAGGCTTAGAAAGGGGTTTGTATGTAATAGACGGTTAAACATTCCTCGACAAACAATGCCATCTTAAACAATCGTCGATCAAAGAGGATGTAAATGACTAAAAGAGTTTATAAAAAAGACTTGTAGTTCAAACTAATTTCCGATTGAGTACAAATAAGGTACCTTCAGTTTAAATAATGAATTGTAAATGCTATTTAATTGATCACACGATGCTGTATTAATTACATGTTTGCATGTCTATACATGTTTATTGACTTTTGTATGTGATTGTAGGATACACATTCAATATGCTACTTAGATATGGCGGTGATAGATGCAGGTGTTTAGACACAATTTCCTTTGCTATTGATCAGCATGCAGTTAGCATGCAGAACGATCTACGTCATTCGAGTTTTCGCAATCCGAGCTTAATTAACTTTTTCTTCCTTTAATATCAACTGAGGAATGTATCACTGCATGGGGGTACTGCGGTACTGAATGTGTTATACTTTACCACTGCTTCTTATTTTGGCTGACCGGCAAACTTGGTCATTGTTTAATATATGGGTAGTGGGCAGGACAAGCTCGTACGGTCCGAGGCAGCGTCATGTGTCTCAATCAGTGACAATTGGTCCAATAGTATTCCTTTGCCGTTTTGCCTATACTATGTCAGGATTGGAGCCAGGTGTACTGCATAATCTTTTAGAATGCGGTTAAATCCGAAAATGGAAGGAGGACGTCAGATATCTGTTTTTGTCGTACCCTTTATTACTTATCTACAGTTACTCTGTTTGCAGCTCAATCATTGAGTACACTAGCGATAGGTGGATACTGTTTGTTTCATTTAATTGTTTTCGTTTTACACGCACTTTACCAATGTATTTGTCATCGCGGTTGTTGTAGATTAGTCGGAGAGGGGATACGTTTATTTACCCTGTTTGTCTTTTAGGGTGGGGATGGAATAAGTGTGAGGTTGGGCGCCGCGAAATCGGTTTAACCCCCTGACCATTCCTACGCGGTACTTCCATCTTCCCCCTATTGTTTGTTTGTTATGTCTGTTCGTCTCTTTGTGTCTTTTATATACATGTACATTTGTTGTTTGTAGTCGTGGTGCTGTTGGGCGGGTGGTGGTTTTTTTCATTTCTACACTAACAATTCTCAGAATAGTCGAGGGTGCTCTCCTGTGACAGCTCTTGTTATTATTCTTATCAATAACTATTTATTAAATATAGCTTGTTTTAATTATTGTATATGCATTAATTATACTCAGTTTTGTATATGCAATTTATTCATGTGAAGCGCTTTTAAACGCACATGTCCTGTGTGAAAAGAGCGTTATATAAATGTGATAATATAATAATAATACTACTAATAATAATCTTGTATCTCCATACTGTTCAGTACGTCGTTAACTAGTCGTGGCAGTGCTGATTGACAGGAATGACATTGTCTGTACACAGATAGTTTCTTGGTCAGTACTGACTTACAGGAATGACATTGTCTGTACACAGATTAGTGCTTTGTCAGGAGGTTGTATCAACGAAATTGTAAAGTAAAATCAATATTTCCTTTGATTAACTTTGAAATACATAGTAAATTACTCTGTTTATAATTGATATGTTCAAATATTCTGAAAATGGGTGATCCGTTGAACGCAAAAGAAGAACTGCAAACAGAGAACATTGCAGACTCGGTTTTATTGAGTCTGTCCATGAGTAGTAATTAAAAGTGCAGCGCTACTCACGTCCCCTAGCACCGGTTTAAGGAGTATTTAATTTTCAAACTAATAACATCGAAGCTAATGATCCCGAAGGACCAGAAAATATAACAACACTGAGAATGAAGTACGGGGCGACTTTTTACGGCCGCCACACTAGCACTTAACACCTGCTGTTGTGAAGTACATATATTCTGAAAAATCGGTGATCCTTCCAAAGCAAAAGTAGAAATGCGAGCAAAGAAAATTGCAGACTCGGTTTTATTGAGTCTTGAGGTCTTTAAGAAAAGTCTCACAGCCGAGCTATTGTATTTGGATAGAAATATTACTTGCCGCAATGAGACACACAGCAATTTAGTTAGAAACATTATGCTTTAAAGGTTCTCTTGTATGTTATATGTCAAGGCTATATTTCTAGCTCTGATGAAGTAGTGTTACTAACAGACAACATTTTAATTGAATCCTGGTTATTTTCATCAAATTGCTCAAATAAATAGATATCCTTTCCTCGTAGTCTCAAGCAATACTATTCGTTCAGTGAATGTCGCATGTTAATTTTGTTCCATGCAATAATCAGTTATATTTTCAGCAAATAAATCAGTCGGCATTCCAGGCGGCAGACTGCGTTTTAGATTTGGGTCCTATTAATTCTTATTCAAATCATAAAGTGTATTGCAGTTACAGATTGCGTGCAAACGTTTTTCAATGATGACAGTTCTCTTCTCTCGTTGTATTTTACAACAATACTGGCTTGAAGCGGCCTCATAAGCCTCGAACTGGTGGTTTTGCAGATACTTGCTCCAGGAACGTGTCATATGTATATCAGGCATGTGAAGCCATTAAACGTATTGTCAAAAATTAGTGAGCAGCGAATGTACGGAATAACTGTTTGAAAGCGGACGACGGAGAATGTACATTAGTCAAATATTATTATTATTGGTTAATAGTATGCTAAGCAAATGTTTTGTTGTTGGCAATTCAAGCATACTTTTAGTACAGATGAATTTAGATATTTCAAGGCAGGTAGCTGCTTGGGTTAGAGTGATATTATTTATTAAGCTGTTTCGTCTGTATGATTTTAACCTGAATAACGCTGGCACCTGACTTAAGCATTCCAGTGCAGGAAACGGTTCACTAATGTCCTTTAAAGTGTAAACTTCAAAGGAAGCCCTATCATCAAGATCTGCATTTACACTTTTCTTTTCTTTAAACCAATCCCTTAATAGTCATGGTCAGTCCATTGCAGCTTTGGAAATGTTGAAGATCGGTATTGAAAAGTCGGTGTTTAAGAGGATTTATTGTATTTAAAGACGATTTCGGTAGTAAGTTCTGCGCAGCTTTTTGCACTGAATACTCTTTACAAAGGAAACAACCGGTACCAGTATTCTGGATGACGCTAATTTCGAACGACTGATTTCGACCAACATTTACAAACCTTAAATCATGTCTCAACAATTTCGATTACACGAGAAAATTGCTATAAGATAATTAGCTGAACGTATAAAAAACTTAATATCAAACAGGAAAACGCGGTACGGGAGTATAATAAACAAATTGGTACGACATCATAGCAATGTGACGTCATTGACGTCAAAGACGTCGCCTATTTTGGCGTAATTTTCCTCTGGTCAATCAAATGGTTATAACAATATTAATAGTCATGAAAATAGCTAAAAGTGGTCTACAACTTTAAACGTTTTACTCGATAGCTTGTTTTCAGTATTGAAGACATACAGATGGTTGCTTAAAGCATACTAAAAGTAAAGCTGAATGTTTTATTTTCAGCCTGCTTTAATCTACCATCTGCTAGGATATGGGAACGTATTATATTTCTTATGGTGCATATTTATGACTGTATAAAATGGGACTATTTTTCTTCAGTGGATGAATAAATTAAATGCATTAAAATGAGTATATATGGAGTAAAGGGTTAAGTAGTACATTAGACTCATTATAAATGTATTTTGTATTCAAACAATATCTAATTGTCATGAAAAAACCTATATTTTTCATGGGAGAGCACCACCACTAGGTGATAAATTGAGTAATTACTTAAAAACAAAGCCTGCAGCCCACATATTTCTTGTTGGTTTAATGCGAGGGATACTATAAAACACAAAATGTAAAATTTTGAAAAATGTTCTTTGATACGTTTCTCAGAAATTTACGAAAATATCACTGATGTCATAAGTTGTGTACTGTCCTATATGTAAATGACAGGAAGCACGCTTATGGTTTTGTCATGATAATTACTCAAACATTAGGTCTGGAACTCCCTCTTTTCTTTTCTTTTTTATTTCTATTCAGCATACTTTAACCAACAGAATATAAAAACAAAAACAAAACCAATCCTGGAAGGAAACAAACTGTAGAAATCGTCTTTAAACATCGAGCACTACCTTCATTCAATTATATCTGGATGGAACACACATTGGTCTATACGTGTGTGATTGGTCTATATGTTTGTGATTGGTCTTAACGTGTGTGATTGGTCTATACGTGAGTGATTGGCTTATAGTTGTGTGATTGATCTATACGTGTGATTGGTCTAGTTTGTGATTGGTCTATATGTATGTGATTTGTCTATACTTGTTTCTGTGATTGGTTTATACGTTTGCGATTGGTCTTTACTTGTGTGATTAGTCCATATACGCGTGTGGTTGGTATATACGTGTGTGACTGGTCTATACGTGTGGGTTTGTCTGACAGTTTGCAGTATAACATGTGCTGAATGACCAAACATAGGTGTAGTGCTGATGGATGATAGGTACCTAACACTTTCGATCTGAAAGGAAAGCATGTTACAGTTTAAAACAACGTGTTAATAATTTGATATAGAATAAAAAGCATTTTTGCGCTGATCTACATAACAAATATTATAACTCATTATATATTTAATTTTGAAAACGTAGCAGGTTAAAGTGTAACATCTGCTTTTGGATACCATTAATATATATCGAATCTTTATAACTTCATTCCAATAACATTAAAAACTCCAACATGATTAATCCCATTTACTGTTATAATTATGTTTATATAATGTATCTATACTAAACAAATAGCAAAAAGAGCAGTCGTATTGCTGTCAATTTCGAAATCGATTTAAAACCCCGAAAACCAAATATTTTTTACTTTATGAATCAATACCTGATAAAATCCTCAAACAGGGCCGCCTAGGTCCGTGTCTTCTAGTTCTGGCCGATTTGACCATTCGGTCAATTTATGATTAGGTCGTGTGCCTACGTTTCTACAGCATGTTCTTTTGTTCTCTCTCTTTCTGTCTCTCTCTCTGTTTCTCTCTGTCGCTCTGTCTCTGTTTCTCTCTGTCTCTCTGTCTGTCTCTCTGCCTGTGTTTCTGTCTGTTTCTTTCTGTTTCTTTGTCTGTCTGTCTGTCTGTCTTGTTTGTCTGTCTGTCTTCTGCCTGTCTGTCTGTCTCTTTCTCTCTGTCTGCCTGACTGTATGTCTGTCTTTCTCTCTGTCTGTATGTATGTCTGTCTCTGTCTGTCTGTCTGTTTGTCTGACTGTCTGTTGTCTGCCTGCCTGCCTGCCTGCCTGTCTGTCTGTCTGTCTGTCTCTGTCTGTATGTCTGTCTCTGTCTCTATCTCTATCTCTGTCTGTCTCTGTCCCTCTGTGTCACTCTCTCCCTCTCTATCTCTCTCTCTCTCTCTCTCTCTCTCTCTAAATTTATATTAAAGTGGTCACCAATCTTACCCCTTGAAATACACTAATGAGGTGTGAGGCGAAATAAACTCCCAGACAGATAAGTGCTTGCTATCTTCCTTTTGTCATGCAAAGTGGCTTGTCTACCACACTGAATTGCTTTCTGCCACATTAGTGGTTTGATGGGGTGTGAAAATTATCAAGGACAATTTGCTGTTGATTTTCCGAGGCCGGAAATTAACGAGACGTGTTGTCCATATACTAATCATACTTCACTTTACAGGGTTCTAATACAGAAAAGTGTCGTTTGTTAGCTTATTCGGCACATGTATTAGTTTTACATTATGTACGTGTATATTTTAACGCGTGCTTTCACGTACGAGTAAAAGAGTTTAAAGGTTTACATAGACAACAAAAAGACAGACAAACAGACATATCAAAAACACTATGCTTCCGATCTTGATCCGGACGGTTGATGGGCCTACCAAACTATTACAGATCCGACAAGGGATACCATGCTAACATGACTATGTATACATATATATAAATATACATGGATAAATAATGCAGTAAATCCTCTCTAAGCGGACATTAAAAATAGTATCAATACCGGTAGAGAAAACAGGTGGTAGTTTCATGCAGAGAGATACTCACGCAGAAAACTCCGTTTGGAGTACTTGTACGAATTACATCCTGTATAAAGCAGCCACCTGCCTAAAAAGAAATATATTTATCAGGACCATGCATTAAAATACAGGAGCCCTATAAGGATCACATTTTCTGTCTGTCTATCACTGTCTGTCCGTCCGTCTGTCTGTCTGTCCGTCCGTTTGTCTGTCTGTCCGTCCGTATCTCTATCCGTATAACACTTTTGATGTGACGCGATAACTCAAACAGTACTTCACATATTGGTTTCATATTAAGGGCAGATGCTCAGTATCATCAGAGGACGACACCTATAGATTTTGGGTTGAATCATATTACTATGCCTAGGGTTATCTGCCCTTGATTCATAAAAAATGCCATCAACTTTTGTCAACACTTTTGATGTGATACGATAACTCAAACAGTACTTCACATATTGATTTCATATTTATGGCAAATGCTTAGTATCATCAGAGAAAGACACCTATTGTTTTTAGTTGAATCAGATCATTATATCTAGAGTTATCTACCCTTGATTCATCAAAACTGCAATCAACGTTTGTCAACACTTTTCATGTGACGCGATAACTGAAACAATACTTCACATATTGGTTTTATAGTTAGGGCATATGCTTAGTATTATCAGAGGCAGATGCCGATAGTTTTTGGGTTGAATGAGATCGCCAAGTCCAGAGTCATATGCCCATTATTTATAAACAAATGCCATATTCAACGCCCACCGGTCTGGATCACATATTTTTTGCATGCACAGTATTGTGTCTACTTCAACACAAGGCTTATCAGACTACCAAGATATTTGGTCAAACTATTGACAGAGTGTCAAATAGCTTGGATCCAGACGAGACACAGAGGTACTAAGCATCTCACATGGTTTCAAACTGTTTTCCAATGTTACTAGATTTGCAGTCGAGCAGTGAATGGGCTAACTATTATTACCTTCAACAAGAGATAATCTGCAGAGCCCTCTCTGGCTGAGTCAATGTCTAGTTAGCGTTAGGACTTAGGAGGAATTTTGCTGTATATTATTTCGG
Source organism: Azorinus chamasolen (assembly GCA_963576725.1). Lineage (NCBI taxonomy): Eukaryota > Metazoa > Mollusca > Bivalvia > Cardiida > Solecurtidae > Azorinus > Azorinus chamasolen. The sequence continues at coordinate 40,783,165 of OY755253.1, read as the reverse complement.
TAAGACTAAGTTTCGTATAACAAGTATTACTGGAATGTTGATCCCTTCATTATTAAATATTATATATAGATGCGTGTATTTGGAGCATGTAGAATATTCTGTTCAAACGGTAATAGAGATAACGATGGAAAGATTAACTCTCATAAGTGGGTCTTTAGCATTATAATGCTTGCAAGGAGCCCAGACAGAGCCAGTATTAAATGAAAACCATGCAAGAAAGCGTGCAAGCAACATCAAGAAATACGTGTGCTAACAGTGGTGAAATATACCTCACTTTGGATTGTTTATTCTTTTTTACATTTAGTACTTTCCCTTATATAAAACGTTTTCCACGCCTTTGCAAACACAGTAGCTTCATATCAGACGGCTCCTGCATGGGCCGTCTGACCAGGCTCTGCTATACTTGCTCCACATCATGGGCCGTCTGACCAGGCTCTCCTATACTTGCTCGACATCATGGGCCGTCTGACCAGGCTCTGCTATACTTCCTCGACATTATGGGCCATCAGACCAGGCTCTACTATACTTGTTCGACATCATGGGCCGTCAGACCAGGCTCTGCTATACTTGTTCGACATCATGGGCCGTCAGACCAGGCTCTGCTATACTTGCTCGACATTATAGGCCGTCAGACCAGGCTCTGCTATACTTGTTCGACATCATGGGCCGTCAGACCAGGCTCTGCTATACTTGTTCGACATTATGGGCCGTCTGACTAGGCTCTGCTATACTTGCTCCACATCATGGGCCGTCTGACCAGGCTCTGCTATACTTGCTCGACATCATGGGCCGTCTGACCAGGCTCTGCTATACTTGCTCGACATTATGGGCCGTCTGACCAGGCTCTGCTATACTTGTTTGACATCACGGTTCGTCTGACCAGGCGCTGCTACAGTTTCTCGACATTATAATATATCTGACTCAACAGTTTATACCAATACATCATTTGGTTAGAACAAAAGGAACTGTTTTGATACACCTACTGTTAGGTTATACACTGCGTAATGGTAGGTCTTTCAAACTTCATACCCCTTTGTTCAACTTTGTGTTATTTTGGGATAAGCATTCTTAGAATGTAGAATATTCTGTTCAAACGGTAATACAGATAACGATGGAAAGATTAACTCTCATAAGTGGGTCTTTAGCATTATAATGCTTGCAAGGAGCCCAGACAGAGCCAGTATTAAATGAAAACCATGCAAGAAAGCGTGCAAGCAACATCAAGAAATACGTGTGCTAACAGTGGTGAAATATACCTCACTTTGGATTGTTTATTCTTTTTTACATTTAGTACTTTCCCTTATATAAAACGTTTTCCACGCCTTTGCAAACACAGTAGCTTCATATCAGACGGCTCCTGCATGGGCCGTCTGTCCAGGCTCTGCTATACTTGCTCCACATCATGGGCCGTCTGACCAGGCTCTCCTATACTTGCTCGACATTATGGGCCGTCAGACCAGGCTCTGCTATACTTGTTCGACATCATGGGCCGTCAGACCAGGCTCTGCTATACTTGTTCGACATCATGGGCCGTCAGACCAGGCTCTGCTATACTTGCTCGACATTATAGGCCGTCAGACCAGGCTCTGCTATACTTGTTCGACATCATGGGCCGTCAGACCAGGCTCTGCTATACTTGTTCGACATTATGGGCCGTCTGACTAGGCTCTGCTATACTTGCTCCACATCATGGGCCGTCTGACCAGGCTCTGCTATACTTGCTCGACATCATGGGCCGTCTGATCAGGCTCTGCTATACTTACTCGACATTATGGGCCGTCAGACCGGGTTCTGCTATACTTGCTCGACATTATGGGCCGTCAGACCAGGCTCTGCTATACTTGCTCGACATCATGGGCCGTCTGACCAGGCTCTGCTATACTTCCTCGACATTATGGGCCGTCTGACCAGGCTCTGCTATACTTGCTCGACATCACGGTTCGTCTGACCAGGCGCTGCTATACTTGCTCGACATCATGGGCCGTCTGATCAGGCTCTGCTATACTTACTCGACATTATGGGCCGTCAGACCGGGTTCTGCTATACTTGCTCGACATTATGGGCCGTCAGACCAGGCTCTGCTATACTTGCTCGACATCATGGGCCGTCTGACCAGGCTCTGCTATACTTCCTCGACATTATGGGCCGTCTGACCAGGCTCTGCTATACTTGTTTGACATCACGGTTCGTCTGACCAGGCGCTGCTACAGTTTCTCGACATTATAATATATCTGACTCAACAGTTTATACCAATACATCATTTGGTTAGAACAAAAGGAACTGTTTTGATACACCTACTGTTAGGTTATACACTGCGTAATGGTAGGTCTTTCAAACTTCATACCCCTTTGTTCAACTTTGTGTTATTTTGGGATAAGCATTCTTAGAATGTAGAATATTCTGTTCAAACGGTAATATAGATAACGATGGAAAGATTAACTCTCATAAGTGGGTCTTTAGCATTATAATGCTTGCAAGGAGCCCAGACAGAGCCAGTATTAAATGAAAACCATGCAAGAAAGCGTGCAAGCAACATCAAGAAATACGTGTGCTAACAGTGGTGAAATATACCTCACTTTGGATTGTTTATTCTTTTTTACATTTAGTACTTTCCCTTATATAAAACGTTTTCCACGCCTTTGCAAACACAGTAGCTTCATATCAGACGGCTCCTGCATGGGCCGTCTGACCAGGCTCTGCTATACTTGCTCCACATCATGGGCCGTCTGACCAGGCTCTCCTATACTTGCTCGACATCATGGGCCGTCTGACCAGGCTCTGCTATACTTGCTCGACATTATGGGCCGTCAGACCAGGCTCTGCTATACTTGTTCGACATCATGGGCCGTCAGACCAGGCTCTGCTATACTTGTTCGACATCATGGGCCGTCAGACCAGGCTCTGCTATACTTGCTCGACATCATGGGCCGTCATACCAGGCTCTGCTATACTTGTTCGACATTATGGGCCGTCTGACTAGGCTCTGCTATACTTGCTCCACATCATGGGCCGTCTGACCAGGCTCTGCTATACTTGCTCGACATCATGGGCCGTCTGATCAGGCTCTGCTATACTTACTCGGCATTATCGGCCGTCAGACCGGGTTCTGCTATACTTGCTCGACATTATTGGCCGTCAGACCAGGCTATGCTATACTTGCTCCACATCATGGGCCGTCTGACCAGGCTCTGCTATACTTGTTCGACATTATGGGCCGTCTGACTAGGCTCTGCTATACTTGCTCCACATCATGGGCCGTCTGACCAGGCTCTGCTATACTTGCTCGACATCATGGGCCGTCTGATCAGGCTCTGCTATACTTACTCGGCATTATCGGCCGTCAGACCGGGTTCTGCTATACTTGCTCGACATGATTGGCCGTCAGACCAGGCTATGCTATACTTCCTCGACATTATGGGCCGTCTGACCAGGCGCTGCTATACTTGTTTGACATCATGGTTCGTCTGACCAGGCGCTGCTATACTTGCTCGACATTATAATATATCTGACTCAACAGTTTATACCAATACATCATTTGGTTAGAACAAAAGGAACTGTTTTGATACACCTACTGTTAGGTTATACACTGCGTAATGGTAGGTCTTTCAAACTTCATACCCCTTTGTTCAACTTTGTGTTATTTTGGGATAAGCATTCACAGTTTATTCGACCTGTAACTTGAAGTTAGTTTTAGATTTTTAAAGCGTTGAGTAGGATGTGTAAACAACCTTTGCAAGCGTTCAAAGTCTAAATCAGAAGATATCAGATTTAACTCTTAATGTATTAATCCTGTTATAGATACGTTTACTTATCTAATAACGATACAGTAGAATTGTTCAGCGGAGATCGTATTTGAACAAGCTACGACGTGATTACTGTCACAAGTAACTTAGTTAAACTTATTGAAGATAAACCATTTCTTAGTTAAATTTGCAGTCTATATTTCCATGTTTGCCGCAATTCGCTGCCCAACCATGTTGTCGGTTACAGTTACACCCACCTCCGGCATAAATGGTCGTACATATAATACGTACCAAGTAACAATACATTCCGAAACACCATCGTAATTAGGTCGGGTGAATGAAACCGTTAAACTTGACTGCTCTGTCGATATTTATATGGTTCAACGTCATGCCGCTTCCTGATAAGATTTGTTGCCGGCTTACCGACAAGACATGGCATGTTACACATGATTTATTAGAATTGCTACATGAAATCTCATGTACTTGTCTCTCAACGCATAGAATTCCAATTGGCAGGCAGGGAAACCCGTTAGGCACTACTTCATTCTCCCTCTATTCTGCAACCTTTACGCTCCGACAGCTATAGATGTATCCTGAGGCCAACTGTATCTTCTTTATTTGTTTATGTGTTATTCCTACAGTTTCGAGCAGTAAATATAACCTCGCTTCCGGTAATCTTATTTCCTGCTAAATGCTTTTAAACGTGTCTCAGTTTTAGACAGAAATGCACATCAAAATAAAAGCTTCCTCAACACCCTTCCTCCTATATTTTCTATTTGCAGCATTCCAGTATTGTACGAAATTTAATGTTATTTTAATAACATAACTGCAAAACTGCTTATCTGCAAAACATGAGATAAAATGGAGAATTGCATGTTGCACAATTTTAACATTTCAAATGGCGGTGAAGCAGGTGTTCATTTAAATTGTTTGTTTAGATGTCAGTTATATCCTGTGCACTTAACTCTTGTCCAAATATGTCCATTTACATTTTCTTGATTTAATACGAGTCTGACACCGCACTGCTAATAAAGCAGGCAACATTTTTTAATGGACGTCACCCTGTATTCATTTACAGTTACATCTACAAGTTTTTCTATGTGTTATGATATATCAATTAAAACTGGTTATATGCATGGGCATGTATGGGCATGTATGTCAGATATAATGACAGCATGGACATGTATGTCAGACATAATGACAGCATGGACATGGATGCAATGCATAATATTTACATTCGCCCTGCAACGTCCTTATATAACCTTATTCTAAAAAGAAAGTTGCATTTTCCCATGAACGTTCATTTCAATACCCGATCCGTTGAAATATAAGAAATACAATGGAATATAAATATATGAAATGAATGACGTGCTCCCGGTGTTCATGAGGTTATGCAACGCATAGCTTTACGAGCAAAGATTTACGTGAAGCCCTTCGGGCTTCACTAACTTTGCTCGTAAAGCTATGCGTTGCATAACCTCATGAACACCGGGAACACGTCATTCATTTCTTAAATGACAGCATGGACATGTATGTCAGATATTATGACAGCATGGACATGTATGCCAGGCATAATGACAGCATGGATATGTATGTCTGGCATATTGACAGCATGGACATGTATGTCATACATTATGACAGCATGGACATGTATACCAGACATAATGACAGCATGGACATAGATGCAATGCATAATGACAGCATGGACATGTATGTCAGACATTATGACAGCATGGACATGTATACCAGACATAATGACAGCATGGACATGGATGCAAGGCATAATGACAGCATTGACATATATGTCAGATATTATGACAGCATGGACATGTATACCATACATAATGACAGCACGGACATTAATGTCAGGCATAATGACAGCATGGACATGTATGTCAGACATAATGACAGCATGGATATGTATGCTAGGCATAATTACAGCATGGACATGTATACCAGACATAATGACAGCATTGACATGTATGTCAGACATAATGACAGCATGGACATGTATGCTAGGCATAATTACAGCATGGACATGTATACCAGACACAATGACAACATGGACAAGTATACCAGACATTATGACAGCATGAACATGTATACTCGTCATAATGACAGCATGGACATGTATACCAGACATAATGACAGCACGGACATGTACATGTATGTCAGGCATAATGACAGCATGGGCATATATGCCAGGCATAATGACAGCATGGACATATATGCCAGGCATAATGACAGCATGGACATGTATGCAATGTATAATGACAGCATGGACATATATGCCATGCATAATGACAGCATGGACATATATACCAGGCATAATGACAACATGGACATGTATGCAAGGTATAATGACAGCATTGACATGTATGCAAGGTATAATGACAGCATGGACATGTGTGCCAGACATAATGACAGCATGGACATATATGCCAGACATAATGACAGCATGGATATGTATGTCAGACATAATGACAGCATGGACATAAATTATATGCCATGCATAATGACAACATGGAGATGTATGTCAGGCATAATGACAGCATGGACATATATGCCAGGCATAATGACAACATGGACATGTATGCAAGGTAAAATGACAGCATGGACATGTATGCCAGGCATAATTGCAGCATGGACATGTATGCCAGACATAATGACAGCATGGACAGTGTTTCTTTATAATGGCGCATGGAGGCGAGAAAATATTGCAGAAACTGCAGAATCAAATCTATGTTTTTCCATAAGCAAACATTGCAGACCACGTTCTGAAAACATAGCAGATCATAAGGAGTGTTCTGACCCGGGTCTACCCTGCAAAGGCATTAAAATGCACAAAGGCATTTAAATGCGCATTTAAAGATAATAGGGTTTACTGAACAATGCAATAATGATAACTCTCAAATACAAATATCTTGGCTCATAGTAAATGTTATCCGGGTTGATCTTTGAATATAAGATACAACGAATTTCAAAAACTATAACTAACCTTAATACGTTGATTTAGTATATACCTGTCAGTTTCTGCAGTAAAATACGATTGTATTCTATCATGCAATATATCCTCTCATATATGATTTGAGAGCGTACAATACAAGATCCGTATTTTCACGACAATATGTTGGACTACTTTCGTTCGGCAATAGACGTAAATTTCCGTGACGCACCGGAGACGTGTCTTTTTTCTGTTTCTGAATAAAAATAATTAGAATATTGGTGTTCCGTTGTGTTCTTTTATTAAAACAGGTATATAATAAATGGAATATTACACGAAATGACGATATGAAGGGTTATATCACATTCGTGGTTGTTTGTCCATGGTATTCTCACAAGCCGCTCCGTAGCCAAACAACCACTCATGTGATACAACCCTTCATATCGTCACTTCGTGTAATATTCCCTATATATTGAGCGTCAATGATAACGGTGCATATTTAAGCACTCGCATGTCTCTTTTTTCTCCACCAAATCTCGTATTGCTTGAGGCGATTGTAAAGAGTGGAGAAAGAACGAATACATTCTACATGGAGGCATGTTACATTTACGAATACCATACGTCAATACGAGCGCTTTTGTTAACACGCAGACACTCAGTAAAACCCCTCTTAACCGATCATAGCTGACATATAATAAATCCTCTAAATGGATGTAGTATAAACATTGGGTTTGGAAACAGGTGGCAGCTTAATGCAGGGTGAAAGTAAATGCATAACTTTCATTCTGCATTAAACAGTCACCTGCCTAAAGGTAGCTAACTCTGCCATAATTCCGGTTAAGCGAGATTTTACTGTATCCATCAAATCTGGTAGTACCAACCCCTCCAGTTATTTACGACAGCCTAGAAGAGACTGCCTTTAATCCAAATAAGAAGTCTTGCAAAATTCAATTAAATTATATGAACGAATTAGCATTCTCCGCCAGGTTTCTTTTATATACTTTATACAAAACTCTCGAAACATCATGAAACCTTTGTAACAACATCCATCTAATTTTCATCCCGTTCTGATTCGGAAATAATGGTTTTATTGCAGTGTTTTACCGTATATAAAATCTCGGAGTTGGTGTTGTGGAAATCATGGGGAACAATGCGGTCTACAGCACGACATTATAAACAACTGTGTAAAGCGTCGTCTGTTTAAACATGTCTGTAATAAGACATACTACATTTGTTACAAAGGCAAGCATGCATTTTGGTACATCATGAAAACTACACATAGGCACGTGCCGCCACTGTTACGTTACATTGTGTTATTACATTAAGTAAGAATATTAATGTCAAATAAAATAACTATATGCATATCAGTCAGTCAAATTGTTTAACATCATTATTAACAAAACGATTTTAACGTTGCATAAAATAACTTGCTACGAAAAACAGATCAGGCCCTGATTAGGCGACTTCTGCAGTAGTTGTCTGATCTGGACCTACTCTGTTTGCAAAGATGCGAAAAAGCATTTGTTATGAAGGAAAATGTTAAACTGATACCTAACCATATTTATAATGTGAATTATCTCGAAGATTTGACTATGAGTGTAAACATAGTAAGGTAATTATTTGTTTGATGAAATTCCCAAATTGGAGCTATATAGCAGTCAACTGAATGTGGAACGTGTAGTTATATTACTATGTGGGCCGGTATGGTCCGTCATGCACCCCATCACACTAGTAGACTTTTTCATGGGTACCAAACTGTTCAGAAGGTCTACTGAATCAGAATCGCGAATTTACTTTTAAGCTAATCTGTATTTTAACCGTTTCCATGGCAACCTCCCAGTTTTCGTAATGATGACCAATACCTGCCAATTTGCCCATATCACAGCACGTTTATGTCCTAAACCTATAAATTTGGTACCAAATTGAAGATAAAAAATTGTGGTTTTATTTCTAACTATGCCTTTAAATTGCCTTATTTGCATACTCATGAATATTAATGAGAACATTAGCAATAGCTTAAATAATGTAAACTAATCACTTTTTATCCTACAAATATCAGCAAACAACTTCAAATGCAGTTTACAATGATGACAAAATCCTCAGAAAACAAAATGTTTAATTTAAGGACTAAAAAATTAACTTTAGGTTACGTTTTAACTATTTCCATAATATCATTCATTTCACTCTGTTCACACATATTGTATTAGTCGATACCTACCTGCAAAGATATTCCATATTACAGAAAGTGTTTGGGTTAACTGTATAAAACTGGTACCGAATTAAAGCTAACACCCTATTTACGCTATTTCTATATTTCTTCACTATGTTCTCATTAATATTCATGAGTATGCAAATAAGGCAATTGCAATACATAACTAGAAATAAAAGCACAACATCTTATCTTTAATTTGGTACCAGTGATATTGACGATTTTGCAGGTATTAGCCATCATTACGAAAAGTGGGGGATTGCCATGGAAACGGTTAAAATGTTACTTAAAGTTAATGTCTTGGTCCTCAAATTGGATACTGTGTTTTCTGAAGGTTTTGTCATTATGTTAAACTGCATTTGAAGCTGTTTTCTGATATTTGTAGAATTAAAACATGAAAGGTTTACGTTATTTCTGTACTTGTTTTACTATCTTTAGTGTTCTCGGTAATATTCATGAGTATGCAAATAAGGTAATTTCAAGGAATAAGCTGAAAATCAGAGCGCAATGACTTATCTTCAATTTGGTACACACGTGTTTTAGGTTTAGGACAAATCACTGGCTATGATATGGGCAACTTTTCAGGTATGGGTCATCATTACGAAAACTGGGGGTTGCCATCGAAACGGTTAAAATACACATAGCCTTAAAGAATTGATTTTTGAGTATATTCGCGATTTTGATTCAGTAGACTTCTCTAAATATTGTGTTCCCATGATAGACCCCACCGGACCCCATAGTATATATTGTAACTTTAATCACGGAGTTTTGTTTATTTGTTAGCATACACGATAAAGCATCGCAATGAAATTTATATCCATTTATCATACCACAAGACCATGGGTTTGATGTCATATATTCATTACATATGGTTGTTACAATAATCGCGTTGTAATTAATAAAGCAACAATTTACTTATAATACATGTTTTTAACCCTTTACTACATGAATGTTTATGTAAACAAGCCAAACATGCGGAAAACGCATTAAAGTCGGATTTTTCAACTGAAATACCTTCACCCAAGCTATCTGCAAACCAAATATTAATTGTCCAGCATATGTAGTTCAGAAGTTATAACAAATATTTAATTACAGCAAAGTTTTCAAAACAGTGACCTTGACCTTGACCTGGTTTCAAGTATTTTTGTGTCTTTCGCAATGTCCTTACTAAGGCTATCTGAATACCAAAGGTGAATTGCCTAGAGTTCATGGACAAGAAGTCATAGTCAATGTTAAAGTTTGTTAAAAACAGTCAAGTTTTCAAAATAGTGGCCTTGACCTTGACTCATAGCATATGTGGTTCAGAGGTTAAGACAAAATTTTGAAGTTTTTGAATGATGGCCAACTTGTCAAAATAATTACCTTGACTTAATTTCAAATACCTTTATATCAAATAAAAGGCCTTTACAAAAACGGCAAAGTTTTGGAAATTGTGAACTTAACTTGGACCTGATTTCCTGTATCCTTGTACCAACTGAAAGGTCTTTACCCAAGCTAGCAGCATACCAAATATGAATTGTCTAGCTAAAGAAATTCAGAAGTTATAAGCAATGTTAAAGTTTTGTTCACTGAGCTCTGTTGAACCCTACTGTTCATACATATGAATTTGTCACACGTGTGAAAACTTCACACGAATTCATCACTTATGTGTCTGAAATACGTAACAATATGTTACACTTAGTATTGTTGAATTTTCTACCTCATTTGTTAACCACACCTTAGTACCAACAAAATGTTCAAAAGTATGACATATTCATACTTTTTTGTCAAACATGGGAGAGAAATTCGTACACTTTTTCACACATGTGACGAATTCTTATAATTTTTATGTGAAAATATGGGTTCAACATTGAATTCATGGAACATGAGTTCTGCGTGTTGTTCTGATTAGATGCAAATATAACTAGTAAGGGATTGAAGGCTGTTATATGCTCAGAAGGTATATGTACACACAAGAGGTACCATAAATAAACTTTACGTAAAGAATATGTGCAAAAGTGTACCGTGACTGTGAACTTCAAAGTGATTGTACAGTTTTAGAATACAACATACCGTGGTGTTATGGTGAACGTTTATGTTTAAATTATTCTAAAATTTATAAATGACAAAGTTACAGGGCTGACTTGATGTTAATCAACACAGTTCAAAAGTGCATTATGACCTTTGCCGTTGACTACGGTCCTGGGTCCGTTCTCATTTGCACGTTCTCATGTTCTCATTCACATGTTTGTTATATGATTCTATAATCTGACTATGCATGACAAGGTAACGCCCCAGATACCAAAACACTATCATTATTCTTATACACTGAACACAAAAGTACAAAAGTGCAGTGTGCTCTTGATAGTTTTGCAATGGACCTGGGCCATGTACACTACACATTGCTATGATGTAGTCAACACTTGTGTTATTTGCAACGGACTCATGTAATTAATGACCGGACAAGATGTGGTGTGTGGTGGTCTATGGATAACGCGCTTGACTATCAATCCGGAGGTCCGGGTTTCAAATCCGGGTCCCTCCCGGAAATTTCAGAGCCGTTTTTCAGTGTCTCCCACCCGCACCTCCTCCTTAAATGGGCAGATGTGAGGGTCATTAGCCGGTACTGCGGCTGCATGATTGTGCCATATGTTAGCAGTGCTCAATATTGTAGGCAAATGACTCATTGACCAGGGGAGTAAATGTACAGTCGGCCAAGCGGTCGTTTGGACTGAAAGTAGACTATAACTAGGTACTTTACTTTTTTTACAAGAAGTGCGATGATTTCACAGAGCAGGCGCTATTCAGTTTGCAAATGCGTCAACATGTATAATTATGAAGGAAAAACGTTGCAAAAAAGTGACGATTTCTTTGATGATATACAGAAGGAAGGCATTCGCCATTTTATGGATATACACATAATTGGATGGTTAACCAAGCTTACTTGGGGGGGGGGGGTAGTATATATAACCATAATTATTAAAATCATTTGCCTTGACATGAGTTGATATCTACAGACCCACTATTTGCAAATACAAAAGGAAAATGTATTTAAATGCTGTACCACTTTTCAACTTCATTAATTGGATTATCTAGGACGTTGTATCATTTTGAGGCTGTCCTAATGCATCCTACGTCTAAGCGTTAGGCTTCATTTTTACGAGATTTGTAACGTGTTCAGTTGATTTCCATATGTCATGAACATTGAAGCATACATTCAATTATGTATCAGGTTGTCAAACTGAATGACAAATTTTGGATTAATTGTCAAACATTGCCTAAGGTCCTATAAACGTTACAATTCATTTTTATTTCAAACAGCTTGCTCCGGAAATCATACAGAATGGCATTTGCAGCACATTAATTAGACTTTATTTTTAACTGAAACTAATTTACATCGGAAATTCTTTTATGCACTGAAGGTATTCACCATACATTGGTTTGCTTTAATTATTGATCGTTAACTTTTGTTAGGTTCAATCTAAGACCTGTCTTTCAATGAGTCGTGTTATATTCAGTATGTCGGTATAGTTCTTAATAGAGTAACGGGATATTCGAGGAAAAGATAAGAAGCAATCAAGCATAGCACAATTCAAACAAATTATTGCATGTTTGACAATAGATTTAATCAGGCAATGCGAATTTCTGGGAAAATAAAATTAAGAACTGAAATTACTGAATAGGCGTATCTTTTATACGATGTTCGTTTTTAGATAATTCTTCAAATACACAGACATGTTGTCCTTGGAAGTTGTTCCTGGTTTCCATTTGTCTTGTTTTTACTAATTTGCGCGTTGGAAATTATCCATTAAATCCCGCAATGTAATATGCATGCCAATGAGGAATTGCTTTGGAACATTTCTCCTCTCAATAATCTGAGATCAACGGTGATCGAACCGGGGGTTGAAACGAACACATCTGTATCAACCATTCTCGTGCTGAAAAAGCTTATGCTCAATATCTGATTTGATGAACTTTTCAATGATTTCCAGTTCGACCAAACTTTTCAAACATCTTGGATTCTAATGAGACGCCGAATTACCAGGCGTCTAATCTGGATCCAACCTGTTTGCAAAACGCTTAGTATGAGATGTATTAGCCTTCTTTGAATATAATCAAGGCTAACAATTCATTTACCCAGAGGTCCAGATAAGAAGCGTATTTAAACATTTTCAAGAAAAGCTCCTTTATTTCTCCACCAAGCCCACTACTGTGACCACTCTTTAGAACCGTCGCTTCGAAAAAATGACGATTTTAGTATTCGGGTACTCACCTTTATCTGTAGCTCTGTTTACCACTCCCGTCTGGTCTAGATCGGTTTAAGTTTACCAATTGCACTTTTGAATTAAAGGCAAACATCGGGATTTGTTTTAGCAAAGATTCTTTATAAATTACTCGAAATGATTTGGTAAGCTAAACCATTAATAATAAAGTACCTAGTTATAGTCTACTTTCAGTCCGAATAACTGCTCAGCCGACTGTACATTTACCCACCTGGTCATTGAGTCATTGGCCTACAATATTGAGCATTACTAACATATGGCGCAATCATGCAGCTGCAGTACCGGCGAGTGACCCTCAAATAACACACAACATTCTATTTTTTCTTAAGTTTTACAGTAGTAAAAACAAACGAGTATCATGGAGTTACCTAGAACAACCGGTATTAAATTTTCGCCGATCGACAAATTCTACTGAAGGGATACTTTGCCTTTCAGAACTTGCGTGGCTCCTTTCAAGTGTCAGTTTCTTCATAATATTTACAGTTTCAGTGTCACTAATTCATCATAAATTATTTTAAACTGGTCGAGAAAGATACCGGTTACAAATAACACTCAACAAAATAGAAAGTAAGAGATCCTTCGAAAGCAAAAGTAGCAATGCGAAAAGTGAAAATTGCAGACTCGGTTTTATTGAGTCTGTACATGAGTAGTTATTAAAAGTTAAACACTACTGAGCACCTAGCACCGACTTAGCAGTATTCAATTTTCAAAAGCCTAAAACGAGTCCAGGTGTAAATCTAGTGGGTCTCACAATGGGTACTGATATCAAACACTTATTACAATCCCAACTGTTAGATTAAAGCAATCAGTCTGTAAATTTCGGCTGTTTTCCATTTCAGTATAATGACTTTTAATTTACAAATATTCTGAATATGGGTGATCCTTCAAAAGCAAAAGTAAAAATGCAAAATGAGAAAATTGCAGACTCGGTTTTATTGAGTCTGTTCATGAATAGTAATTAAAACTGCAATACTACTCACGCCCCTAGCACCGGCTTAAGCAGTATTCCATTTTCAAAACAAATAAGATCAAAACTAATGATCCCGAAATACCAGAAAATATAACAACACTGAGAATCAAGTACGGGGCGACTTTTTACAGCCGCCTCACAAGCACTTAACACCTGCTGTTGTGAAGTACATATATTCTGAGAATGAGTGATCCTTCAAAAGCAAAAGTAAAAATGCAAAATGAGAAAATTGCAGACTCGGTTTTATTGAGTCTGTTCATGAGTAGTAATTAAAACTGCAACACTACTCACGCCCCTAGCACCTTCTTAAGCAGTATTCAATTTTCAGTTTATATATATATTATTGGGTCACGATGTACTGATTATATTTAAAAAACATCAACAGTAAATATTTGACATTCAATAACGTTCAAACAGTTTTAAAGAACTTTCTGTTTCAACAGAAAAAATCAACTATTACTAACAACACTCTCAGTGGAATTTGGTGTATTTTTGGGCAACCCTAATACTGGTGCAATATTTAAGGTGAACCCAGTGACCACAGTCTTCATTGTCACATCTAACCCAGGTCACTATGTCCACAATTTCATTGGCATGCCTCTGTACATAAAATCTCCCGCATGCACGTCTCAGAATTAGAGATCTGTGATTCAGACTCAACGTCTGACAGGACGGGTGTGTCATCCGAGATTTTGTTTAACTTCTTTGAGCATTAGGTTGATCAGTCAAGTACAGTTTCATTATGCCAGTGTCACCCTCTAAACCCCCCCCCCCCCCCCCCCCCCAGTAAATTGTTGATGTTACTCCTTTTCCTTCTTCACCACATGCTCCACCACTAGTCCACTGTGCTCACTGAAGAAATATGCACAGTCTTTGTTACAATTAGAAGTTTAATTATCTTGGCTTGCAGGGCCTTGATCGTTTTCCGCAGTGACAGCATTTTCAGTCCTACAAAGT
The DNA here is from genome assembly GCA_963576725.1 of Azorinus chamasolen. Classification (NCBI taxonomy): domain Eukaryota; kingdom Metazoa; phylum Mollusca; class Bivalvia; order Cardiida; family Solecurtidae; genus Azorinus; species Azorinus chamasolen. The sequence goes on along the minus strand of OY755253.1, from coordinate 40,768,080 downwards.
GTTGAGGGTTGTATATTTATATTTAGATTTTCAATCATGATGCTGCTGTCCAGGAAAGGATAAATTACAATTCTTTCAAAAGCTGACTGCACATTGTTTGGACTTAAGGCAATCGTGTAGGCTTCGCGGGCAAGTGAGCAAACAGCGTAACCATTATGTGATTAAGACTGGAAAATGTTGAACATTCCTGGGCATATTTGATCTACAGAGGGCCAAACAATCAATGTTCATGGGTTGAAGCAGATGGGAAGTGTCTGACGGAGTTACAAATAGTACTATGTTGTGTTCCTTTGCCCAGTCTACTAGATCACATTACTTATGTGTCCATCATAAATGATCAGCATGATGTCATCTTAACTTCGTCTCATGCAGAAGTTTGTAAAATGGATTTGCAAGTACTGTTTAAATACTTTACTATTGAACCATTCTGGTTTGGTTACAAGACCATCTGCTCCGGGAGACTTCCCTTCTAGAAGACCATCTAGCATTTTCATAACAGGAAACACGGAAAATAGCGGTATCTGATATCCAGCTACATTCCCTGCCCCGATGACGGTTACAGTGTTGCCTCTGTCAGGCATCGCTACCTGTGCTGCCCTTCACTTTTCACTGCTCACCTGGAGTATTAGACAAAACAGTGGAAACAAAAGCAGGCTTATGTATTAGTAACATTGGCCACGGCGGCCGTACGGTCTAAACTGTCTACGGGCACAATCATTTCTACGGGTGCCGCAGAATTACTACGACCATATACTGCAGTGGTCACGTAGGCGTATTTTGAATTTCTGGAGACAGAAAACCTACAACTGCCGTACGGCCTTTAAAATGCTGACCCATAGTTACTATACGGCTACCATAAGGCGCCAGTGCGCCGCCGTAGATTTTGAAACTTCCACGGAAGCCGCAAAGAAGCCAAACAATGCCCGCAATCTCTAGATTTCCACGATCTACGCCGATCGTACGATGGCCATAGAGCAAATGTGACTGGGATTTATTGTGATTCTCTCCCAGTACTGTACACTCGCCTTGACTGACTGCAAGTTATTAAAGTAGAATAATTGCAATAAATCAGTTATGTCAGCAGAGTACCCCATTGTATACAAACATTTTAGTGACGAAAACAAAATAATATATTTAGAAAAATAGACACAAAATTGTTACATAAAAATGATAATGTAGACGGTCTAGAATTCCGAGGAGAACCAGCTAAAACAAATTACGGTTAGAGTTATGGAAAATCTTAAACCCATATTGTCCATCTAAATCGATCGAACATTATATTTCCGTTGAGCTTCGATATCTCGAAATTCAAGGCACCATATAATTTTTTCGAGATAACGAAGAATCGAGTCATCCGATTCTCCTCTCAAGTTCACAGTTTAATGCAGGTCTAAAGTAATGATGAAAGCTCCTGCAGGAGGTTTCAGCATTACTTTCGAGCTGAATTAAGCTGTCACGTGTGTTTCTAGATAGTAGGGATACATTTTAGAACAGATATGTATTTTAATTTTGGAAGGGCCGAACATTTACTTCGAGTTATCGCGAGGCTCGAGCTATCCGAGTTCAACTATAGCATATCAGCTGTCGTCAGTATGTACTTTTAAAGCATGATTCTGAGTCAATTGATCAGTAACAATAACAACTAGAAGTTTTTTGTCACAAAAACGGATATCTCCCCTCTAATAAAAACAATATGTAAAGGAAAATCACTAAAATTGTTATGGACTTGATGACTGATACTTTCCCTCATTATGCGCTTTCCACACCACATTTTTCAAGAAGAAAATGATAACAGCTAATAACTTCAAAAATATTGATACCAGAGGTATGGCCCTTGTGCATGACACTTACTTTCATCATGCTCTTTCCGTAAATGAAATGTCATTCCAATAGCATCAGTCGAACAGGAGTTATTGATCGGACAAAAATGTAACAAAGGGCAATAACTCCAAAAGTATTGAAGCCAGAGTTATGGCCCGTGTTCATGACACTTTCGCTCATCATGCTCTTTCCATGTATGAAGTTCCAATACAATGACAAGAGCCATGTAGGAGTTATCATCCGGACAAGAAAGCGTTAAACAAATGTACAAGGGGCAATAACTCTCAATTTATTGAAACCAGAGTTAAGGGCCTTATGCATGACACTTTCTCTTATCATGATCTTTCCATGTATTAAGTTTCACTCCAATAGCATGTGCCATATAGGAGTTATCATCCTGACAAAAAAATGTGATTTTATTTACAAAGGGCAATAACTCCAATATTAGTGAAGCCAGAGTTATGGACCTTGAGCATGACACTTTCTCTTATCATGATCTTTCCATGTATGACGTTTCAATCCAATGGCATAAGCCATATAGAAGTTATCGTCCGGACAGAAAATTGTGATTTTTTTTACAAAGGGCAATAACTCCAATATTAGTGAAGACAGAGTTATGGACCTTGTGTATGACACTTCTTCTCATCATGATCTTTCCATATATGAAGTTTCAATCCAATGGCATGAGCCATATAGGAGTTATCGTCCGGACAAAAAAGTGTTGTTTTTTTACAAGGGGCAATAACTCCTATATTAGTGAAGCCAGAGTTATGGACTTTGTGCATGACACTTCCTCTCATTATGCTCTTTCCATATATCAAGTTTCAATCAACTGGCATCAGGAATATTGAAGTTATCGTCCGGACAAAAAGTGTGACGGACAGACGGACAGACAGACAGACAGACAGACAACTCTCACAATATGTCTCCCCCATATAAATATGGGGGAGACATAATTATACATTATTAACCTTATACCTTAGTACGAAATAACGAAGATTAGTCAATTCGTTAACAGCAATATTACCAAGGGAACTTTTACCCGTGGTAGAACTTGTAGAATATTCATAAGAAAACAGAGTAGACCAGTCCCATGGCTCATACAGGAGCTATCGGATTTAGTAATACCCTGGTTGCAAAGGGGAGAAGGCTGAACTGCTTAAAATGAAATCACATATGTGCTATGCGACATAATAAATGAGCTACCTAGCTATATAAACGAGGTATCTTGCATACACTATATTCTGTTTATATGCAATCACTTGCACACACAAAGTTTTTAGATTATATTTACGTAGTAGTAGTGTACAGGTGTTGCGAGTGGCATGCAATACACATGTGCATTGATTATTAAATACAATGTAAAGTGCAATGCACTTTCTGACACCATTGGGTCTTCGAAAGCAAAGTCGGCAATGCGAAAAATGCAAACTCTTATGAAAATTACTTTTAATAACTGCTCATTAAAAAAAACTCCATAAAACCGAGTCTGCCCTGTTCTCTTTATTTCGCATTGCTTTTAAAAACTCTCCTTCTTTCAGGATTTATTTACTTCACAACGCCAGGTGTTAAGTGCTCCTGTGTCGGCCGTAAAAACTCACCTGGTACTTCATTCTCAGTGGTGTAATATTTTCTGGTCCTTCGAGATCATCAATTCCAATACTTTCGCTTAAGCCGATGCTAGCGGGTGTGTGCAGTGTTGCACTTTTAATTACTGCTCATTAACAGACTCAATAAATCTAGTTTATAGATGTTTCAATTCGCATTGCTGCTATGCTGTCGGACGACTTCCTACTTTCAGAAGTTATTGAGTCTGTTAATTAGCAGTTATAAAGAGTAAAACTCTACTCATTTTTATACGCCCGAAGGGACGTATTATGGTATGGCGCATGTCGTCCGTCCGTCCGTCTGTCCGTCTGTCCGTCTGTCCGTCTGTCCGTCCGTCCGTTAGCAATTTCTTGTGCAACTAACTCCTCCTTTATTATTCAACATAATTTCTTCAAACTTTCAGGAATGATAGATAGTGAAGTGTAGTTGTGCATATCAGTGAGATAACTCTCATATCATTTTTCATTCTGGAGTTATTGCCCTTTGATAGTTTCGGGAAGCAATTTCTTGTGCAACTAACTCCTCCTTTATTTTTCAACATAATTTCTTCAAACTTTCAGGAATGATAGATACTGATGTGTAGTTGTGCATATCAGTGAGATAACTCTCATATCATTTTTCATTCTGGAGTTATTGCCCTTTGATAGTTTTGGGTAGCAATTTCTTGTGCAATTAACTCCTCCTTTATTTTTCAACATAATTTCTTCAAACTTTCAGGAATGATAGATACTGATGTGTAGTTGTGCATATCAGTGAGATAACTCTATCATTTTTCATTCTGGAGTTATTGCCCTTTGATAGTTTCGGGTAGCAATTTCTTGTGCAACTAACTCCTCCTTTATTTTTCAACATAATTTCTTCAAACTTTCAGGAATGATAGATATTGATGTGTAGTTGTGCATATCAGTGAGATAACTCTCATATCATTTTTCATTCTGGAGTTATTGCCCTTTGATAGTTTCGGGTAGCAATTTCTTGTGCAACTAACTCCTCCTTTATTTTTCAACATAATTTTATAGAACAGCCTTCGGGCGTATATTGCCCCGTCTTGCGGTGCTCTTGTCTTGACATCGGCTTCAGCGGTATTGATTTTTTGTAATTAGAAATATCCCGAAGGACCAGAAAATATAACAACACACAACGTATGAATTACTGGTTGATTTTACGGCTGCCACCCAAACAGTTAACACCTGCTGTTGTGAAGTACATATATTTTAAATGTCGAAATCCCTCGAAAGCAATGACAGCAATACTAGAAGAGAAATTGGCAGATTCGGCTTTTTTGAGTCATTTCATGACACTACTCGTGCACCTTAACACCGGCTTTTTTTTTTGTTCTATCCCTTCAGTTTACGAACACTACCAGGAATCTATATTATTGCGCATTGTCTGATACTTGTTCTCCGTGATCGGTTCACGCAAAAGAATACATGTATTGGCATAATTGTAGTGGTAACTCATCTAATGGAATGGTGCTACTCATTGCAATACAAAAAATATTGGTTGTCCCTACCCAGACACAAGACTATTGTTCTGCGCAGTCAAAATGTACGTCCATGCGTATTTGTATGTATATGTGTTGCCTATAAAGATGTATTCATAATTGATCGACTCTTGCCAGAGCTTTGTGCGCTTGATTGTATTAAAAGGGCATGCTGTTACAGGATTTACTCTCTTGATTTTATTTTCAAATATCTTGATTGTAAGTCTTAATCATATGTATTGATTATACGCCTTGATTATATGTCCTCAGAACATTCATAACAGTATTATTATTGACTTGCTATGGTAAAGTACGTCAACAGTTAAATAAAGTGAATAAAAATGGAACAGAAAGAAAGTGCACTTACACACATATACGAACAAACTACACAGAACTGTTCCTTGCTTGCTCACCACCGGAAGCATATCTGTGCTTTTATATATGACCAAATATGTGTCACAGTGCCGTTCAACCAAACCGCTGTCAAAGTCATTGACATAAAAGACAAGAGATGACACCATAACGCCACAAAACGCTTTACTGAAACATTGTACTGGTGGAGTTTGGTCTAGGACACTGCCACACTCAATTGGATGGTTTACAGCTTAGGACAGTACGCCACTAGCACTTATCAAATACTGACTTAATTCACAGTATGTGACTGTAGTGAATCATCTTCAATTATTCATGGATCTTCGAACAATGACATATGTCATTTTTGATGTAGATATAAAACAAAACGATTTAAGAGAATTATTGACCAATTCACAAATTAAAGTGGACGAAATCAATCATTTAAATGACACAAACTGCAAGCCAACATGCAACATATAATGCTTTCCATTCAATTAGTGATATTCTCCAAACAATGTTTCTGGAACAATTAAGACAATAACAATATATAGTATACCTTATTCAAATACGCTCCTTCTTTACCTATGTAAACTGTACCGGTCACTAAATTACGATAGTGCCCGCTGGAACATTATATAGTGCCCGCTACGCTCGGTAAGTTCCGGTAGTTTCCGCGCACACGGAAACGCACATACCGGTAAATGAATTGTATTATTTATAGTATAAATAGTATACCTTATCCCAGAGACATATAAATACATAAACATATGGCTCTACCTATCCACATACGCTCCTTCTTTACTTATGTTAAACGTACCGATCCCTAAATTGCAACTGTGCCCACTGGGGCTGCGCCCGGTAATTTCCGATGCTCGGTAATTTCCGCGCATACGGAAACGCACGTTGATGTATTACGTCATTCTTAATTATATATTAATAAATACATAAATACTTGAATAGCATGATCTAATATTTCGATCACTAAGGGTCCTTTTCAAAGATTTTCGTGTCGAAATACACGTCACATTCAGCCACAAAGAAAATAATGTTGATCCAGCGTCGTGGTGTTTTTACAGATGTCATGACGTCATCAAATGACGTCATTAGCACAACGACATCATGCATACAATTATCCTCCTTGGTATTAAGTAGCCTACTGCCAAATGATCTGTAAGTTCTCCATATCCAATCAGTTTGATGGATCTGTCTTTCAATTCTACATGCATTGAACATCGGTTTCAAAACTATAAATCTAACATCATCACTGCTATGACCACCGACTCCAGTGATGAGTTAGCTACCCGACCACGCTCTTGATTGAGAAGATAGATCTACTGGGTTTTGCACATTTCAATCCAAGAAATGTATTTAAACAATGCATTTTTCGAAATTAAATTCTGTGTAAAATAATGATTATTATTCAGCTTGAATAAATTGATACTAAAATGTTTTTAACTTTAGTAAAGGAAATAGATCTAATTGTAATTTGATTTGCAGATTAATACGACTGAAGGAAAAAACTTATTAAACTGAGGTAATCACGGAGCGACACAGAACTGCTAAAATACTAATGCGGTATACTATAAGAAATAGTACAGCCCACTTCGGGCCTAATTGCATTATAGTGACCTACCAGTCAGCCCGAAAATAGTTTAAGGCCCTCAGCCTTCGGCTTCGGGCGTTAAACTATTTTCGGGCTGACTGGTAGGTCACTATAATGCAATAGGGCCCTCAGTGGGCTGTACTATTTCTTATATATGGTGACAATATAAATCAATAAGATCAACGAAAGATTCAAATCTTGACTATTCAAGCAAATTTGAATCCAACCTCCCTCTCGACACATAATGAATGGTGTCATTTAATGATAATGGCAGTTACAAGGGTATCCATGTTTTGATCATACTGCAATGTAAAAATAATACTTAATACTGAATATTAATATTATAAAAACAATCTAAAAGTAGGAAATCCTTCGAAACCACAAGCAGCAATGCAAAACGAGAAATTGCAGAGTCTGTTTTATTGAGTCTGTTCATGAGCAGTTATTAAAAGTGTAACACTACTCATGCCCTCTAGCACCTGCTTAAGTGGTATTCAATTTTTATATCTAAAAACATGGAAACTAAATATCCCGAAGGACTAGAAAATATAACAACACTAAGAATGAAGTATGGCGTGACTTTTTACGGTCGCCACACAAGCACGTCATACATGCAGTTGTAACGTTTGTTGTATGTTGTTATAAAACAATATCCTTCCTACGATGTTTATGTTAATATCTTTAGACTGAAGAACAGCGACATTCCCGTTTTTGTTAATGACTATGTGTTACTCAGTTAACCTAGAATTCGCAACATGACGTATTAAAACTGCAGAAATCAAAGTTAAATACATGCAATCGAAATTTAACATAATATGGAGTTGACAGTGGTCAAATTAAAATGATTCGTTCAATATCACACCAATGATTGTCTTACTTTCTGACATATAGTGCGATAGATTAATCGACCTTATCTTTATGATATCATCTTGATCCTCACGCACTATTAACTAACCATTGAAGCCGTATGCCATATCTAGTATCAATGTACCGTATAATTACATACTCATTAATCCTATACTACACTTACTGACCCTGAAAGAGACTCTTTACCACAACAAGCTCTGCAGAAGAACCACCAGGCGCCCACTCATATAAGGCTTTAATAATGCCATCAACATTTCTGTTATCCTCTCAAATCTAGAGTTCAGGTTTATTTCAACAAACACACACTTAAACACTAAGGCTGCAGTAATGCAGTTATAGATAATAAAAATAATAATGTGGAACAAAATGCATCACATGCCTTAAAGTATAACCTTATAAACAGTTTGCCTACATTCTTTAACAATTTATCTCATGAATCTTAATGACATTTTATAAATACATTATTTACAGAAAACGGTAATTCCATGGCAAAATCTGCAATACTGCTGTACTTTATTACTGTGGATGTGTCAGACTTGCTACCTACGATACTGTTCTATCAGACTTGCTACCTGCACGATACTGCTGATGTGTTAGACTTGAAATATGCAATACTATATATAACACTGGATTGTCAGGACTTGATACATACATGTATGACTGCGTTACTATGTTATTGTTGATGTGTCAGACTTGCTACCTATGACACTGCTGAACTGTATTACACTGCATGTGTCAGTTTTGCTCCATGCAATAATTTTGAAATATGTTACAATGGATGCGCCCGGCTTGCTCTATACACTACTGCTGATGCTACTCTGGATGTGTCATACTTTGTGTGGATGTATCAGTAAACCTGGTTTAAGCAGTAGCCACTCTTGGCTACTGACCGTTACTCCTACTTTACCCTATGGTCTTATTTTATATGGTTAATGTTAATGTTTTGTGTCTAGCTGTGCATTCTGCCATGTTTTGTCTTGTAATTGTGCCGTTTCTTGTTTGATGATATTTGGTACCGGGCCCTTTTGCGTGTACTTATCCTTGTTGCACTGATTTTCCACGTTTACATTATACGATACTGCTGAATTATATTACACTGGATGTGACATACTTGCTAGCTACGATACTTCTGAACAATATTACACTGGATGTGACAGCCTTGCTGTCTACGATACTGATGAACTATATTACACTGGATGTGACAGACTTACTGGCTACGTTACTGCTGAACTATATTACACTGGATGTGACAGACTTGCTAGCTACGATACTGCTAAACTATATTACACTGGATGTGACAGACTTGCTAGCTACGATACTGCTGAGCTACGAGGGTTGATTCATAAGTCCGTGGCCTGAGGCAGGGATCAGCAGATTGAGCTCATCTTTTTTATTTATTTATCAACGTAGTCACCTTGCAAGCTTACACACTTTTTCCAACGGTGTTGGAACATTTGGATACCTTGGATACATTCCATGTAGAATGTGGCATTTTGGGCCTCAAGAAATGCTTCAACAGCTTGTTTGACGTCATCATTAGTGCGAAAATAGCGGCCACTGAGTTCCTTTTTCATCTTGGGTAATATGTAATAATCAGAGGGTACTAAATCAGGTGAATATGGTGGATGCTCAACCATTTTGAAACAACATTCATGAATGGGAGCCATGGCAACAGTAGACTTGTGTGCTGGGACATTGTCCTGATGGAAGAGCACACCTAATGACAGCTTGCCATGCCTTGTCTCCTTGATTTTGTCACGAAGCTGCCTCATGTGGTCAGCATAAAGATAATAATAATAATAAGTTTTGGTACCCATTTGGCAGAAACCGTTGTCATTTGCAAATCATTATGAATAATTGCATGGACTCGTTCCTGTGATATGCCCAGCTGTGTAGCAATGTACCGCTGTGTAATTCGCCAATCTGCCATAATCATATCATGGTGACAGTTGGTGGCCTGTCAGGACGGGGATCAATTTCAAGACTCTCTCTACCGCGTTTAAATTCAGCGGCCCATTTTTTCACCATGATATAACATGGGGCATGCTTCCCTAATGTAGCTACCATGTCCTCATGAATATCCTTAGGTGATTGAATAATCGCGCGATGGCTAACGTTGTCCATTTGCTTAGAAGTACTCATGATAAGTAGCTTTGAGAATCAAATTCTGGCAAACAACAGAGTGAAAACAATTCTTCTGTCTCTGCAGAGTGATTATAACACCTTTTCTACACGGACATCAACTGGTATGTTTATAAGTGGTCTGTTTCTACCCCAGGTCACGGACTTATCAATCACCCCTCGTATGTTACACTGGATGTGACAGACTTGCTAGCTACGATACTGCTGAACTATATTACACTGGATGTGGCAGACTTGCTAGCTACGATACTGCTGAACCATGTAACACTGGATGTGTCAGTCTTGCTACATGCAATACAGTTTAGATATGTTATACTGGATGTGTCCGATATGCTGCACACACTACTGCTGATGTGCCAGACTTACTACATGGACTACTGCTGATGTTTCAGACTTCCTACATACATCACTACTTACGTTTCCGCCTTGCTACATACACTACAGCTGCTGTGTCAGACTTATTACATAAACTGCTGCTGATGTACTCGACTTGCTACATACACTCCTGCTAATAACTCAGATTTGCTACATATATTACTGCTGATAAGTCAGACTCGCTACGTACACTACTGCTGGTGTGTCAGACTTGCTACATACATCACTGCTGATGTGTCGTCGGAGCTGTCCTACACATATGTTACACTGGATGATACATACAATACTGTTGATAACTCAGACGTGCTACATATACTACCGCTGATAGGTCAAACGTGCTACAGACACTACTGTTGATGTGTTAGACTTGCTACAGACACTACTTCTGATGTGTAAGACTTGCGATATACACTACTGCTGATGTATGAGACTTACATCATACACTACTGCTGATGTGTGTGAGACTTCCTACATACACAACTGTTGATGTGTGAGACTTTCTACATTCACTACTGCTGATGTGTGAGAATTGATACATACACCAATGCTGATGTATAAAACTTGCTGTATACACTACTGCTGATGTGTCAGACTTGCTACATACACATTGCAAAACTTATGAAATTTCTGGAATAAATCTCTTCTAACAAAAACTTCTCATAGGTCTTAAACAAACTACAGAACAACAGGTTCCTTGCATCCACTGTCAGCACATACGACTTCTCTACTTTGTACGCAACTCCTCCGCATGCATGATATAAACTTGAGATGCTGCTTTTCAGCATATATGTAATGTAAAAAAAACTGCTCATAAACAGACCCAATGATAAAGCCGAGTCTGAAAGTGTCTATTTTCGCATTGCTGATTTTGCTTTCGGAAGAGCCGCTACTTTCAGCATTTATTTTCCTGTTTATTCTTTACGCAAGTTTCATAGGGTTCCTTACTGTATAAGTCTCAAGTCTATGTGGTTCTAGATTTATTGGTATACTATCTGAAACAATGAGAAATATTATAAGCAAAAGGCATACATCAAATAAATAAAAGATGCAGATAGTCAAAACAAACTTACATCTACAAAACAACGGTACGGTGAATGCGTAGCATAGTTACCAAACCTTTACATGTCATTCTACAGTTTAACCAAATAATTAAAGTTCAAGAAAATAAACTGTTAAACAAGAATCGTTATGGATGAAATGAAGAAATAGTTACCTCTGGCAAAATATAGAATTCCTCCAGAATTTAATCATAATCATGCAAGAATTCAAAAATGGCTGTCAACTGAATATGTCGAAAATACGAATGACCCGTGATTTCCGTGATTAAAGTTAGGTTATAAGTTAGTTGTTATTTCCCTTTACAAAAACACATTGTTAATTAAAGGTAGCTACAGAAATGTAGTTGGGAAACTGAAAAGAACACGAGAAACAAGTATATTTTCAAATTATTTATTCTTTGATCCATCTATAACAAATTGTACTCTATGACATATTCCCCTGTTTAAAAAATGGCGTCCTCGACATTTAAAGGTAATATCAAAATAAAACGAAAACTGGAAACGAGAAAAGCAAAGCATTTGCCAATCTCGCAGTTGAACATTACAGGTACATACATAGGCAACAACAGACTGAACCAACACGATACAGAAATGCACAAGACAATACACGACGGAACAAACCAGGACAAGACAACATACGATGTACAAACCAATACAATACAATTAAAGGTTTGATGTATGTGCTATCTGTATTGCAATACGAAGTGTTCACAATAGAATAAACTAATCTTATCCTCTTTAGACAAGTATTGGCAAACATGTTAAACAAACACATATGGTCAACTTTATGAACTCCGTGATCAAGTGCAACGGATTTAGATGTAATTAAAATTCTCCATGGAATGTTCATAGCGTATACGTTAGGTCTATACGCGTGAAGAATTCAACATCTGAATTAAACTGTCCATCACAAATTACGATAAAAGTGAATCCCAAGATACATAAAATAACATCTGATACTCAGCTCAAACCAATAATGCATTCAGATATATATTCAGCATATCATAGCTCAGCTGCCCTAAGCTACTATCATCTGAGTGAAGGTTTAAGAACCATTGCTTTCAAATATCATATTCAAGTGATGACGTAATCGTCATACATGTTCTTTACAAAACAATACCACAATGTATACTCGTCCATGTAAAACTGTCGTATTTACAATGTAATGCATCAATAAGTATCATACAGCGACGAATGCGTGCGACTGCGCCATATGCGGCGTGTATTGCTCCCATGTTGTTCATCCACTGAATGTCTCCTACGAGCAGGAATCACATACTTTGGGGAGTTCTGAACAGTTTAGAGACATTATCATTTCTATGTTTCATTGGTAACAAAAGATTCCTGTGTACGATACGGGTTTTTCTTGTATAGGAACAGTCTTTCTTCACGTCATACATGGGAACATCTGGGTTAGGATGTGCTACTACAACATATGGTGTAGCTTCCCACTTGTCTGCAAGTTTTTGCTTTCCCCTCAAACTCACATTTCTGACCAAAACTAGATCTCCTATCTCTAATGTGTTTGCTCTTGCCTTTAAATTGTATCTTTGTTTATCCTGATCTGCATGTTTCGCTACTGATTCTTCTGCCTTTTTGTATACAATGGCAAGCCCCTCCCTCAATTTCCGAATGTATTCATGAGTTGAGTTGTCTTGTTGTCATCTGCTAAATTACTTATGTCTAACATGGCATCAATTGCAAGTTTTGGATGGCGTCCGAACATTAGAAAGTAACCTGTAGATTTATGGATGGTGACGTAAGCATGGACTAATGGCGTTACATGAGATTTCCAGTCTGTTCATAGTCTTCTAATGTCCCTAACATTTTCAGAAGTGTTAAGTTGAATCGCTCTACTTGGCCGTTGCCCGTGACCATAAGGTGTGGTATGACTCTTGTCCATCCCTGCCAAGGAACATAAATCTTTCATGAGCTCCGACTCAAAATTTGGTCCTAGGTCTGAGTGGATTCTTGATGGAAAGCCGTAATGGACGATGACGTTGTCAAACAGAACTTTGGCAGTTGTTTTCGCAAGTTGATTTTTCGTTGGATAGGCTTGTGCGTACCTTGTGAAGTGATCAGTAACTACCAAGATATGTTCATAACCTCATTTGGATTTCTCCAGGATCAGGAAATCAACGTGATTTCCGACGAATGCAGCGTGACCAATCCTTCCCCTTTTGTTGGATCCAAGTGTCCATTCCGGGCCAATGAAAACGCTGCTTGAAAATCGACGTAGTTCTGTCCCTGCCTTGGTGACCAAGATCATCATGGAGAGCTTTAAATATATCATCCCTCCTATCATCTGAATGTCTATATCTACACATACTTTTGATTGTTGACTATCCCATGATGATGCAAAATTCCATTTTGCATATCCAGATTATCCCAGTCTCTGAGATATTGCAGCACATGGCTTTTGGGTGCGACCCGCTTAGCAGTCGGTCTGCTCCCATCCCTCAGGTGACGAATTACTTCTGAGATAACTTCATCATTGGGCTGTGTGTAGTACATCATCAGGAACATCATCAACGGATTCAGCATTAGGTAAGTATTCAGAACTGACTGTGCTAAATGCCATTGGAGATTGTTGGATGTCCGCAGATGCTGCGCAGGTAAGTGCTTTTATAACCGGCTCTTCAAGTGTCTTTGATATACAACTGTCCTGTTCTTTTATGGTTGGCGGAAGATCCAAGGATTCACAGGTAGGTATATTTTCTTTTTCAGCCTCAACTCCAGACACTGTTCCATCAACATCACGAGATTCCCTTCTGGATAACGCATCTGCGTCGGCATTGCTGGCACCGCTCCTGTACTTAATAGAATGATCATAGCTGCTAAGAGCCGCTAGCCATCGGTGACATGTAGCGTCAAGTTTTGCCGTCGTTTGGACATAGGTTAGAGGATTTTTATCCGTCCATACTTCAAATTTGCATCCATAAAGGTAATCATTGAATTTTTCAGTCACTGCCCATTTGAGTGCCAGAAAATTTATGAGCCGGATAGTTTTTCTCTGATGGTTTGAGACTTCTGCTTGCATATGCAACCACCCTATCCAAGCCACCTTGATGCTGATATAGCACAGCTCCAAGACCTGTGCCTGACGCATCTGTATGTAACCGAAATGGTAGCTGGTAGTTGGCATAAGCAAGGATAGGTGGGTGTGTCAGTTTCCGAGTAACGTTATCAAAAGCGTCTTGCTGTTTTGTAGTCCAGTGTTTCTTTCTTGGAAGTCTTCTTTTTCTTTTGTTTGTAGTATGTCCGACTAAAAGATCGTTTAATGGTCTTACTATTTGTGCATAAATTTACGGTAGTATCCAGTAAAGCCTAAAAAACTTCTAACGTCCTTCGTTGTTTTTGGTAATGGCCAATTCTTTACAGCATCTATCTTTTCAGGATCTGCCTCTATTCCCTTTTCAGAAACGACATGTCCAAGGTAAACGACTTTAGATTGAAAGAATTCACATTCAGTTTCAGGTGGTGTTGTTCTAGTCGCTCAAACACAATCTTTCAAATGTCTTGGAAAATATTATGTCGAAGGTTGAGCTGCCCCATGCATCTTTCCATTAGCCGCTGAAATATCACAGGGGCGTTCGTTAGGCCAAAAGTATCCGATTTGCTTCATAAAATCCAAGCGGGCCTACTGAAAATGCTGTTTTGACTTTATCCTCCTCTTTGACTGAAACTTGCCAATATCCTGATATCAAAACTAATTCTGTGAAATAGTTTGAACCTGATAGAAGATGTAGCGTGTTTTCGTTCCGCGGAATTGAATATGCGTCTTTAATAGTTCGTTGGTTCAACTTCCGGTAGTCTATAAAAAATCTGATTGTCCCATCCTTTTTCCTAACAATCACAACATTGGATAAATTGGGCTGTTTGACTCACGAATTGCACCACAAGTAAGCCTATCTTTCAAATGTTCTCTTACTTCATCTAATAGACCTGGTGGTATATGTATATGAGTCTCCTTAAATGGCTTGTTATCAGAAAGATGAATTTCGTGTTCCACAAGATTAGTATTTCCTAAATCAGTTTGTCCTTTGGAAAATATATGTTGCCAGTTGTCTATGAATGTATGGACTATGTTCTTCTGGGCGTTTGATAATTCAGTGTCTTCAAGATCAACCTTTATGCTATTTTCCGCTTGAGTATCCGCCTTCTGATGTTTCACTTCCGCTTTTAAATCTCAATCATCATCTACAAGAGCATCTCTTAATATCTTAACTTCTTTCAGTTCACATATATTGGATCTCGCAGGAAATGACACTGGTTTAAAAGAAAGATTGAATATCCTGACCGGAACTCGAGCTGTCTTGTCTGGCTTACTTAATGAAACCACCCTGGGACAAACATTGATTCGTGATGAGCAGTGATCATATTCACATATTTCAGTTACAGCTGCATCCACTGCCTTTATCTTCCGTACAAAGCCTGTTATTGTCCTAACTTCATTCGGTTGTATTTTGATTCTCTGTGTGGTTTTCACTGAACCAATACTGCTATCCACAAGTGATGAAAATGCAGTATTCCACTCCTCAGGTATTTCATTTGTGTTGCATGTATCCGTTTCAGATTTGCATATTCTAGTTAGATTTGTCCCAATAATGATCGGTTCAAACGAATTGTCCTGTGTATCTGAAACGACTAGTATAGGAATGTTGAATGTTTTATCGCTCATAAATGGAACAGATATTTAAACTTCTATGTATCCATGATATGGTACGTTCTGTCCATTTGATGCTATGACTTTCAGTCTGAATTCTGTAAGTGGATGTAATGGAGGATTGTGTTCCAATTTGTTGTATTGTGTTTGTGAAATTGTTGCGACCATAGAACCTGTGTCTATTACTGCGTTTGCTCTTTGTCCTTCAATAATTACTTATCCAACGTTGTTTTAGCCTACTATGCTCTCAAACAACTGCTGAGTAGGGTGTAGTCCTTCTATGCCTCTAGTTTGCCCTACAACAGAGACATTTACCTGTTTAAATGATTATCTTTCCCATCCGTGCCTCTTTTCCGATGAGTTTCTTGTTGGTAGTCGATGAATGATCAGGTTGTTTGTCTCTACTTCGTTCTTTCCAGTCTTCTCCATTCCTACAATTCCGATTTGTGTCATATCCCCTGTCATTATTGTGAGAATATCTTCGTTCTGGTCTTTCCCTATTATTACATCCCTCCTGTCTTCCTTTATCTGGTCCTCCTCTGTCATATCTAAAGTCACTGTTCGGTCTGTTCTCACTGCGATTTCTAGAATTGTAATCACCTCTTCTGTCATCTTTCTGATTCTTCTCATCTCTTTGTTCATACCCTTGTCTTCTATTACTCCAATCTCTTGCATTGTCTCTCCACTTATCACCCCCATTTCGCCTCTTGCTCTCGCCTATCTTCTCGATCTCTGTTTCGTCTCTCAAAACTATCTTCTGTTCGATTTCGTCTCCAAAACCCATCATTTCCTCTGTTATTCCATCGGTTTCGTGTTCTTCCTCTTTGAAACGTTTCTCTCCTCCTATCATCTGAATGTCTATCTCTGACATGGTAATTCCCAGTCTCACTTTCTTCATCCCAATAGGATCTTCTATTGCCATGAGACTCGTGCCTTCTAAACGTTCCTTTGTCGTCTCTACCTCGTCTATTGTCAGGTTTCTTTATTTCAATTTCCAGCTTATCCATTCTGTTTAGTATGTTGTGAAGCATTGCCATCTGGTCACTAGCTCCAATCTGGTTATGTACTGACTGTGATCTGTCAGAACTATTACTCTCTGCATTGATCTCATTCTCTTCTATCCTCACTTCTTTCCTTAGGTCCTCAAAGGAGGTACACTTCTCGTAAAATACCCTTGTATTCAGTTTCAGTCTCTCACTGTACAAGTATTTCCAGAATCGTTTCCTTAACATCTGATCCACCTGATCTTTGCTAATTTGTCCTTTCATCTCTGCTTTCTGAAGAGTAGCTTCCAATCTCACGCTCCATTCTGCTACATTTTCATTTCGTAATTGTTTGGATCTATAAAATTTTGCTAAGTGTGACTCTCCTTACCGTCTATCACCATGTATGTTATCAATTTTTTCCAGAATATCACGAGTTGTAGCACTTGTTGATATGACCGGTAATACTATCCTAATTCCTCCCGATGAATTGATAATAGAGTTCCTTACAGCGATAAGGAGAGAATCCTTTGAATAGATTCCAGACTCTATCATGGCCTCAACTACAATTTTCCACTCTTCAAAATCTTCATCTGTGAGTTTAGGAAGCTTTGGTACCTTGAATTCTTTAGGTCTTTCTATCTTGACTTGTCTTTGATCATAGCTTAAAGCAACTTTGTCTTTCTGCTTTTGTATGTCGACATCGTTACGAACATGTTGATCCTCTGGCCTATATGTTTGTACTTTCGGTATTTCCTCACGATCAATTCCACTCGCAGAGTTCAATGTATATTCTAACATTGACACATTCTTTAAAAGCCTTGATTCTTCATCCTTCAGTTTCAATATTCTATCCCTCTTCTCAGCTCTTCTCTTTTGGTATCCCTCTCGTTGCCTATTCTCCTCTTCTCTTTGCTCCCTGAGTTTCTCTTTCTGTTTCATGTCCTCTTGTAATCTCATCTCTTTCAACTTCAGCTTTTGTATTGCATCAGTTAATCTTTCGATTTCTTCATCACTTTCATATGTATCTTCTCGGGTTTCAAATTCAGCTTTTTCTCGTTTCCTCTGGCGGTCACTCTCAATTGGTCGTTTTTCATCTTCTAACCTTTCAAATCGTCCATCAATCCAATTCATTGTTTCATGTTAGGAATCGGTATGAACATGCTTTGTGCCTGAAACCAATTTGTCTGTATTACTGATATCTTCAGACCGACAGTTAATCAGCGAACGTGTGCCGTTGCTCTTTCCAACACTGTACTTTGCAGTATCACTTTGATAATGCAGTTCATCAAGAGTAACGTATTCTTGATTATCTTCTTCACTATCCTCGCCGTCTCCAATTCCTTCACTATTTCCACTTCTATGAAATAAGCGAGTGCTCTCATGAATTTCGCCTGACGACACATTGGTGTGCCCATTCGCTCTTAAGTCATCAATACTGTTGTTGAAGACAGAAGTATAATGATGCTCTTTGTCTTGCTCCAATGCGTCTTGATATCTTGCAATCTCATTTTCTACTGCGCTCCTTCTGCGTCTTAGTTCTTCAACTCTATTCACATTTTCTGTATGTATCTGTACATCTTTTCCTATGTCACGTGTCTTGCATTGTAGATTCATCTGTTTCCTACTAGCTTCTTGCTCAACTCTTCCATTTCCACTCTTTCGAACATTTATTAACCTTTCTTTCTGGTTTGTTGATCCCTTATTTTTCATATCATCTTCCTCGTGACCTTTCTGCCATGATAAACCGTTCTTTCTGGTGTCACTTCTAAATTCACCTATCCCTATTTCTGCACTATCTCTTTCAAAACCATGTGTTTGTACACCCATTCCATTTCTATACTCCTGCATTTCCTCCTGTGTTTGCCTATCTCGGTCTGCTATTCCATTTCTATCAAACTTAGTTCCACGTGGCCCTGTGGTTATGCCACCATGATCTATTCCCTCACGTCTCCTTTCCAACTCAAGTTTGTCTCTTCTTCTCTGTTGTCGATCTCTTAAGAATTCATCTCTTAATGTTTGTATATTTCGCAACCGTGTATCTGTATCATCTTCTCTGTCTCGTTCTATTCGTTGTCTGTCTCGTTCCAATTCTTCCCTTATTCTGTCTCTCTCCATCTTTCTTAATTCTCTTTCAGATATATACTGAGCCATGTTTCTTTTTACATTGAACAATGTAACCGTGTGCTAAGTTGTATATACACACAAACAAATTGTATAATATATATATGAAAATGAAACCACAATTGCCACTTTCTGTAAGTGAATGGGGTGTAAAAAGTATTATATAGATAGTACATACAAGTCAATACAATATATCACACAGCTATAACAAAACATAAACGCAAACACCAAACATGTATATAAACATGTAACACTGAAAAAATATACCGATGCTCTAATATAAATTTTACAAGTCTACATTAGATAAAACAAAATACACGTCCGACCCGCGCAGCTAACTCGCGACCTCGCCTTCACGTCATATATTTCCTTCACTATTTCCACTTCTATAAAATAAGCGTGTTCTCTCATGATTTCGCCTGGCGTCACATTGGTATGCCTATTCGCTCTTAAGTCATCAATAACATCAATAACAAATTGTACTCTATGACACAAGTCTCGAACTATATGAGACGTATGCTATCACATCCAACCCGTTATGTCATCTAATTAAAAATATTCAATCTTCCTGGACGCATATTCCAATTGCATAATGAATTAATTCGTTACGAATAGTTCCTGCAATATATGTGTGATGTAGGAGTATTGCCTTGCAGTGTCGTAAGCCATACGGAGTGTAACATATCATTGTTTCAAAGTTGTCTATGTCTTGTTTTATCGTCTGTCTATCAGTTATGCTCGCAGCACAGAGTATGTGATGATCTTAATGACCAATATTTTTGGCATTGGGGTAACATTTTTACCGTCTGCCTGGAAGAGCTGAGTTGTTATGAACGATTCAGTCCCAATCCGTTTCGGGCTTGGTCGTTTCGGCCCATTATAAAATATAGCCATTTTACGCAAAATTTAGTCCACCCGATTTACATTCAAATGTATGTAAATGGCAATTGTTATATGATTCAACGGAAATAACCAATATAGGCAGACTTAAATCCAATCGATATATGTTTTTGATTAGATGATAAATAAGCTTTCAACACCAGTATATGCCGTATTATGATAGTCAAGTAGTGGGAATGATGTTAGTAAATATCCTGTATAATTTGAATTCAATGCATGGTTTTTACAAAACACCTTGGTTCATTTTGAAATTGGAATTGTATTGTGATAAGAAACAAATAAGAAAACAATAAGTATACCGAACAAATATTAATGAGCAAACATACTTATCAAGCAAGAAATATACAGAGCAAATAGATAAGGAACAAATAGTAATGATTCAGCTATATAGCGACATGATAAACTATATCTGATATTTTTTATTTCATTAGCAAACAGAGCAGAACTGATCAGACTGGTCCTGCAGGATTGTCACATCTGGGTATGTTCTATTTGCCAAGGTGTTAAAATGCATATGTACAGATATAAGTACATTTATAGCAAAATATAGCACGATATAGATCAATTGTCTGAAAAGGTAAAATATGTTGCATCAGTTAAAATCTGATGCACAAAACTAACTATTTGTGCGTGTATATTGTACTATATACTCCCAAGTTGCAATGAAGTATTTGAGTATTCAGTCACCGATTCCTTCAGCAAAGAAGGTCTGAACTTCATTACAATTCTATTCATTAACACAGTGATTAACAGTAATTCCATTTTTGTTTTTATGAACTGTACATTACTATTTGGAAAGCTGCGACAGAATAACGGCCCAGAAATCATTCAACCACAACAATTTATATTCAATTCATTTATAAATGTTGTTAAAAAATACTGATGTTTGTTCCCACAGTTTTAACTTTTATTACCCCTTCCAACTAGTTGAGGGGGTATACTACAATCACCCTGTATGTTTATTAGTATGTCTGCCCGTTCATCGATCTGTCCGGATTTGTCCGGAGCATTACCCGGTCATCTTTCAATGAATCTTTTTCAAGCTTTGTATACTTCCTTTTCATTATTTGGCATTGTGCACCTGTTATTTTGGTCATGGTCACTTGACCAATATATCAATTAGAGCATTTTGTGACATTTTTTTCTTGGAGGAATGTGGCCTGCCCATTAGTAATACCAAATGGACAATACTTTTCAATATCATATGAACCTGTAACTCTGTCATGATAGCTTAACCAATAAGTTAAATCTGGCATTTTTTATGAGCCCTCATATCAGATTATGCACTGTAAATTATGCGAATTTAGAACAATATCTGTAAAATATCCGTAGTTCCTAGTAAATAATTCATATTTCAGTGTCAAAAATATTTACATTGGAAATAAAAGTGTCTTGATTTGAGAAGATTAAATTGTTAACTTATTTCTATAGTCTCATTAGAGGTTTTTGATTTGTTTACTTATGGTACAAAATATTGTATATTACACTGTTCTTTTGTTATCACTGCTTTATAAAAACATGTTGCATACTTTCTTTGTGTAGATTAGATTGTTTCAAATGTTTATTTTAACATTTTCTCATACATATACATTTAAACATCTTTGCAGACAAATCTCAGATCTGAAAGATGCTAAACAAGCTGTTTCATTTTTGTCTGCTACATTTAAAGATAATTATAGTGAAAATACTGTACATCTCGGTTAACACACCTAATGTCAATCAATAAATTGTTCACCAAGAATAAACTTACGTATAGATAAATGGAGAACAGGTCGATCAATCTTGATTTTGCGCATGCTGTAATGAGGAGAATTAGTTGTTCATTTCCCTTTGCTACTAACGAAGGATAGATCCTTATTTCTTTTCACAAAAAGCATCCATATAATTTATTCATTAACCCAATGTAAACTTTTACTTGGTCGACATGTGCATCTAGGATAAAACGAAAGGTTTGCAAATAAAAGGAGTCATGTTTTTTTTATAAAAAAAGAGCTTCTATTTTTATCAAGAGCAACCAACTAACTAATATCCCTCATTGCCATTTACTTAGTAGTTTCAATTATTCTATCAACACCAAACGTGTTCCTTTTCTATTGTATATTATTTAGAAGCTTTTTTAAAAAATAAAGATAACTAATCATTAACTTTGTTTTTCCTTTTCTATACCCGACTTTTGGTCTGATTACTTCCTAGCATAATTAATTCATATCAGCATCAGAAGACTAGCCTTTCGTATACTAGTGTACACGAAATAAAAATGGTATGTTACCAGTGTCAATACTTTTAACATTACTTTGCTTTCAATGATCAAATAATAAACACTTTACACTTCAGTCAAAAATGCATTTAATAATCATTAAGCATATAATTAGGTTTACATTAAATGGCAAGCTTTGATTTGCCGGAGCATTTCGTCACTTTGCTGTACATATACAGCAAATTCTTACTTGTATGTTATAGTGGTGTTCCCCTGCGGCTCCGTCATCAGATAGGTGTTAGATTGTCGTTCATTGAGAAGCTTAGTGTATGACTTTCATTTGAAGTGAAACAGATCTTGATTACCGCATGTCAAATTTGACCTACTTTTTCAGACGTAATTGTCTTTTGATGAGACTTGGTTTTACCGACTCTCCTATGTTATGCTTTGAGATATTAGACCGACTGTTCATGTATTATTGAGTGGGGGAATATATATTGAGTTTGACTTTATTCGCGATTGACCTAGTTCATTTGACATTTTATTGAAAATAATCTCACAAAAGACTACTTTCAATTTTTTCAGGACTGTGAGATTACAATGGAAACAAAGGAAGTAATGAATTCTGGCACATATTTATTGATTCCTGTAAAGAAAATTACTGTCATCTCATCTTATAATAGTTTTCAGGTTACCTTAAAATTTGACACTATTCAAATCACATGCACGTTTAATGGAGCATAATATTATACAGTAAACCCGCCCTAAAGTGGAATTCTAGCAGAGAATAATTTAGATAGTTTTTAACAGGTGGCTGATTAATGCAGGGTGAAAATCATGCAAAACGCATCTAGAGGAGCTTGGTGCATGACTTTTACCAAGCATTAATCATATGTATCCAAGACCTACGAGTATATTTATATTTATAATAAATAAAATGTCTTGTTCAGGGAGGTTTTACTGTATTCATTTTATAATTATTTGTCTGTTTAATAATGATTGTGTGCCGTGTTATATGTGTTTCGTTTACCCGAGATAAATATGTATTGTCTACATAGATAATAGAACCGTTAGAATGAGTTTTATTTATGGATTATCTGACTGGCGTAAAATGTGCTGTATGTGATACTCTTGTTAGAATTCGTCAATATGTTAACAACATAATTCAGCACATTTAAATTGCCTCTCAGTCATGATCTGGGTTTTATTTTAAACTTAACAGTCATCGGAAACATAGGGGTTGATACTTCTTTGAAACTGGGTTCAGTTACTGAAAGAGAATTGGTTTGTTTATGCTTAATATTTCAATATTATCGTACGATATTGACCATTCGGCCTTCCCACAGCTATTTGGTTAACTTAGTGCATAGTGCGTCGGCTTGTAGAGTAGGGGTCCCAGGTTCGTTGCCCAGTTGTGACACACTAAACTCGTAAACACTGATATAGTAGCTCCCTCGCTAATGATTGGCATTATAACGAGAGTGCTGTGTACTATGACTGGTCGGCCATTTTTCAACGGTATGTTATAACAGTGCAGCAACACCATATCAGAATAAAGTGTAAACAAACTCCAACTAATGCAAAAGGTAGTATACTGGATCAGGTGCCACAGCGGAGACGCTGCAGTCTATACTTTTTGTAATACACTAAGGCACATTTCCTCTTCGTGTGGCTCATTCAGTATCAAAACATGTATGTTATCAAAGATTGCCATAGAAAGCAGTAATTTGGTCCAATATTCATAAAGTTGGTCAAAAAATCCATTTAACCTTCAGCCTGCTGAGCAAATAATTTTTACAGAATGTTTCACCTACTACATTTTTGAAATTCAGCCTATAATCAATATGCCTATGAAATGCAATCAGAGTGTCAATCAGTTTAGAGTTACTCGGCGTCTCATCTAGATCCAGACTGTTTGCTTAGGTATTCACTTATCCGCCCATAGCAGGCTAAAGATTAAGGTTTTAATATGCATCAAAGTCAAGTGAAATGAGTTTGAGCGACCCAGGGCCATCATAGCTCTCTTGTTTTAAATTGGTTATCTAAATATCCCCCATTGACGTTCTACTAGGTAATGCCTTTGACAGGGGATATAATTTCTATGAATTTGCTTGTTAATTGTATTATATACTTAAACATGCATGTATACACTGGAATGTCCATTAATAAAGACTATTATCAGCTATAATGTTAATTACCAGAGAATAATTATATATAAGCCAGATTTGTATAAACTAGAATGTATATTACTAGAGAAAATATAATGTCAGTTACTAGGAAATTTATCAATTACTACGGAATACAATGTCACATAGACTGAAATATTAATTACTAGAGCATATACATTGTATAGAGATAAGAATGTCAATAACTAGAGAATGTATATGTCAATTGCTAGATTGTATATATTAAATAGAATGTCAATTACTAGAGTGTATGTATAAACTAGAATGAAAATTACTGGAGTAAGTTGCAGAAGGGCGTTTTTTAGCTTCTGCAGAGTGAAATTATATAAACATTTGTACAGACGGTGAACAAACAGAGGTTAACATAAATTACACAACCACTATTTATACGTGCATGTCGATCATATTGGGGTAATGCAAACTATCATCATCGTACTTTTGGCACTTCAACCTGCTGACTGATTACAAACTGGCTCGTCCACCTTTTCTGAGTATCTATGAAGCAAACAATTTGTATCGAAAATTATAACTGAAGAAAATGATTTGTATAACAAACAGTGGTGAGTCCTTTGATAAAAGTGTATACATGTATATGGTCTTTATAACAAATAGTGGCAATCCCTTTGATCAAAGTGTATACATGGTTTGTATAACAAACAGTGACAAGCCCTTTGGTCAAAGCGTATATATGGTTTGTATAACACATAGTGACAATCCCTTTGATCAAAGCGTATACATGTATATGGTCTTTATAACAAATAGTGGCAATCCCTTTGATCAAAGTGTATACATATTTTGTATAAAAGTGACAAGCCCTTTGGTCAAAGCATATACATGGTTTGTATAACACATAGTGGCAATCCCTTTGATCAAAGTGTATACATGGTTTGTATAACAAATAGTGACAAACCCTACATGGCTTGAAAACAATCTTCTATACGTGGTTACTGCACATTAACTGTTAAATGCACTGGATATCAAAACTTGCACTTATTCTGGGAAGATATTTTAATGAATGTTTAATATTTTAACCCTAGAATCGATACAGGCTATTGAATAAACATCGGGATCAAAAACTTGATACTTGTTTTGTTTAAGGTAGCGAGATATGTGTCATCGGAATACTGTACCAACTGTCATTATTTCCTAAACCAAGTAGATTACCAAGTCTCATTTTTAAATAGTGATTACAAAGTCAACTTTCGGAATAAAGTTATTGGAATGCCATAGGTCAATATGTAAATCATTAGCATGTCCAGGGAACCGTGTCACAGAATTTTGATAAAACCTTCTGTTTAGTAGTTATGCAATAAATTTAGTTTGAATTCCCTTGCAAGTCTGCCTCCTGCTTCGTTTCTTTTGATGTTAGACGATTGAAGCGGGATATCAAAAAGCTGTGACACAGATCCCTCCTGAGACAATGACCTTGTTTTGCCGAAAGAAGCGTCTAATTTAATTTGGACACAAACTACATAACCTTTTTATGTTTGCAAAAAGCATATTCCTGTCAATTTGCAACTGTGCAAATCATAAAAAAAGAATAGAAAACACCATTATGTTCCGAAGTGTTGCCCAGGTGCCCCGGATAAGCCCATTATTTATAAATGGCTGACTGGTTAAGTCGGAGAAATTCTAGGTGGTATTAAACACAAGGGGATTTAAACCGCTTCTGTGTAATCTCTATTGGCATTTCGTTAATGCAACGTAGAAGAGATTATTGGCTATTCAGCAATACAAAAATAAACAACAAATGACGTTTTTCGTGACTGTTTTTTGTAGTTCAGCAACTTAAACATATCACAAACATAATCTTTTGCGAACAATAATTTCGAACTGCTCATATCGAAAAAACTGTAGTAACCAGTTCCCTGTTGAATATCCGTGTAAGGAATAATGGCATCATGAATATTTATTAGCTGCTTTTTATAATGGAATATGTAAACTTGATGTTTTGGTATTGATAGAAACTGTATCTTCAAGTGAGATTATAATTCCGTAAGCAAACAGAGCAGATCATGCAGACATTGTCTGATCTGAGTCTATACTCCCCTGTTTGCAAATGCGTAGAAAGTCATATCTGTACAGTACTTAGCGTGCTAAGCAATATATTTAGTAATCTATTAATCATCATATATAACATCACTCATTTCATATTAAGTGTATTATAGTGCGTCATTCACATTACAGAGTATAATTTCCATAATAGTATCAATTTTGTCACGTATATTGTTCATTTCAATTTGCCATGGATACTGAAGCATACTTACAATTATCTTACATGGGGTCGTGCTACGCCAGAATGTCAAATTGAATGCCAAATTCGGATTCTTTGTCACAAATTGTCCCAAGTTCTGTAAATATGCAATCGATTTTGATTTGAACCAGCTTGATCCGGAAATTACATTGAAAGATTCCCGAAGCAATTTATTGGATGCTATTTTGAACTTAAATGAATTCATATCGGAAATCCTCAAATGTACATAAGGTATTCGGTATAAAAGGGTATTGTGAAGGTATCAGTTTATCGGCAAACTGTGTTTTACAGAATCTAGTTACCTCTCAGTGAATGAGTATTGTTAATAGTAATCACTTTCAGTAAAAACTCCCGAAGGTAGTATCAAACAGCTTGGATCCTGATGAGTTGTCTGGTTACTAAGCGTCACATCTGGATCCAAGCTTTTTGCATAGGTCTGATTACTCGGCGGCTCATCTGGATCTAAGCTGTTTGCAAATGTCTTTCAGATCGCGCTTAGATGTAAAGTATGTCGATGGTGTGAGCAGTGTTAAGTATGTCGATGGAGTGAGCAGTATAAAGTATGTCGATGGAGTGAGTAGTGTAAAGTATGTCGATGGTGTGAGTAATGAGTAGTGTAAAGTATGTCATTGGAGTGGGTAGTATAAAGTATGTCGATGGAGTGAGCACTGTAAAGTACAGTGCTCCCTCTCTACAACGACACCCTTTGGGATACGAATATTGTATGTGTTGTTCAGAGGGAGATGTTATAGGGAGGGAAAATCAAACATAATTAGCTTGTTTGCAGATCCCCAGATAAGGTGTATTTCGAGAACTAAAACCGTTATGCCTCTATCAAACCCTATGTTGTGACCACTCTTTAGAATCGTCACAAAGTGACGATTCTGAAGAGTGGTCACAACATAGGGTTTGATGGAGGCATAAAGAAAATACGATGGAAAAAGGTTGTTTCTGGAGCCTTGTTGTTTCGGAAACAGTGACATGCGTTGTTATAAGGAGGGAATCGTTATTGAGAGGGCCGTTGTAGGGAGGGAGCACTGTATGTCGATGACGTGAGAAATGTAAAGCAAGTCGATGCTGTGAGTAGGTAATAATCAGGACAATGTGAAATTGAAAGAGCAATGCGGTTTTAATACAGTGTAGTGAAACTTAAACCAAAAATAAATTAAATTGTATGGTTAACTACAGTCGTAATCAGACTGCAGAAAACATTTACAGTTGCGAAAGTATTTCATTGGTCTTCAGAAAAAAAACAAAGCTACGGACGTACTAACCTCACACTTATCTCAAGGTCATCCTATTTTAACAAACAGTGTAAAATGGTATACCCGCCGGACTTCCCCATACCACAGAAGACGGTCAACACATACCGCTATGTAAAACATAGCATAACAACAAATGTGAAAGTCTGTCAAATATGTACCCAATGACCTTGCTGAAGTCAGAGGACACGACGAAGAAACGTCTCATCCCGTTTCCGGGTTTAAGAGTGTGCTATTATAGAGTACTACCTTCGGCCTGTCATCGCGCAAGCAAAGAGGAAAGATGGATTCGTGGCTACCGACACAACCAAACATACAGTGTGTTGCAATATAATGGGGTCATAACCTTCTTCCTACGCGTTTTAATGCGTTTAATAAACAAATCATGAAAATGGATTTGTAGATTACATCACCATAGAATTGTGAGTGAGAAATACATTGTTGCAGTAACGTTCGCAGAATGCAGTTTATATGATAGGTAAATTTCGATAATTAAATTTAAAAAACACTTTCTGAATTTCGTTATACATTGTATATGTAACCCTGTAACAAGTTTATCAGTTACATGTATAAGTAAATAACGTCTATTAAATTCTTGTAGCAAAGAACAGGCTCGGGCAAAGCGAATAATTTGAGAGTTGTTAACCCTATAAGATATAGAACGGGACACATCTCCATCTAGAAAAGAATAAGTAACAGTTTTGAAATTTCAACGTTCCCTATTATCGAATATTTTGAACGAATCTGCAACATTTGTGACCGAACGACTCAAATCTATATCGATTCGCTTTGTTTTATATCAGTTATTTGGGTAAATTTAAGAAACCATAGTTTCAAAATAAAGAATTCAAAATATCATGTAAATACTAAGAAGCTTAATATTGTGTAATGTTAAACTTATGAAATGGAAAATAATTAACGTTGAACATTACAAGCAAGGAACATTTTATTATCTCTGACAATGGTTTGTTTCTAGTATTTTAATTAATTTACCATTTGCAAGACGGTAAGGTAGAGTATTACAGAGCGTAGAGATATCATAAGAGCTCAAGTGAAGAAATGTTGTACTGTTCATCTTCAAGTTTAGTTAAAATAACAAATGTCAATTTTATCCCAGTGTGCGATTTCATGGCAACGAGGAATTAAAACGAGAGATTGGAGATTTCTTGATCGATTAATTTGCTATCAAAACTAGTGCAACTGGGAACAATAATATACTGTAGCTGCATAGTACATTCATTGGTATTGATCGTGTTCATAGCAATACTTGAAATAACCGCTGTCCAAACGAATTATGTGGACACATTGTGTTTACTCCGTTTCTTCTTCATATTATTATTATTATTATTATTTCCGATTCTTCCAAGTCATCCGATTCCGCGAACTCTTCCGATTCTGTTTCTTCTTCCACTGTGACACATTTCTCGGTAAGTACTGGTGAAACTTCACATACACATTGCTGGTTATGTGTAAATGTGCATCCAACTTTTGAGTTTTAAAAATTGCCAAAGTAACTAAATGGTGAGCTCTGGTTGGTCGAAATTTAGATAGCGTTCGTCGAAGTCATATATCGTTCGCATTTACAGAACATTTGTATCACTGGATAATTTAGTACTCCAAATGGATTGGTAGGTTTTCGAAATTATTGCTTGCTATGGTAAATGAATGGTGGGATCTGATCTGTCGAACTTTAGATATGCAGGTATTGTTCGATTTTGCTTATTAAATAGGTATGTGGGGATATTTTATTACTCTGGTTTGATTGGTAGGTATTTCGAAAGAATGTGTTCCCATGGTAACTGAATGGTTGGCTCTGATTGTTGGTTCTACATTTGTTTGAATTTGCTGAAAATTCGGTATTTGGGTGCCCCCAACTCAATCGAGTGTGTTTTTGAAAGACTTGGTTGCCATAGTAACAGTGTGGTGGTCTCTGATTGGTCACATTATTGATATTTGATTTTGCTGAAAATGGAAAGTAGGGGTACATGGGTACCCCGAACTTCATGGCTGGTATTTGAAAAGTGTTCATTGACATGGTAACCCATTGATGGCCTGTGATTGGTTAAAATTTAGATATTTTGCTCATCGATACCTGTTGTCTGTTTCGTTTGGGGAAACATTCTGTATAGGATTCCTTACAAATAGGTATTGTTTTTAAATAGTTTTGACAACAGAAACTCTGTTTTAATCTTCAATTGAAATATGCGATGATATCGATATTGATTTGTCTTGATATTTATCAATATGTACATATCGATATCCTTTATCAATCTAATTATTGAGTACTCTTCGTGTCATCAGCTTACCGATGATCGATTATCATGCTCGTGAGTACAAATAATTATGGTGATTCTTTTTATTTAACCCTTTCCTCCATATATACGCCTTTCTACACCTCTGTAAAAATCACCTGTTAAAACCATTGTGATAAATAGAGTATTTGTTCCTATAGGAGCAAATGCTCTATTTATCACAGTGGTTTCCAACTACAAAATTCTAAAATGTTTCTTTTCTCTAGTAAATGCTCCTTTTTGGTAGATTTGTTCAAAGAGGTTGAGTCTGAAATCAGCCTATGGAGGAAAGGGTTAAATATGTACCTTTCACTGTCTTAACTCTTTCGCTGCCGGTGGCAACGCTGTGTTTTCCTATGCAGTTTGGATCAAGATCATATGCCGAGTACATGACATGTTATATGGATCCAAATTGTTACTCACTGTAGCTATATTGTTGCAACCAAACAAGAAAAATACAAAATAAGAAAATTATAGAAGATGACAACATTCGCAGAGGAAACACTTGGTAGCGACATCATTGCCATATTAGAATATATTCTCTGACTTACACAATGAATACTAGCTAAGCTTCCACATAACCAAATGTTAAAGTCCAACATATTCTGATGTACACATACCCTCTTTTACACATTCCATGTTTACACATATGCTGTTTTACACATATTGTTTTGCAGTGGTACGCATATTCTAATTGACACATACATTTGATTACCAACTTTACAGAAGAACCTGAAGGAACGTTCATGTTGTATAAAAGTTATTAAAAGGCCTACAAGCGATACAATGAGGTTGATAAACGCAGTCTGTAGATTTGCAAACACCGAACTCATATCATCACATCAAACATCTACATGTGTTGCGTGGACACGATTTAAACGAATCGTTATCTGATTCTTAGTATGTTAATGATGTGCTGGTTTTCAGCAAATAATTTGGAAGCTTCGTTTGTATATAGCTCAAAACTGCATGTTTTTATTGCGACCTAGATTATACGTTGACAACATTGAAAGAGTAGTTGTCCGTTTCATATATTCTGTTACAACTGCCAAAAATACTTCTTTAAGCATACTAAATAAAATTGTTTACAACAATCCAGCTTCGATATCCATACATTTATTAACACGTTAAACATCATATGAATGTTAAGTTTTTGTACGCGCTTGTTGTAACCTTGACTCCGCTGTGTCCATTCAGATTTGGACCTTGTGCAATGTTGCCTTTTTCCGAGTCGAACAAGCTTTCAAAAAACATTATTGAACGAGATGACCTAGCGTGGATATTGGTGAAACATCGACTTCCTCGGCGTCCCGATCGACATCCTATATAAACTATCAATGTGTCAGTTTCCGAGCACGATCTACCTCCTATATAAACTATCAATGCGTCAGTTTCCGAGCACGATCTATCTCATAAATAAACTATCAATGTATCAGTTTCCGAGCACGATCTACTATCATTGTGTCAGTTTCCGAGCACGATATACCTCGTATATAAAATATCAATGCGTCAGTTTCCGAGCACGATCTATCTCATATATAAACTAATAATGTGTCAGTTACCGAGCACGATCTATCTCATATATAAACTACCAATGTGTCAGTTTCCGTGCACGATCTATCTCCTATATAAACTATCAATGCGTCAGTTTCCGAGCACGATCTATCTCATATATAAAATATCAATGTGTCAGTTTCCGAGCACGATCTACCTCATATATAGACTATCAATGCGTCAGTTTCCGTGCACGATCTACCTCATATATAAACTATCAATGCATCAGTTTCCGTGCACGATCTACCTCCTATATAAACTATCAATGTGTCAGTTTCCGAGCACGATCTACCTCATATATAAAATATCAATGTGTCAGTTTCCATGCACGATCTACCTCCTATACAAACTACCAATGCGTCAGTTTCCGTGCACGATCTACCTCTTATATAAACTATCAATGCGTCAGTTTCCGAGCACGATCTACCTCCTAGCCGTATTCGACTGGTCCTGTATCAATAAGCGACGAAAATAATTCCCAGTCGAATACAATACGCGTTGGGTAAAAATAAATTATTGAACGATGGTTAAAACCCGTTGAATTTGTTGAATAACGCAAGGTAAAGTTAAGCCATAAACTATAATTTGTTTGGTTGAAGTCCATAGGTGGGAGAAGTTCATATGACGGAAAAGCAAGATAAAGTCCAGTCGAATTCGACTATTATCTCAGTTTCCCTGCACGATCTACCGCCTACATGGGCGTAGCTAGCGATACACACTTACGCACGTGCGTAACATCAATCTAAAAGGTGCAAATATTATTATAATTAAAATGAAACGAAAAAGGAGGGGATAGACTTTGATAAACGTTTTGTCCAGTCATGTAAGCTTTAAGCCATTCACTCTTAATTTACGCCTTTTGGCGCACATGTAAAAGTATAAATATGAGTCATGCAGGAAACACTACATACAGAACAAACAGCCGCCCGAACAGCAACACAAGAAACCCAGCAAATGTACATAACTATCAAAAGCATAAAGAGACGCACAAAGACAAAACAAACATACAATAGGGGGAAGATGGAAGTACTGCCTTGGAAAGGTCAGTGACAAAAGTCACTGGGTGGTGGGGTAAACTGGTTTAGGGGTGCGCAGCCTCACACTTATTCCATCCCCGCCCTAAAAAGACAAACAGCGTAAATAAACGTATGCCCTCTCCGATTAATCTACAACAACCGCGATGGCAAATACAGTGGTAAAGTGCATGTAAAATGAAAACATTTAAGTGAAACAAACTGTAACCACATATCGCTAGTGTACTCAATGATTGAGCTGCAAACAGAGTAACTGTAGAAAAGCAATAAAGGGTACGACGAAAATGAAATACAGTAAAACCCCGCTAATGCGACCACCTGGGTGCTAGATGCAGGTGGTAGCTTAATGCAGAACAAAAGTTATTTAGAAAGCTCTTCTAGGAGCTTTCTGCATTATTTTTGTCCTGTATTAAGCTACCACCTGCGTATAACGACATCCATGTTTAATCATTAAGTGGTCGCATTAGAGGGGTTCTACTGTAGTACAGATATCCGACGTCCTCCTTCCGTTTCCGGATTTAAGTGGTCGCTTTCATAGGGTACTAAATTTTTTTTATTGTCGGCGTAAATGCAAAGAGGCCAGCATGATTGCCAACTGTAAAAGGGTTGACAACCAAACATGCAGTATAATCCAGTACTATAGGATCATACCCCCCCCCCCCTTTAATGCATTTTTTAGCATATTTGATGAACAAAGTGAGAAAATGGGTATGTCCAATAATCTTACGAAGTTTGCAAATCACATCACCATAAAATTCAAGATGTGAAATACCGTGTCGCAGGAGCGCCTTGAGATAACATTTATAATTGCCAATAAGTGAGAGATTTCGGTAATAAAATTTAGAGAATTTTTTTCTTAAGTCATCCTTTGACATCATTGTGATAAATATAGCTTTTGATCCTACTGGATCAAATGTTCTATTTATCACAATAGTTTCAAAACTACATAATGCTAAATTTTCCTAGGGAGCATGTTCCCGCACCCCTGCAACCCCGGTGCGTATATTAGAATTAGAGTCAGCTACACGCCTGGCCTATATAGACCATCAATGTGTCAGTTTCCATGTACGATCTACCTCCCATATAAAGTATAAATGTGCCAATCCCATACATTATCTGCCTCCTATACAAACTAGCAACGTGTCAGTTTCATGCACGTGTTCGATCTTTGACGGGAAAGGCAGGTCAGAATTAAACAGAAGTGTTATTTCAAACTCTTCCACTTCGATTGGAATATGTGTGATAATGTTTGAAAACAGTTTGGAATCGCAAACGACGGAAAGAACCTCGGCATCTAATCAGTACCTAAACTGTTTGATCGAGTGATTATGTTTCTTACTAGAAAAAGGAAACAATAAGTAAATGCAAATTGTAGCAGACAACAAATTATAGCAGACGACAAATTATAGCAGACGAAAAAATTGGCAAACGTCATTTTTTTGTCATCGGAACAGTAAAACATGCCTAGCAATTGCCGTCTGTTGAGTATGATTCCTGTCTAAATCAACGCACATTGAACGTTATCGAAAGTAAGGAAATGTCTAGTTGTTCAGCGTCTCATTTGAATGTAAGCTGTTGGCAAATAACCATAACCTCATCCACATGCTAATGATCAAACAAGAATTGATTCTACGTCTAAAATGAGGTTTCTGGCGCCTCCTCAACTAATCAGACACTTCTGTCATTGCGCAGCAGCGTTAGAAGACAACTTTTTCAGCTTGAATGTTTTGTGTCACAAACAAAACACAACTGACGAGCCGATGTATTTCCAAAGAAGAATTAGCGTTCGTCTCAATTCTCAATTTCCCTTCTCTAATCTTTGGCATACTAATGGCGAATACATAAAAATACATTTTCTAACTATTTGGACCAAAATTAGAGGTCAGGTATTTAAATGCCACATTAACTCTTTCACCGCCATAGGCGAATCTTTGATAACATTTGCAAACAGTTTGGATCCAGAGGAGACACTGAGTAACTGAGTCTCATCAAGATCCAAACTGCTTGACAATGATGACAGTTTGTATAGATATTGACGGAAGCGCCACTTTGAACCATGTTGGCTACTAAATTGTGTTAATTAGTAGGTATTAGCAGATGCAGTTTATTTGGCGCCAAAAAGGTCAAATATGTATAGTTTTTGTTCCATTCACTCTCTGTTATCCAGGATACTTCTACATTGGAATCGTACAACTGTTACAGAGATGTTTCCGTACGAGTTTAATCCTAAAAACTTTACAGTCAAATTGGATTTGATTTGCTTGCGTGATTCAATTTATGCGTGATTCAATGTAAGAGGTATTGAGGGGAAATAAACGGATTCCATTTTCGCCAGAGGTTATCGTATAATCAGATAATGGTGGGATTCTTTGGGAAGACTGTGCAATGACAAATTTGCAGGGGACATATGGTTCGCTTTATCAATAGCTTTAAAGTTTTCGATTACGACAGTGTGTAATCTAGTGTGACACATTATTAATACCAACATAAAGATGTTGATTATCCAATCTATCTGTCTCTATCTCTCAGTCTGCCTCTGTCTCTGTATGTCTCTATCTCTCTGGCTATCTGTCTCTCTGTCTCCGTCTCTGTATGTCTGTCTGTCTGTCTCTCTCTATCTCTGTATGTCTTCTCCCTCTCTCTCTCTTTCCCCCTCTGTCTCTGTATGTCTCTATCTCTCTGTCTATCTGTCTCTCTGTCTCCGTCTCTGTATGTCTGTCTGTCTGTCTCTCTCTATCTCTGTATGTCTCTCCCTCTCTCTCTCTTTCCCCCTCTGTCTCTGTATGTATGTATGTATGTATGTATGTATGTATGTATGTATGTATGTAGATACCTATCAAAGGGCATCATCAGGTCAATGTCTATACACGAGAAAACAGAGAAATATTACCTTTGTTATTCATGCTTCTGTTGTTTTAATACATCTGCTCTGCTTATAAACACTATTCACAAACACACTTTCAAATATGCGGTTACTTTTGTGACACAAAGTTGATGTTATTAAGGTTTAGTTCAATATAATTGTAACTATACTTTTATGCATTAATTCTACTCCGTCGCTATCGTATATATTTATAGTTTTTACTTCGTCGCTATTGATCTAATCATGTATACATGTACACAATATGGATGTGGGTAGTAATTCCTGTCACAGAGTGCCTAAGCCTTTTTGAATTGTTCGGATCAAGCAAGGATTTAGGATTTCCTATATGTGAAATCGTGGTATGTCATATGTTGAAACAATCTCATAAATGGGATTAGTGCATATCTCCTGGTGATACACATGACCTACTACACAGTGTTACACAGCTATACGTGCAACCAGCTATACGAACTAACAGTGATCACTTCAGGCTTCTGCACTCTATACATTTTGTAGTCACAATTCTAAAAAGCACATTTTTCTTCCATTTATTTTAACGTTTTACTACCTGCATATTCATGCAAGAAAAAATGGCATGATTAATTAGCACACAGGAATATTTGCTTGTGGCAGACACTATATAATCATATCATATAGTGTGTCGAAAGTAAACAGCAGGCGCTAATCAGTAGGCTTCTGCAGGAGCCGTCTGATCTGGGTCTCCTTTCTTTGCAAAGGTGTGAAAATGCGTAGTTATGGAGCAAAGAGTTAAGTCATTGCGTATCAGAGTGTCATACAGGTACTCAGTGTTTAATGTGGATCTACACTATTTGCAAAGATTTTCACAAATTCGTCAGTAGAGTACTGGCGATCAAGTGACAAGAACATGCTTAAGAATTGTGATCATCATAAACAGGAAATTAAGATTTGCTTTGAAAAGATGCAATTACAGTAAAACTCTCTAATGCGACCACCACAAATGGGCATAATTCTGGATGGCAGAGGCAGAATGTAGCTTAATGCAGAACATTCGTTCTGCATTAAGCAACCACCTTCTTAAAACGAGACCAGTGATTATTTATTAAGTGGTCGCATTAGCGAGGTTTTACTGTACTGTCTTGGGTTATTGTAGGTGCTAGCAGCGATTGAGATCCGATGCAACCAGGTACACGTGAATATCTTATTGACAACTAGAAGTTCGATTCTATAGAATAAGAAATTTGCTACAAAGTTCTACAAGTTCTTTAAAAAACGAAATAACCTTTTGGAATTTGTCAAGGTCATTTGAATACACTAGCAAGCACAATTTACCATGGCATAGCTGTACATGAGAGTCGCATAACACCCACAATATAGACATGCGCATGTTAATAATACTAGTGTATGCTTTGATCATGAGAATGTACAAGATTGATGAACTTAGTTCTACCATACTGAAAGGAATTGCAGAAGATCTCTAATGATCCAAACATATGTGAATAGTCCGAGCACAAATGCGAATGACATTTACAGCCCTTAATTCCTCACCTGGGTTGGCATAGATTGTTTTGAAATGTCATAAAGTCGCCCACACCAAAGTAATGTTCCCTCTGTAGCTAAGACATATTTAATGTCGCCTACACCAAGGTAATTTCCCCTATGTTACTAAGACATGTTTAATATCATCAACAACAAGGTAATTTTCCCTCTGTTACTAAGACATGCTTAATGTCGCCCACACCAAGGTAATTTTCCCTCTATTACTAAGACATGCTTAATGTCACTCATAACAAGGTAATTTCCCCTAAGTAACTAAGACATGTTTAATATCATCAACAATAAGGTAATTTCCCCTATGTTACTAAGACATGATTGTTTAATGTTGGTCAAATAAAATACACAATGTCCGCCATTCACTGTTCATTGTTCACACTCATCAAAGCACAACGTCTTACCACAATACATTGGTGAAAACACATACATTTCTATTGCAAGGAAGGTATTGTTTGGGTGGATGAATTGGGTTGTACAGAACTGCGACACTGCATATATCATATGGTGACAAGAAATAATGAGATGATGACAATGATGATGCCATCAGATTGTGCCGATGAACTGACCTGTCTAAAAGCTTTTGGAGTTCTCTTCAACATAATTCTTATGAAAGGTTCATATACGATATTCGATTGGTGATGATTTCGACT
Organism: Azorinus chamasolen; assembly: GCA_963576725.1. Lineage (NCBI taxonomy): Eukaryota > Metazoa > Mollusca > Bivalvia > Cardiida > Solecurtidae > Azorinus > Azorinus chamasolen. The sequence continues at coordinate 40,730,272 of OY755253.1, read as the reverse complement.
TCACAACTGAATGGAAACAACGATTTGCAAGATATTACTAACAGGTTTTCTCAGGACAATGTGTCTACCCTGGATGCAATACCGACAAGTGAAAAAGTATGATCGCCTGTTCATCTTACATCGGTACAAAGTCCTGAATGGCGAGTTGACGTTATAAACTAAACTACATGCACTCTTGAGGAACGTGTACTTAGAACAAATGGTTTATGTAGAGAAGATATACAGATTTAATTGGACTAAAGTACAATTCCAATGGCAAGACTGAACCCAATTTAGGAGAGCAAATATTACGCTCCGCTCCATGTATATACTCTACAGGCGTCAATCGTTTTCGTCCACTTATATGGATATAACAAGTATTGGCGAATCACACAAACGAGAATAAATGCATATACAAACTCTGAATCATGACACAACAGAGACAGTATTGAATAAATTCAGGGGCCTTGTGACCCACCATTGCCTTGTCTTTTAGCCAACATCATGCCATGCATAATTGTTCGATTCGGTCATATCACACTGAGTTACAGCTTGTCTTAAGACGATTACACAAGGCACACTGATGATAAAGATAAAGATGGTATAACACTCTAATACTGTGTATTCTACACGTGTATGTTAGTGCACATGTTCATACTATAATAATGAATACTTAGTATACAGTTAAGATTTAAAGCGTGCACAGGAGAACCTCTGCAATTAGCTAGACGTCGTGATATGTCTGAAATACTGTTACAGGCCCGGTCACAACCCACCGTGTTTGTTTTTAGCACGTACGTGTTTTGGGGAGGCAAAGACCGCTACGTTTTCATCTTTAACGCACGTCACTTGCACGATTGCACAATGTGTAAGTACGCCTGGCCATGAGAGATTGCGTGCATCGTACGTTGCATACGTCGTGAGTTTTACGAGCTTACAACTTGCTTACAACGTACAATCGCCGTGCGATTGTCACGTTATCGTACGGAGGCCTTACTTATACTTGCTGTTCACCTAAGGTGTCCTTACTCACTCGCATGTTGTACGATGAATGTGAGTTTTTCCTCCCGATGTAGGAGGGTATATTAAGGACCACCTTCTGAGGTTCTCCAGAAGTCCCAGCTGCTGCTGCCTCAAGATGCCGACCAATCCACCGCAGAGACGCCGGGTACTGATACTGCAAGAACAGCTTTAAGTGGAAGCGCTTGAGCACGACGTGGTATTATTTGCCTTGATACGGGGGAGGGCCAGTCAACAGGGACTCCGACGCAGAGGCTTTTTTGGGCAGTACGAAACGTTGCAAGAGCTAGAGCGTGAATGCGAATGGACCCCAAGCTCTTCGCCGAGCTCCTGTCCCGAGTGACACCAACGGTCCCAGGTTTGTTTTCACAATCATTCTGCACAACGTGCTTTGTAACTGCGGAGCACGTGCTTACGTGGTACGGTCCAGGTGATTTCTGCGAGCCAATTGGACAGTAGAACTGCGGAAGTGCTGAGTAAGCACAGTCCACGCATTTATCACGCGCGCAGCACGGACATGCTAAATTATTTTTTATTTGTATAAATATAAAGCTTTCATGGGATTTTAGACAGAACCGGTAGGATCAGATCCTGCAAGTTTTGACTGATCTGTGTCTACACTCTTTGCAAAAGCGTTGAAAGGCGTTACTATGAAGGAAATGATTAATTTTACCGGGTATGTCGCTGCTTCTTTTTATATAGTATTGCTACCGGCATAAACTAAACGAAAGATCAGTGAAAAATTTGACCAGCCGTGCTTTGCAGTCCATGAAATCAGTAGAAATTGTCTTCTTGTAAGTTTATTAGGCTTACCATGTACAATCTACACCATCATCGTTTCATCATTCATCGGCCATACTTGACCTCCGAAGTGTCACAGCATCGTCAAGTTCATTTTATGAATCCATCTACCCACTCATGTTCAATTTATTTAAAACTAATTACTACAACTTTAAGGGATGCAATTATAATGGAGTTAAGGCATGCAATTAAAACAAATGAAATAAAAAGGAAATATTGTTTCAGAGGTCTGATGACATTAGCCATTGTAATTCAGTAAATGAGAATTATTGTGTACGGTGTATAGAATAACTTGTTAGTAATTTCCGTTTATCGGATATCTACTATGTTATGCTGCCAATCATTTAACACTTCAACAAACACCAAATGTAGCAGAAAATTATACAGTACAGTAAATCCGCACTAAATTAACCTTCAAGTTAATGCCAAATTCGGTCTGTAAGACAAGGACAACTTAATGCAGGACCAAAAGCCATGCATAACGTTCCTTATGGAGCGTTCTGCTTGAGTTTTATCCTGCATTAAGGGGGTATCACACTAGAACTACTTTTCCATCTAAGTATGTGAGCTCATGAGAAAAAATTATTCTGGTTTAGAGAGGTTATACTGTATACAGAATATTACAACTACTATATAAATCATTAACAGAATTAACGTATTTATATACGTTCTCCACGGTGGAACAGCTCTGTTACATACCACTGTGCTGGCAAAAGGATTCGACATTGATATATCAGAAGAAGGCATTTGAACATTTTACAAATATATACGTAGACGCATCCATTGGAAGAGATTACTAGACCACGGTATGAGTCATAGTCAGTATCATCGAGTGTATAAATAGTAAACAGAATAGACCCCGGTCTAATACATTGGCCCATTGCGTTGGTCGATCTTGGTGCACTTTTTGAAAGGGTCGACTGTAATATTCCAATGAACCTGATCATATGTTTGATATATCTAAAACTATTGTCTTACTCAAGTGCAGCCGAATATTTTACATACTCTATTTATGTGTGTGCACATTTTACCAGAGCAACGCTAATTCCACTGTTGCCACAAGAAATATTGCCACAGTGAATGTAACACTTTCCCTCATATAAAAACATTTTCTTGCATTTGCAACAGAGTATAATTATCATTCTGACGGCTCCTATAAGTGTCGTCTGATCAGGATCTGCTCTGTTTGTTTTTGGCATGGTATAGATATGACTCTACAGTTTGTGTCAAAGCAAAATAAAATCCTTGAAAATTTTATATTATAAAACTTCAGCTATCATATATCCATAGTGTCATTATTTCTTACAAGGACTTTGAATAGGGAAAGGTTTAACTAAACCTCTACACATTTCATTTTGCCCCTGCAGTTTGTAATTGCACGTTATGCAATTTACTTTGGCAGTGCAGTTTGTTATCGCACGTATTTATCGTTACACAGTTCCCTTTCTACTTGCAGTCTGTTATCGCACGTTACACAGTTCCCTTTGTCTCTGCAGACTGTTATCGCACGTATAAACCGTTACACCGTTCTCGGTCCATGCAGTCTGTTATCGCACGTTACACAGTTCCTTTTGTCCCTGCAGTTTGTTATCGCACGTATAAATATTTAACAGACAACCCCACATTGTATGTCTAAAGTTTTGAACCTCAGACCTAACCCAAATATCCACATAATTAATATTTTTACATTTGTTCATAATCAATAAGAGTCTTCTGCATCTTAAACTGAATTTATTATTATTATTAGTAGTAGTAGTAGTAGTAGTATTGCAATCACGGTCTGAGGCTATAAAACGTTTTGCTTTGAGCCTGAGACCTCAAGCACCTGATAGGTCAGATTGTATAACTTGCTCAAACTATGGCCAGTCAGATACTTGACAATGAACTCAGACTTAGACTCGGTTAGAATCACGATGAGTTGAGACACTGGGCTACGTTATGGAACCGGAGGCCCTTAGGATTAATACTGGAAACTCTTGTTCGTTCTTTAGGATCAATACTGTTTGACCCCATTGTTCGTTCTTTAGGATCAATACCGTTCGACACTCTTGTTAGTTCTTGTATAGAAATTGAATACACTATTCAAAACAATTTAGGTAAAAGAACATATCTGTTTCTATACCCGATGCGTATCTCACATTCCATGCTGCATGTCCGACATATGATTGGAATACATATTCCAGAAAAAAGGTTTGTCGAAATTGACAAATCAATCGGAAGAACGACAGTTCTGTATTACTTCCCTATATGTTTGGGTGGCTTTGAGAGACAGCTTGCCGTGTGAAAAAGAATAAAGTCGGCTTGACATTTAGAAATAATCGAATAATTATGTTACTGAGACACGTAAGAGATATCGAGTACCCTCACATATAAACACATTTATACAATAATGGTGAAAAACGTGTGGCAGCTTTATCCATAAAAATGACAAAAGCATTCATCAGCAAATTCCCGAAGTATCAGTGGTGACATTTGGAATAAAATCTAAAGAGTGAAATCCATTTAATAAAATAATTATGTTAATATAGGTTAAGTCATGCCTCGAACTCATCGTTGCTTACACTGGATTAGCTTCCGTTCTTTACTATAAATGCTTGATTTGTATTTCGTGCGTATCATACCGTTTGTGTATGATGTATGCATACATATTTTGTACCCTCTCAGGAAAAGAAAAAAATGAAATATGATGAAGTATTATTCAAACCAAAGCAATTTGTTAACAAAGTGTGACACGTTCATAATATGTTATATGTAAGTAAGGTATTTTATGCAACGCCTCCCGATTTGATAACAAAATCCTATTGAAAATGATGGTTGTCGTTTACATGTCATCAAACAAACATCGCATTACTGGCACGTGATATTCAATTCATTGGTATACGTGAAAAAAATCCAGCCGCAATTTGTCGCATGATAAAGCATCTAGAACATATATATTATTGTTTACATTACATGAATTTTTATTTGTATTAAGGATTTGGTCACTAAATGACCACTCTTCACAGATGAAGTGTAGGCCCAACATGTATGTTATAGGAAGCAACGGAAATTAGTTATGCACAGCTAATACACTATAAAAATATCACCTTATATGTCTACTAAAGCCATGGATTGTATTTGACTTATATTTCCTCTTTTTTGATTGTCTATAAAAGATAATCAAAATACGATGTTTTAACATTATTTTGAATTGGGACATCCGTTATCGAATAGGATATGTATCTACCTTTTTAGAAATGAACTCTGCCCCTGGTACATTTATTAACAAGGGAGTCATCCAAAGGCATTAACTATAATATTGCTTTGAAATTAGACCATCTCTTGTGTTAAAATAGTTTGAATGGGTTAGCGTTGTTATATTTTCTGGTCCTTCGGGATCATTAGTTTTGATGTTATTAGTTTGGAAAATTGAATACTGCTTAAGCCGGTACTAGGGGGCGTGAGTAGTGTTGCACTTTTAATTACTACTCACGTACTGACTCAATAAAACCGAGTCTGCAATTCACTCTTTTTGCATTTCTACTTTTGCTTTAGAAGAATCACCCATTTTCAGAATAAATGTATCTTGCCCCTAATAGACATGTGGTTTGAGACATCATTTTTGTGAGAGGATCACACAGGGACTATTCTGGTTAAATTAGTCTGAAAATCGACCATCTGCTTATGAGAAGAATGTACAAGCTTTTCTTATTGCTCCGGGACATCAGTCGGTCATCAGTTACAGATGGTATATATCTCAATGCGTTGTACACTATTACAGACACTAAGTAAATATTGTTTGTATTATACTGTTGTAAGCAAGTATGCAAAACACGCGATGTATACATGCTAAATCTGTTAACGTGTCTGGATAACCAACGCAATCCTTGTTAGAAATATTTGATTGGCTATAGCAGTTGGCCCGTCACGATAGAGGGAATTTATTTTTCCCCACATATTACAAACATACACGCCAACAGCTGAGTCATCGAGAGTCATTTGTGCAAGATGCTTGAATTTGTTTCAATTGAGTCGTGAAGCTAAAACGCTCATATATAATAAATAAGTGAGACGATGATCGGTGGAGATATCAGGAAGCTGTTTTCAGTTTTCTCCAACACACTAACTAGGATCAAACCAAACACTTGTCTTCCTTTTAGTTGACCCCAGAGGGAACGATTCTTTCAAGAGACACAATATCATATTTAATGACAATTAAATCTAACACTATCTTTGATCTGGTAGGATGGATTTGTTTCAAGCTCTTGTTTAAATGATAAATATTAAAAAGAATAATGTTAGTCGTATAAAACAAACTATATAAAATCATGTTGGTCTGGTGCAGGCATATCTATAGTTAATTAATTCCTGATGCCGCGTGGGTTCTCCATCACTTTCAATAAACGGAATAATGAACACAAGATTAATGCAATTCGTTAGTCCTTGTAAGAGACACACACGTGATGTTAGACACATGTGACATTATACATACTTATTACTGAATACGTCATACATACAAGAAGTATTCAGTGCAATTAACGCATTGAGCTTCAAGGGAATTAATATTGGTATAAATGTCAGGTTCTATTTCTGTTTTTGGAATCGCAAGTGACACCATTTCTTCGCCACTTTATCTCCTGTTGTTTGGTAACGAAGTGCAGGTTTTAACAAGGGACAAGGCGATTAATTCATCAAGGGACTGTATGAGTGTTTCAAGGCAGATAAGATTGTCGTCATTTTGACTTGTCGGGAAAACTAGATAAAATAATCGGTAAATTGAAACTGACAAGTAGTTGTTTTGTAAATGATACTGTTTCAAAGCAACCCGTACGTGTATTCATGTATAACACTTAGTAATAATAACGAAATAGAAACACGTATCTTCTATGATCGGTCTATTTATTCATTTTACACATATATTACTATCAGTAACATAAAAAAAATTCGTAGTAGTAGTAGCAGTAGCAGTAGTAGTAGGGATGGTGGTAGTAGTAGTAGTAGCAATGGTAGTACTGGTAATAATTGTTGTTGTTGTAGTAGTAGTGGTAGTAGAAGTAGTGGTAGTAGTAGTAGTAGAAGTAGTAGTAGTAGTAGTAGTGGTGGTGGTGGTGGTGGTAGTAGTAGATGTAGTAGTAGTAGCATCGTTTATCATTATTGTTGTGTTTTTGCTGTGGTTGTTGTTGTTATTGTAGTGATATTTGTGGTGGGTGCTGCTGCTGTGGCTGTTCTTATTGATTTGATTGTATTATTGTTATTGTTTTTTATTGATATCATTATCTTAATTAATATTATCATTATTATCGGTGGTGGTGGTGGTGGTATGTTTGCCTTCTTAATTGTTATTGTTGGATGAAACATGTTCGAGAACCATGAGTTTGTTTCATTTTCCGCATTTATAATTACCCCATTAGTTTAAGTCAATAAGGTCGGTCACAAGTGACAAGCTTTTACCAAGCGGTGCCAGAGAGCTAACCCAAAACAAGGAACTTACCCCATTAGTTTAAGTCAATAAGGTCGGTCACAAGTGACAAGCTTTTACCAAGCGGTGCCAGAGAGCTAACCCAAAACAAGGAACGTTTTGAAACCATAACGCAATAAAGCAGAAAAACTGTTCCCAGAATAGATTATTTCCAGTGAACACTGAAATATATAAAATAAAAGAAATCCCATCAAGGTAAATACCCTTGGAGAACCACGCCTTTTGCGTTTCCCTTCGATGACGACTTCCAGCTGACTTGTGGTAGGTTGGCGGTTCTACCCGAATGTTCTTCTGTGCACGAAACAATTCACTTTGTTCCGTACACAGAATAACAGTTTGTGTCTTACTCAACCTTTAATTAGCTGGACGTCGTGATGTGACTGACATACTGTTTAAACGACGTAAACTACGATAAAAACCAAACCAAACCTTTCCCTTCGATACACGTATATCCTATACAAATATGCAAGTCAAGATTGTTTTTGTTACGTATCTTGATTAGTTCCTTTGCATCATGGCAGTGTCTGTGTTCATTACCTGATGTTTGCAGAACACTTGGAAAATCCAATTTCGCGTCACCAGATACGGAACTTCTCATCTGTATCTTACCAACCAACTAAAAAATAATTCCTTAGCGATTAATTTGACGTTTCACTTGAATCGAAGATAAATCAAGACCGTCCGAATTTCCAATTTCATTTCCGATGATAACATAACATGTTTCAATTAAATGTCGACTGTAGCCAGTTGGTCAGTAGAGTACGCGTTTGAGTGCGTAGAGTGAAATAGAAATATCTAATTGAAATATCTAATTTGTCATCGATATCTAAATACTTAAATTTTATTGACAGTTTATTCAATGATTGATTGCAGAGAGACGCCTGTCTCTTAGCGACATTATAAACAGAGCGGATCAAGGTCTGACGATTCCTACAAGAGTCATCTGATCAAAGTCTGATCTGGTTGTTGGTTGAGTAGTATAGGTCTGCTGATACTTGGTTCAGTTGCCGAACATGTTGTTACAATGTATACATATAAAACCTTACCTGATAATATTTCATACAATAACTATTTATTACATGAACTGATAGTATATATGCTGAGATGGTAGTGTTATTCAGGCGGTGCGGACACCGGATATATGTTGCCTTGTAAACTGTATGGATTTAGATTAGACGTTGGGTAACGTGGTGTCTTATCCTGTTCTATACCGTTTACTTGGTCACAGTCCTGGTGATGTCGATTGTAGCAAGTAACGCCTGACTTAAGTACAACAGTATAATTGTTTGGGTAGAATAACTCGTTGACCTATCCTCCTTTTCCTAATTTCGTTTCGTAGGAAAAGGTTGACTGGGTTTCACTCGGGCTAGTTTTAGATGTGTTGTTTTGACCTTGTTCATCGGAGAAGTGCCTCTTAATGGCATCATAGACAGAGCAGATCAAGATCTAACGATTCCTTCGAGAATCATCTGGTCAGAGTCTGATCTGGTTGTTGTTACAATTATATAGATATGTATTTACTATTGCCAGTTACCAGTTATAGTGTTACATTATATTTATACGGAAACTTTACTTGATAATGTTAGATACATGAATACCCATCGTGTAAAGGGATTTAACGGTCAGGAGAATCGTTAAAGTGTTTGGAACCGTTGCTTGTAAAGCATCGTATAGAAATGATATTTCATAATAGTTTGTATATACCAATGTTTGTGTACATGTATATATGTTTTGCTCTTCTTATATGGAGGATACCGAATAAACTACTACTACTACTACTATCAGGACGCAATACCGTATATGATTTTGTTACAAGGGTACTATTGATCTCGATCACATATATTTCACGGATATTTTCCACGGTCATAATTTTAATACAAGTTAAACTGATATTCTCTATTTGCAATGTGGTTAACGATGTCTAACAGTTACACAATTAAGTTGTTTATATCCTAAAAACGCAAGAAAACCAGTAGAATACTTGCATGTATTTGATATGCTATTCGGCAATGTATAAGTATTTATTCGGCTAACGTTTTAGCTTCGTTAACTGTTTGACCAAGGCGAAAAATATTTTGTTGTAGAACAGAACTTATAAGTATCGATGGAAATGGTTTATTTTGTATCACAGGGGCATGTTTCGATATAAGTTTGACATTCTTCATAATAATGATTGAACATAACAAATACCAAGTTTAATGATATGATTGGAAATATGCGTTCAGTGTAGGGACTTCCTCTTTAAAACCTGATAGAAACATCTTTTTCACGCATTTGCAAACTAGGTAGATTCATATTAGGGTATGCTGCGTTTGCGTATGAAATGCTATAGATCTGATTCTTCATAGTCAAAAAGTATTTTGTAAATATGCCATAAATCAGTGTTCATAAAGTCATAAATAAATGCATATTGGTAAATGAAACTGTTTTTGCAATTTGAGAAACTGCAGAATGCGATCTATATAATTTTTATTAGCAAAACAGATCTTGTCAGACGGGGAATATAACGGCCGTCTGACCCGGGTCTGTTATACATGTTTTCAAATGTACTAAACGTCGTCTAAATGAAGGAAGGCATAATTTACTTCCTAATATAAGTAAAACCATGAGAACTGGCTTAATCAGACCAGTAAATATTATTTATTTATTGCATCTTCTATTGTATATGTTGTTCATATGGCGACTATGAACGATTAAAACATGCATTAATGTCAAAGGTTAAAGAAACGTTATATGTAACTGGCAATTTCTAATATGAAATTATCCTAAATATTCTCAGCATATCCATTACGGAAAGTAAATGAATCAATACCTCTCGTCACATTTACATAATTGAATATTTCAGATGGACTCACAAGAACACTAAAATTGATACTGAAAATAGAACAACAGACAGATGACAAACATCCAGACCGTAGAAATTAAAATTGATTGACTTGACATATCTAGGAAAACGTGGGAAGAATGCTAGCACAAAACAATATATTACCATTTTAACGGGTTCATAAATATAGGACAAATGTTCCGAGAAAACTTAACCTTTTAGCGGCCTAATTTTGTCATCTGCATATTTTGTCGTCTGCTACAATTTTCAATTTTCTTCATTTTTGTTTCAAAGCAATAGTCACATTAACAAACATTTTGGATTCTGATGAGATGTTGGGTTAATCGGCTGATGAGATGTTGGGTTACTCGGCTGATAAGAGGTTGGGTTACTCGGCTGATAAGAGGTTGGGTTAATCGGCTGATAAGAGGTTGGGTTACTCGGCTGATGAGAAGTTGGGTTACTCGGCTGATGATAGATTGGGTTACTCGGCTGATAAGAGGTTGGGTTACTTGGCTGATAAGAGGTTGGATTACTCGGCTGATGAGATGTTGGGTTACTCGGCTGATAAGAAGTTGGGTTACTCGGCGCCTCATCTGAGTCCAACCTGTTTACATAGGTAATCACAGACCCGACATTGGCAACTACTAGTTAAGAACGACACTAATCGTATATGAATAGTTCACCAAACTTTTTTCTATATCATTCAAACACAATTAGATTAGTTCGTGATCATCCAAAACTGTAGGCAGTACATGTATACTGACTTGTTCTGACCCACAATTTCCTTATAATGTGCTTGTCTTGAATACTGATTATTGTCAGGCTCTGTGCTGGAATCAATATTAAGTCAGAATCAACGCGTAGACTTACAAAGATGATACCATCATCATAATTTAGAGTTGGCACCATGTAACTCTCATTTATATTCTTACAAAAATTGAACCACAAGTTGAAATCACAACATATTTCTAGAACTAGGTTAAATATGAATCATTTCTAAATACATGTATTATCATAGTTTAATATCCGATACAGATCAAATTAAATACATTTTGTACATTAAGTGTTTGGTAACCTAATGATAACTTGATTTTTTAAGGTGTGATTTTCTTATATTATAGAGAATGGTTAATTGACAGACCTTGAAACTCATTATGTCAACAAAATTAAGCGGGCCATGTTTAAAATATCAACACATACCGGCGGGCGAGACTGAATGTATCATTAAAGACAGACGGACAATGTTGATATGACCAATAAAGACAGACAGGACATGTTTATATGATTAATAAAGACAAGCGGAACTATGTTGAAATAATCAACAAAGACAGGCGGACCATGTTGAAATCATCAGAATTTAATTTGTGAAATTACATTTTATTTCTATAGGACTTGCCAGCCGTAAATTCTTCAAAGCACAATAATGAAAAATGGGGATCTTTTTGCAATAAACGGTATGCAGATTAAGAATTTCAAACCCCCGAAATTCACAAAATCACATTTAATGTCCATGACGTATCAACACTTTCAACCCTGAATTATTAGAGTGGAATAGCCCACCAATGTCCATTCAGTAGGAAAAGCCTGAACATGCTAGAGGATTTTAAATGACAAACAGTGTATACCACGATCAGAGGGATCCTAGAGGAGCTCACTGATAAGGGTCAACACTGTTAGAGGAGCCCTCTGATATGAGTCCACACTGTTTGCAAATATCAATACATGCGTCTCTAGGATTAATATAGAAAATATTAACAATAACATGATAACAGTTAATAATAAAACAATAACAGTTAATAATAAAACAATAACAGTTAATAATAAACAATAACAGTTTCTCCAAGACTAGAGGTATCACAATGTTAAAAAATACCAGTTTCAAACAGCAAGTGATTCATAATGAACATATATAGTTTCCCCAATGATATTGAAAATCTTGTGTCTTTAGAAAACATCTAGATATTTGCTAAAGAGGTATATTCTCTAAGCCATTATTGATAGCTTGAAGCAAACAATACGTGGAACGTTTAATGGAGTTGAATTATTTTGAACAATATATCTTATTAATTTGACGTTCTTAACAAGTGAACTGTTGCAGATCATAGTAAACTGTTGTTAGTTGTTAAATAATTAAAACTTATTCTGAATATTAATAAACAAACAGTTGTATCAACATTTATATATTATGTGAAGAAAATGAGTATCATCACAAACAGTGCAGACTCTGATCAAATTTTGATCTGGATTTACACTGTTTGCATTGGAATTATATACTCGGAACCCACGCATTAAAGGTTAACGAAATGTACTTCCATTCTATGGCATACTACCCTACATACTCTGGGCATAGATTATGCTTGGAAAAGAAATATGATCATCTGGAAATTCTCTAATTTTACTGTCATGTCGCATTTCTAATTGTATTAACTTAACTGACAAATTCGCATATATCATTCATGATGCAAAACTATGGGACACATTTAGAATTACTATCAAAGCTATAAAACTACTTTCATTATAGTTTTTAGTCTAATTGCGAATGAGTAAAAGCTTAATGTAATTTGAAGAGGTAGCAGTGATATAATTTGCATTAAAACTAAGCTCTTCTAACACACAGACTAAAGTTTATTCAAATTTATTTCGATATAGTTTTTCATTAATAGTCGTAAAATATTCCGGTATTCCCAAATCAACTTATTTTGTGGTACAGATTTAAAGCTTTCACACGTCTTACGAAATCGGTGGCATTGATTGAATTCCATGTGGACTAAATTTGACTTTTATTGAGACGTTTCTTACACATCGTATTTAATTTTGCATGGGATTAACTATGGAAGCGACATTTTTGACAGGCTGCGTCACAAGAGGATTGCATTGTTTAGAAAAGGTGTAAGATGAATAATACTGATTATTAGCTTTTTACACCACATACGGGTTTATTTAGGCAAACTGATACACTTACTAAAAGGCAATAGCTTGCACTACAGTTCACAATATTCCCCTCAGACTGGCAAGGTTAGCTCAGAAACTACATCATCGACTTTGAGATCGTGAGGTCGCGGGTTCGGTCTCCGGTTGCGACATACAAACATCGTTAACAGTAGACAGTTTACAATGTTACTGGATGTACGAGTAGTCTCGTGTTATTGTATGTCTATTTCATGTAATCATAGTGTGACAGCAATACACATGTCTCAGCTGAGCACATCATACCTATATAAATGAAATACTGTTGGTTGGACATTAACAAACACACGCGCGCGTGTACACAAAACACACAGATAAATACACACATACGCACACATACACATTCCTCTCTGCCTTAGGCTACGGACTACTTTCTTTATGACGTGACGTCATTTTTGTTCTTTGCGTAAGCAATGAATACATTTTTAAAATGGTATGTATATGTGGTATTGATCCCACCATCGATTTCATACCAAACCGACAAACCTGACAACTGCCATTCCGTACAGCAATCTAGTGCAATGTATTGGCGTGAATTCGATGGATACAAAGGGGGGCGAACAATCATGGTAACTATACTATGTCTGACATGAAAATACATCGTAACATTAGCTTTGCTTTGGTTTTATATGTGAAACGCAATCCACAAAATATAGCAATGTGTAAGAAGGACGCACGAATATACACGAATATCAGTCACCTGACGAAATCATGTGACCATAATATGAATGAAAGTATTCTCCCAGAGACAGTGACTTAATGAATAAATAAGTGCGCGTCGGATGACTTTATGCAAGCGATTAGGTAATCACGCCCAAAAACTGCGAGTGGTCAGTTAGATAATAAGCATAGTACTTAGCGGGAAACGGCTGAGGTGTCAGCTGCAACTTAATTACCCATTGGAAAGTGTGTTAATCATGTCCCTTATAGATACGCAATTTCATGTCAAAGCGCACTTAGTCGATATCTAAAATTTGATTGTCATCGCATTAATTCCATGCAGAGAATACTGCCAAGTAAAAGTTTTTGCTAACAAAGCTGACCAAGATCAGACTGCTGCCTGCTTACGGTCCATTCTGTTTGACAAAATAAATATGTTTAACATGCTGCTTCAGCTTAAATTCATGGATCTGTTTAAACTAAACAAATAATTTACAACATTCAGACAAATGAATTGGTAAAGCTATATTTGAAGACAATTAATACTGATCCATTTGTTTATATTTTGGCTACATATTGCTTCTTACCACAACATACCCATTTCTCATACTGTTGAACTATATTACTTCTAGTTTTACTATCACCAGTTATTATTAGCAATTGTTAATTATTCACTACCTTAACATTTTCGTTTCTCACAATTCTTTAAATCCCAATTTAATACAATTTTAAATTTGAAACCATCATAAGTACCTCGGTACTTTGATTACAGTTGGAAGTGCATTGGATGTGGGCGTAAAAAGGCATTGGAATCGTTCCGCGAAACGTAGTTGATATATTACACAACACATACATACAAATAAATTTTACTTTTCTCATACATGCATATTGCTTCTAAACTGCAACAAAATGATAGGCCATTCAAGTAAAATATTTTGCCAAGAATCAGTGGAGTGAATGAGAGCGGAAGAATGAATGACAGAGTGGCATAGATAAACGTATAATGCTATTTGATGCAAGTACTCATATGCAGTTTTAATCAACCCTTTATTTTGTATCTTTAACAGAGTATATCCATATCAATCGGCTTCTATAGGAGCCGTCTAATCAGGGTCTGCTCTGTTTCTTACGGTATAATAAAGATCTGATTCTACAGTTTCTGCCTGAGCCAAAACATCCTGTGTACATATGCCAGTACAAAGGGTCAGCTAATACATATTCATAATGTCATGTTTTACATGAATATTAATATTAACTAATGTTCATGATACGACTATGTAACTGTATTAAGCAATACCTTTCAATGCAAGGCACTTGTTTCAACCGGCAGAGTAGAATGTCCGTGTCACTTAGATTAAAAATATATGTATGGAAAATGGACAAATAATGAATATATTTTCCATGTGAAAATTGACCATTCTGACTTTAAGGTAGGACTTCATTGTCCATTGAGATATTATTGTATTTAATGTAGGGCTTGATTGTCTTCTTGTCTTTAAGGTAGGACTTTATTGTCCTTTGGGATATACTGGGCTTTAAGGTAGGATTTTATTGCCATTTGATTAGTCTTGCCTTTGATGTAGAACTTGATTGACCTTGGGGATAACCTTGTCTTTAAGATAGTATAGGGCTTGATTGTCCTTTGTGATACTCTTGTCTTTAAGGTAGGGATTGATGGTCTTCTTGTGTTTCAGGTAGGACGTGATTGTCCTGTGGGATATTCTTGTCTTTAAGGTAGGGCTTGATTGGCCTTTGGGGTATTTTTGTCTTTCAACAAATAACTATATCGTTTGTGAAGAACCAACGGAAGTGTTTATAAAATGAGCTGCTTTGTAACACATGCAATTAGCCGAAATCATCTTTATGTAATCATTTTAATAGCAACACCACATCTCAATCATTACTGAAGCTACATGACACGTTGTAGTGCCGTAAGACCTAGCTCGTTCATTTATCCATCTGCCCAGGGGATACCCGGCGCCATGTCGCGATCACAGTTAGTGTTGTCTTCCAGAGCAAAGTATCGATAACATCACTGAGTCAACCTTTATTGGAACAAATCTGCGAGTTGAACTATTGTTGTAAATTTACCATTTCTTAAATATGCGTTTCAAACATTGTATATGAAGCCATTTTGTCGCAATAATGCATATAGAGAACATGTAAGACAAATAGTTTACAATACGGTGAATTTTCTGAGTTTCTGAGTCTGGGTCTTAAAGTTACACTCAAACTGTTAGTGTCTATGGAAACTGTCTTTGGGATACTCTCACTTGACTGGTTGTTTCCCCTTGTAGATATTCTCGTCATCAGACATTATTATGTCCCTATATTGATTTCATTAAAATGATTACTTAACCCTTTATTTCATGAATATTCATTTAAGAAAAATAATAACATCATGAATATTAATTTTGGAGTTAATCTCCTTCTATAAGTGTCTCATCAGGATCCAAGCTGCTTGATACTTGGTCAATATTTTCTCAAATCTTAATGGAATTAGAAGTTGTCGAGATTGCAGCACACATTATGTTTTCCCAGGCAGATACGAGTTGGTTTAGTTTACATTCAACATGTGTTCATTTACTGATGTCTCGTTTGTCTCATTGTTGATTAAACGCTTTTCAAGGAGAGTCAAATAATAAATGGAACGAAATTTCACGATGGCTTTACGACGTATTTTGTTATTGATTTATGATTGCTAAGCAGCGCTTATATTTAATAAAGAAAAGCATTAAGACAGGTTTTAGATAATAAATGACATGCCAACTTGCGGCTGTCAACTTGCTTTTAATAAAATGCGGTTAATATGTTTAACAGGGAAACCAAATGACAAAGTGTTGATGAAATCAAACACGACCCCTTTTCACATAAATCAGAATACCACAGTAAAACTGTTCTCGTGCTAAATGCTCTCTGACTAAAATGACTCTGATCCACATGAGACGCCGAGTAACACGGCGTCGCTTGTCATCTCATCAAGATACAAGCTGTTCGACACTCGTTCAAGCGTTTCTAATACATTTTAACGAAATGAATGAAAGTAAAAACTGTAACAGATCAGAGTTTAGCTGAATTTATGTTTTCAGCATAAGAAGGGTTAGTGATATGTTTAAGTCGTTAAGTATCTGTGAAAAATAAACTATATATGAGCTATTATACTTCGAATCATATTCTGGAAATATTCGATGACAATTTGTATATAAAGATTAATAGCGTTTTGTAAAGAGTGGCTGGAGTTCTATTATTGCTTAGAGTCTGGTACATTATTCTTAATTAGTACCATTCCCCCATGACAACTGAATTCATATTTGTAATTGCCCATTGACAATTCCTTCATTCAAATACATTATCGCCATTACATTCGATAAATTGGAAACAATATTTTCGGCGAGGACAAAATAGTATATCGATAACTGTTAAATAGAACACTATGAGCAGTCAAGGAAGAGACAATCGTTGTGACGTGAATTGTATGTGACGAAAGAGTTATCTCTCTTAAGTTTCACTTAATTGTGAAGCTGGAAAAGGTCTCTCCAAACCAAATCAACCAAAACACCCTAGAAAGGTTTACCATCCCTAATCAACCAAAACACCCTAGAAAGGTTTACCATCCCGAATCAACCAAAACACCCTAGAAAGGTTTACCATCCCTCAGCGCCACCTAATTTTGACGAGACGCTGTTTTCCGTTCATGAGTCTCACCAGGATCCAAACTGTTGATACTTGATCAAACATATAGTTCCTCTTTCGATGCCAGTGTCACACCTGTGACAACATTTTGGATCCAGATTACTGGGCGTCTCATCAGGATCCAAACTGTTTCTCCCTGTGGTAATGTTTTGAAAGAAATTTCACAAAAATGATTTTATTTTTGTCCGTTTATCAAGCTTAAATACATATTTCCATTATAGAAAGGCATAGTATATGATTAATGCATGCTATATTTTAATTCTAGCACGTATGTTCCAATTCCAATGCCAGACCAGAAACAGACCAGTTGTTTATTTGATATATTAAAATCAACTCAACAACATAAGCACAGAAGTAAACGAGAGAGAGAGAGAGAGAGAGAAGGAGAAATGTGACTTATATCAAGAGAAGAAGAGGATAGAGACAGAAACTCTATGTCGATGCTTTATATTGGTAAAGTAGAAAACACAATGAAGACGAACTACTTAGGCTAAAAAAGGAATTACTATTGAAACAAATTAGAATTGCAGTGTCAGTTGAAATTAAGCAAGTAAAATCTGTTACTGAAGAAAGGTAATTATGCTAACATATTTGGGTTTCCAGATTATAATTACCACAGTATACTGAGGAGACATATTGTTTTTGTGAGTGGCGACAGTCCGTCCATCTGTCTGTCTGTCCGCGCTAACAATTTCTGTTAATGTGACTATGGGAACAAAAGATACGGTTAATTTTTATTTTGTGTGGCTAATTTGAACAAAAGAATAGCCATATACTCTCAATCCGTGAGAACGTCCGTCCGTCTGTCCGATTTAAATTTGTCTGCGCGGTTTCTCCAAAACCTTTGACCACACTGTGGTTGGAGTCTAATGGTAAACTATGTATAGCATTGGTGTTAAAACGATATTTGCTCTGGGAACCGTATCATATAGAGCTGATTCTACATTCTGCCTGAGACCAAATGTCTTGTATTAATATGCCATTTAAAACATAATCTAATTACCATTAATGATGTCATTATTTCTGAGACTATGCTACAGAGAAAGGGTTAATATGAAAAAAAGATTGAAAGTTATAAACCGTTCGTACGCTAAGTGCCGAACCGCCACGCCGAACCGCGGTCCTTTAACCAATCAGAATTTCCTTACATAAAAAGGTCGGATATAATCAATGAACAACCGAGCGTTAATTGTGCATTGCGTCGATTTTGAGAATATCTTTCTCGCTGTATGTATTTGTAAATTTTATATAATTATGAACCTCAAATAACGGAATTTAATGATTCTGATACTGATGTATGACTTAGAATTATAATTTAATTTTTACGATATTTACCTAGATCTAGCCTAAGAATAACCGGAGTAACGTATAAATACATACGCTGTATCTTTTTATCTAGAGCATGTAATCTGTAAATATCTCCTGGGAATGAGTCTGTGGTACGATTTCACATGTTGGTGAAATAGAAATGGAGTTCTTTTCTTATAATTTATTGTTTCTGTTGTTTTTGATTGGTAAGTCAGCCCTTGGTCCATCGAGTCTCCCAATCCAAAAGTAAAGATGCTGTATGTTTTTCTTGAGCATGTCTTCTACTAATTGTGCGTGGGTTGATCTTGTTATACTATTTTATTCATGGGTGTCTTTATAAGCAGGTGGTTGCTTAATGCAGGACAAAAGTAATCCAGAAAGCTGCTCTAGGAGCTTTATGCATTACTTCTGTCCTGCATTAAGCTACCACCTGCATCTAGCACCCTGAATTATACCTCTTATAGGTGGTCGCAATAGCGGGGTTTTACTGACCTTTGTTCCATTTATGAAGTTCTGTATTACAAAGTTTGGCCATTCATCGAAATATTGAAGCACAACTTTTACAACACATTGAAGCAAATACTGACATTGTCGATGCAAACATGGGGCTGGAAAACAAATGCCGACAATGTAAATCATAAATGACCTTTGTGTGACAGTGTCATATTCCAAAAGAATGCAACACAAACTGCTTTTTACACACTCTGCCAGCTTTACGGCTAACATGATTTCAAGTTCACCTGTTCTAAGGCGTTTCTCTTACAAAACGGTTCAATTAAAACCTTCACAAGTCTGTGACGAACAATTTGTAATGCAGAAAATTGAAAGAAACTGCGACAACGACAAACAAACAACGTATTAACCTAGAAAAAGGTGATAAATGACACTAGGAACTTCAGTAGGTAGCATGTGACCAGAAGGAATAGGTAGAAGGAAAACAGAATGTCTATCCGTCCGTCCGTCTGCTCACATGGATTGATAGTTAAGTGACACTGAGAACAAAAGGTACTTTGTGTTTTTCTTTTTATGTGACTAAATTTTCATTTTATGTTCCTATTTTGAACAAAATACGATGTAGTCATATAACATTCATTTTGATCTTGATTATCCTTCGGACTGAAAGTAGACTATAACTAGGTAGCCTACTTTACTATTTTCACTCGGTGACATGTTTTTGGATATGTATTTAATCATGGATATTAACTATATGATTTTTATTATGATATCAGCAGTGGAATTCATGCCATGGTCTACAGTAAATCCCCTCTTAAGCGACCAACAAAGAGGGTGTAATTTGGGATTAAAGCAAGGCTCACACTCTCTTCCCTCTATCTCGATGTTTTTAATTTCCGTCTCTCTATGTATCTCTGTCCCTGACCAACTCACTCGCCATTCACCTTATTTTTCTAAGTTACCCACAGCTCTTTCTTTTCTTTCTCTGTCTCTGTCTGTCTGTCTCTCTCTCTCTCTCTCTCTCTCTCTCTCTCTCGTCTCTTTTTTCTGTCTCTCCCATCTCTCTCTTTCTCTCTCGCACTATTTCCAACCCACTTACAACCATTCCATCCGTCTATCAATCATCCTATCTCTCTTTCTCTCTCCCCTCTCTCTTTCGTTCTATCCTGACTGATCAACTCTCTATCCTCGACCAACCTCTGTCTATCTGCTTCTGTGTGTATTGAATCAGATCTACAGTAAATTCTTTATAAAACTACCACCAAAAAGCATGTAATTTTGGACTAAAGCAAGGCGAAAGGTAGGCAGAAAGTTTCTGCAGGACATTTCTGTATTCTTTTTTTCTGGCATAAGCAACCATCTACATTTAAAGAAGTATGTGGTTGCTTTAGACAGATTTTAGTGCATACTATTATATACATAAACAGGACAGATCTTGATCAGACGACTCTTGTAAGTCCCCAGTCTAACCTGTCTGTAATTATTGCGTTAAAAGCCATAACATATGTAGCAAATGGCTGTGGCAAATAGTAGCCCTAAGTCATACGAGGGTTATGCAGGGGTCTTACATAGGTGTTTCCTGTTCTTTCGTTCTGGATTTTAAAGAAGTATATATGCTTATTTATTAATCTTTTTGCTTGACAACTCTAGGAGCATTTATATGCATTTGCAAACAGACTAAACCGATGTCAGACAACTCCTGTAGGAGCTGTCTGATCAGGGTCTGTTTTGTTTTCTAATGAATCAATATATAGATACGGTCCTACTGTTTTTGTAAAAACCACAAATTCCACTGTTCATATGTCATTATAAACTTTCAACTAATCGATATTCATAAAGTCAGTATTGCTTAAACCTTTCCTTCACATAAACGTATTTTCACGCCTATGCAAACAGAGAAGACCAAGATTAGACGTCTGAACAGGGTCTACTCTGTTTGCGTATATCCCTGCCTGCCCGTCTGTCTACCTGCCTGTCTGTCAGTGTGTATGTCTGTGTGTTTGTGTGTGTATGTCTGTCTAACTGATTAATAGATAGATAGATAGATAGATAGATAGATAGATAGATAGATAGATAGATAGATAGATAGATAGATAGATAGATAGATAAATATATAGATAGATAGATAGATAGATAGATAGATAGATAGATAGATAGATAGATAGATAGATAGATAGATAGATAGATAGATAGATAGATAGATGAATAGATAGATAGATAGATAGATAGATATATAGATAGATAGATAGATAGATAGATAGATAAGAGAAACACACACACACACAGACAGATGGACAGGCGCAGACAAGGATATACACAAAGGAAGAGGAAGAAAGTGATGGGGAGAGAGAGGAGAGATGGGAACAGCGAGAGATATAGATGAGAAAGACATATAGGCGAAAGGAAAAAGAGATACAATGTTAGGGGAGAAAGATAGACGATATTTTGATGGATTGATGGGAAGGTTTGTCGAGATAGAGAGAGAGAGAGAGTGTTCGAGGGTTCTGAGAAAGAGAGAGGAGAGAGAAAGATAGACTGATGGATGGAAGGAGAGGCGTGGATTCAGAGGGGTCGGAGCCGGTGTAACGAGGTAAAGTGACCCCATAGAATAGTGGTATCATGGTTTTGCAACTAGCATCCAAAGAGTTAATGTAATCTAACCTATTAAGTGAAAACATATGAATATAATATTCTGTAGGTAAAGGGTTAATAGAACTATGTGACAACCTGGCATTTTAAAAGTGATCTACATTGTTACTAGATATGGTAGATCTACATGACTTGCTGTCATCGAATTACGGATCAGATAAAGTGCACGCCATCCGGTTACATAATCATGTGTTATATATTATAACCTCTCTTAACCGGAATTCTACTAGATAAGAATTTAGATACTTTTAGGCAGGTGGCTGCTTAATGCAGAGTGAAAGCCATGCAGAAAGCTCCTCTAGGAGCTTTCTGCATGACTTTCACCCTGCATTAAGCTGCCACCTGTCTCCAAAACCGATATTCATACTAAATTTAACGGCCGGTTAAGAGAGGTTTTACTGTATATGTATCTATCAGCCACATTCATTTAACAAGTACAATTTTAATGCTCTATTTATCAGAATGGTTTTAAAACTACACAATTCTGTGTTTTCTGTTTTCTCTGGTAAATGCTCCTTTTATGTAGATTTGTTCAAAGAGGTCTAAAATAGTCCAGGAGGGAATGTCAACAGAATAACGTTTTGGTCCGAGTAAAAACTGTAAAATCAAAACAATTCCATAAGCACATCGCGCCGACTCTTACAAGAACTGCGTTATATGAATCTCCCCGTTATGTATACATAGTGTCTATGGAGATCTCTAAGATCTTTCAGTTTATTGTCCCATTAAATAGAACACATTAAACGAACTCTCCATTCCATTGGATGAAAGGATATTTGGTCACAGTTGATGACCATGTTCACGTGCACATCGCTTTTGTTGCAGCTTGCTTATAAATAATTGAAAACTTTTGCGTCGGAACGGCGTGTATTCATCAAATAATGTGGACTAGTTACTAGAGACCAGACAAAAACCCCACTTTGTTTCCCTTTTCAATATGAAACATAAGACGACGGATCGGTAGGAATTTGGTGTTTTAAATATATAAACCTACAGTCTCTGCATTGAGTCATTGCAGTAACCATCCATAGTGATGAGCAACTTTATTGCATTTTACAATCAAGGAAATTTAAAGCATAGATCAAATTAAAACTATCAAAGTATAAGACTATAGGGAAAGTATGCTTTAGTATCAGCGCATTTGGCCGCACGCTGTTTCAGCCGGCGTATTAGTCCGCAATTTAGCCTTTATTTTATCATAACCTTTCGATCTCAGCGCCATTTGAAAAATCACTCTCTTACACCCGGTTACATTACATATACATCTGTCGTTGGCTCAGAGAGTAGTCCGAAATCACATGATGGCATTGTGTTCAAAATAGCGAAACTAACTCCCGTACAAAACAGAAAGTAAATTGTTAAATACAGTTCAACGGGAGATAATCAAACGGCGGTGGGTTTTCCAATAAGTTATGTGCCCTTTTGGGTTATAGCAGAATTTTAGTGCCCTTATTAGCAGATCGGAATCTACAGTTTGTAGAAACAGTTTTCGAAAAATTAAGCAGACATCATTCCATTTTGTTTGTTTATATTTGTGCAATAATCGAAGCGAAAATTGGCATGGAAATAGACCATCAAATATTCTCTGAAATTAAACCATATTACCAGTTTTATGATAAAATAAAAACTATTTGTTCTTGATTCAGACTATTTAATTCAAACTATCGACTCAGATAAACTTTAAACACGAACCTGTGGTGTTGCCAAGATTCTTGTCATTGAGCCCATCGCAGAGGTGTATGTGAGAGTAACGAACGGCAACTCTGCAACGAGATTGTTGAAAAATAAAGAAAATTCTCCCGCCACCTTCCCAAATCTCCTTGCTGATTTGTCGTTCGTTACTCTCACCACACACCTCTGTTTGCACATGATATATATAGGATCTGTAACGAGTTTTCATTTGAGATAAACATTTCCTAAACGAGTCCAGAAAATAAAGTTTTTAATCGGGCATTTGGCGAACTTAATTACTTTTTTTCTGGACGACTTAAAGAAAGGTTTTTTTCTCAAATGAAAACCGGTGTCAGAGTCTTTGTATCACATAACTTCAACGCGTTTGATGTAAATGTACATGTTTGTTTTGATTTGTTCATGAATCTTGTGACATTATCGTGTGACGTCACATCTTGTGCTACATATGTGCTAATATACCATTGAAGTATAACAATTACTCTAATTTATACTCATTATGGCATTATTCCTTCCATGTATATTCGTTGAATAAAGGGTTAAAACGCAATCAAATTCTAACCGAAAAGGGGATTACAAGACAGCGAATGGATAGTCAGTTTTGTTTGTACATTTGTATAACAATCTAGCAGTCTCGCGACCTCCAATTTAATTAGTAAGAAATTGTTTATCATGTGGCGGCCGTAAAAAGCCGCCCCGTACTTCATTCTCAGTGTTGTTTCTGGTCCTTTGGGATCATTAGTTTTGACGGTTATAAGTTTTGAAAATTGAATACTGCTTAAGCCAGTGCTAGGGGGCGTGAGTAGTGTTGCACTTTTAATTACTACTCATGAACAGACTCAATAAAACCGAGTATGCAATGTTCTCTTTTGGCATTGCTACTTTTGTTTTCGAAGGATCACCCACTTTCAGAATATATACCTACTGCAACCAAGATGGGAAATGTGTCTAAGACAGGGTTGCGCTCAACCAGGGAATAAACCAATAATAATAACACACACAAGTAATATTAATTATAAAAAAGATTTAAAAAATACTTAATACAGTTTGAATACTGCTCAGAAGCTGTTCATCAATATAGGCACTAGTAAGAATGAGTGTATGGTTACCGTCGGCACTAGTAAGAATGATTGTATGGTTATCGTCTGTTCATCAATATAGGCACTAGCAAGAATGATTGTATGGTTATCGTCTGTTCATCAATATAGGCACTAGTAAGAATGATTGTATGGTTATCGTCTTTTCATCAATATAGGCACTAGTAAGAATGATTGTATGGTTATCGTCTGTTCTGTTTTTAATGCAAATAACAATATCTGGGTCCAAGCCTTTTTATACACCCGAAGGTAACTTTGGTCGTATTATGGTATGGCGCTTACCCATCCGTCTGTCCGTCTGTCCGTCCGTCGGCCCGCCTTCCGTCAAATGGCCACATCCTTGTCCACTCAATAACTTGAAAACTATTGGTTGTGCTGTCTTCATACCTAGTAGGACGGTTGGTCATGGTCAATAGATGGTCCCTTTTGATTTTGAGGTCAGTTAGTAAAAATATTAAGGTCACAGTGGTCTTCAACGAAAATATTTTCATCTCAATATGTGTAAGGCGTGTTGTCTTCATACTTAGTAGGACGGTTTGGCATAAATAGTAGATGACCCCTATTAATTTTGAAGTCAGTCGGTCAGGTGTCAAGGTCACAGTGACCTTCAACTCAAAATCCGCTCAATAACTTGATAACTATTAGGTGTGCTGTCTTCATACTTAGTAGGAAGGTTGATAATGGCTAGTAGATGACCCCTTTTGATTTTGAGGTCACATTGACCTTCAATTAAAAGATAGTGTCCGCTCAATAACTTCATAAGTATAAGGTGTACTTTCTTCATACTTAGTACTTAGTTTGACATGGCCAGCAGATGACCCCTTTTGATTTTGAGGTCAGTCGGTTAACGGTCAAGGTCACAGTGACCTTCAATAAAACATGTCTGCTTAATAACTTTATAATTATAAGGTGCGCTTTCGCCACACATGGTAGGGAGGTTGGTCATGAACAGTAGATGACCCCTTTTGATTTTGAGGTCAGTTGGTTAAATGTCAAGGTCACAGTGACCTTAAATTCAAAACTCTTTTCCGCTGAATAACTTATATTTTTAGGTGTGCTGTCTTCATACTTAATAAGAATGTTGGCCATGGTCAGTAGATGAGCCATATTGATTTTGATGTCAGTCGGTCAATGGTCAAGGTCACCGACCTTCACTCAAAAATACATGTCCGCTAACTAACTTCAGGTGTGCTGTCTTCATACTTAGTAGGAAGGTTGATAATGACTAGTAGATGACCCCTATGGATTTTGAGGTCAGTCGGTCGAATGTCAAGGTCACAGTAACCTTCAACTAAAAGATAGTGTCCGCTCATTAACTTGATAAGTATAAGGTGTACTGTTTTCATACTTAGTACTTAGTATGCCACGGCCAGCAGATGACCGTTTTTGATTTTGAGGTCAGACGGTTAACGGTCAAGGTCACAGTGACCTTCAATAAAAGCATGTCCGTTTAGAAACTTTATAATAATTAGGTGTGCTGTCTCCATACTTGGTAGGGAGGTTGGTCATGGACAGTAGATGACCCCTATAAATTTTGAGGTCAGTTGGTTAAATGTCAAGTTCACAGTGACCTTCAATTCAAAACTCGTGTCCGCTAAATAACTTGATAATTATTAGGTGTGCTGTATTCAATAAAACCGAGTCTGCAATTTTCTCTTTTTGTGTTGCAATTTTTGCTCTCGGGGGATCACCTCCCTTCAGAATTAATAAGAATGTTGGCCATGGTCAGTAGATTAGCCTTATTGATTTTGAGGTCAGTCGGTCAAAGGTCAAGGTCACCGACCTTCACTCAAAAATACATGTCCGGTAAATAACTTAAGTGTGATGTCTTCATACTTAGTCGAAAGGTTAGTCATGACCAGTAGATGACCCCTATTGACTTTGAGGTCAGTTTGTTAAAGGGCAAGGTCACAGTGACTTTCAACTCAAACATTGTGTCCGCCCAATAACTCGATAACTATTAGGTGTGCTGTCTTCATACTTAGTAGCAAGGTTGGTCATTGCAAGTAGATGACCCCGATTGATTCTGAGGTCAGTCGGTAAAGGCCAAAGTCACAGTGACCGTCAACTCATAAAACATGGTTTGCTTGATACCTTGATTACATGAGCCCCCTCCCATATAACATTGTGCATTTAACGACAGCACACACTTCGAGCGTATAATGCTCCGACACGTGGAGCTCTTGCTATTTAGTCACAGAAATTTTAAAAGTTCAATGCATTGATCACTAAATTTACAAATGAAATTTGTCTATTTTCTGACTGTAGGAATTTAACTTTATTTCAGAGGGGTGCAACAAAATGTTGTTTGCAAAACAAACAGTGTAGACGCTTATGAGAGAACCTAAAATAACACAATTAGCAGATGTCTTATAGACTGTTTTCCAACATGTTATAAGGGTGCAATAAATTTTATCTGTATTTGATATCTGAAATAATTGCTGCTATATAGAAATACATGCATATTCTGCACGCAACAGAAGCACAGTGTACGGTCAAACAGTGTGGATTCTTATCAATCATAACACTTATAAAAATCTGATCTGGATTAAAACTGCTTGAACGTGCCAAAATCGTAATTAATTTCAAAGTGTTTCAATATATCTTGATTAAGTTTATCTGTGGTATAATTTGAATGTTTATATGAATTGCACTTTGTGGGCAAATTTCACCTTATAATTCCATACAAACTTGAAACACTTTAAGCAATTATAGACTCTCAAATGAACACAGGTGTAAATGTTATTTATGTTCGACATTTAAACTGTTTTCATTTCATCTACATGATTAAAATCATTTTGTAGATAAAGGTTATCATGAATAACTTTATTAAACAAATACAATAGCGATCGATAAAATCAGAATATATCCGGATGTGGAACCTACTCGGTGCCAGTGCCACCCAAACATTGAATTTAGGGAGATAACTGAAAAAAGTCCCCCATTGTTTGGACTGATATACCGGTAATTGAAAATGCAGGGTGGTATAAGTTTGAAACCAATACAACAAGAGATATAAAAATGTCCGAAAAATATACCGATGTTATAGCATGCTGAAAACGACTTCTGTTCCAACTCCCATCAGAAGCAATATTTACCTACTTCAGATTCGTTTAACCTTTAGAGAAACTAGCGACTGGGTGTCCGACAGACTGGATCCTGATGAGTGGCCGAGATCCAAGTTGTTGATTACAGATGCCAGCCATGACGCGCTTGGAATAAGTAGGTGTTTACCCAAATACTAGCATCGTCATTGCTCCACTAAACCCTATAATGTGACCACTCTTTACAACCGTCTCTTCTAAAGAGTGGTCACAGTTTGATGGAGAAATAAAAGAGATATTTTTGAAAATGTTTACATTTACGCATCTTTTCTGGACCTCTGCGTAGAACAGTTTGTAGGCATAACCCATTGTGTTTTTTATTTGGCCTTAACGTGGATTTGGTCAGACGTAGTGATCAGAGATAAACTTTATAGGTTCATGACAGAAACTAGCGAAGCTTTCACACAACATGACGGGGTTTACAGGAAGTAAACACTTTTTCCTTTTAACTGCATGCTGTTTAATATGTGTTGCATGTATGTTTGTGTATTTATCAACAGTTTACTCACATCCACATTTTGAACTATCTCAGTGGAAGAAAATAAGCCGACTTGATGAAATACGGACTATTGTGTCTGGTCGAAAAACCAAGAAAGAACTTCTCACTGATTCTTGTGCAAATACTCAAAACATTACAAAGTCACTGGCGATTCCTCCATATTATCCAAAAAACGGGACTGGTCATATACTAACAACGCAGCTACCAGCTGAATTTTCCAAGGTGAACGAATTGTGTCACGCCAGTCCGTCACTGGAAGCGATAGTGCCTGTATACAGCGCGTATGGAAACTACGACCGACGAAGGGCAATACGTAATACAACTGGTCAAATGTGTGAACTGTATAACTGTAAACTTGTCTTTATTGTTGGATTTCCAAAGGACGGTAAGATGATCCCGGAGTTGAAAGAGGAGTATGATACGTATGTAGATATTATACTCATAAACAGAGTAGACACATATAGGGATCTGAATGACAAGGCTGTGGCCATGCTGGACTGGATTATAGAATTTTGCTTGATGGCAAAGTATGTAATTCATTTTGTTGATGACACATTCGTAAATATTAAATTATTTCTTGAAGACCTACAATATACCGGCAAGGCTGTTTATGGTACTATCCAAGTTGGTGGTCCTATACGCGACAGTGCGTCTAAGTACTACGTCAGCAAAGACGAATACTCTTACCCAAATTACCCAGACTTTGTTGTTGGCGTTGCATATGCATTTTCGAATTCCATAACGAAATCGCTTCGCTGTGCCGTACACGATGCGATATATGTTTGGCTAGAGGACGTGTGGCTTATGGGTCACGTACGGGTGCAAGCTGGCATTGCAGCTAATCAAACAAATAGGGGAGCACAGCGGGGCGGACCTATTGTAATTCAAGATGTTGATAGGTTTTTATTCAAGCATTCTGTAAATGTGGACGAGTTTTACAAACTGCATCAAACACTAAATGCTTCTGTCAAAGTTTAGGCCCATTATGATTCTGCAACCAACTGACGACACTGACACCCAGGTTTGGCTGCGACAAGTAACAACCTCTGGTGACCAAAACCTGAAAAAGTGGTGAACGATTTAGTTAGCGACTGGCAGGCAATATATCTTACTACGTGTTGCTGATCGTCGTCCGAACACTAGCAATAGCTCCTGCGACTGTCAACATCCAGTAGGTCACTGATTTGCGTCTTATTGACGACGTTAAGACTACAATTTTTCAGACTGTTTTGCG
Source organism: Azorinus chamasolen (assembly GCA_963576725.1). Taxonomy (NCBI): domain Eukaryota; kingdom Metazoa; phylum Mollusca; class Bivalvia; order Cardiida; family Solecurtidae; genus Azorinus; species Azorinus chamasolen. Next base: position 40,700,834 of record OY755253.1, on the reverse strand, counting down.
AGTGTTTGCCGCTTTTATATTATGACTTTCAATTCAATGATAAGTAGGTAAAAAGGTACTGTTTATCTTTTGAAACGCAGTTTAATTGGGTCAACATTTGTATCTATTTATCAAGTGTTAGATTTTTATTGATTCGATGACAGGTGGTTTTAATTATAACAGCGGTAGCCATTTCAGGGCTAGAAGTTGCCGTCTGCTACTTTTTATTGTTTGGAAACTTGTAGTGCGACATGGATTCGTATAGATGTGGATCCATGTATATATGTGTGTATATGTGTATATGTGTATATGTATATATGTGTATGTATACATGTGTATATATATATATATATATATATATATATATATATATATATATATATATATATATATATATAAAAGGCACCAAAATAACTTAAATTACATGTAACAGCAACAAAAGAACTATCGAGCTAGCCTGTGTTTTCTTTCGTTTTGTTTCTTATATGTTCTATTCATATAAGAAGTAATGACAGCATGCAGTATTTTATTAGAATAACTAGAGATTTTTGTCACAAAAACGGATGTCTCCCCTCTAATAAAAACAATATGTAAAGGGAAATCACTAAAATGTTATGGACGTGATTATTGATACTTCCCCTCATTATGCGCTTTCCACACCACATTTTTCAAGAAGAACATGATAACAGCTAATAACTCCAAAAATATTGATACCAGAGTTATGGCCCTTGTGCATGACACATACTTTCATCATGCTCTTTCCATAAATGAAATGTCATTCCAATAGCATCAGTCGAACAGGAGTTATTGATTGGACAAAAATGTAACAAAGGGCAATAACTCAAAAAGTATTGAAGCCAGAGTTATGGCCCTTGTTCATAACACTTTCTCTCATCATGCTCTTTCCATGTATGAAGTTTCAATACAATGGCAAGAGCCATGTAGGAGTTATCGTCCGGACAAGAAAGCGTTAAACAAATGTAGAAGGGGCAATAGCTCTCAATTTATTGAAACCAGAGTTAAGGACCTTATGCATGACACTTTCTCTTATCATGGTCTTTCCATGTATGAAGTTTCACTCCAATGGCATGTGCCATATAGGAGTTATCATCCTGACAAAAAATTCTGGGTTTTTTACAAAGGGCAATAACTCCAATATTAGTGAAACCAGAGGTATGGACCATAAGCATGACACTTTCTCTTATCATGACCTTTCCATGTATGAATTTTAAATCCAATGGCATGATCCATATAGGAGTTTTCGTCCGGACAAAACATTGTGAAAAAATAACAAGGGAAATAACTCCATTATTAGTGAAGCCAGAGTTATGGACCTTGTGTATGACACCTCCTCTTGTCATGATCTTTCCATATATAGAGTTTCAATCCAATGGCATGAGCCATATAGGAGTTATCGTCCGGACAAAAAAGTGTGAATGTTTTTACAAGGGGCAATAACTCCTATATTTGTGAAGCCAGAGTTATGGACCTAATGCATGACACTTCCTCTCATAATGCTCTTTCCATATATGAAGTTTCAATCAACTGGCATCAGGCATAATATTATTGAAGTTATCGTCCGGACAAAAAAGTGTGATTTTTTACAAGAGCAATAACTCCTACATTAGTGAAGCCAGAGTTATGGACCTTGTGCATGACACTTCGTCTCATTATGCTCTTTCCATATACGAAGTTTCAATCAACTGGCATTAGGCATATTGAAGTTATCGTCCGGACAAAAAGTGTGACGGACAGACGGACAGACAGTCAGACAGGCAGACAACTCTCACGAAAACAATATGTCTCCCCCATATAAATATGGGGGAGACATAATTATAATGGCATACATTATAGAACCTAAATGACCGTTCATTTATTGAACTTAGACGTATTGAAAAGCAGTTGGTAGCCTAATGCAGGGCAAAAGTAATGGAGAATGTTCCTGTATTACTTCTGAGCTGCATTAAGCTACTACCTGCCTTAAGCTACTACCTGCATTAAGCTACTACCTGCATTAAGCTACTACCTGCCTTACATTCTTATAATTAGACTTCGTTTTGATGGCCGATTAAGACAGGACTGTTCTACTGTGCGTACAGATAGACCAACTTATTTTGGAACAAAACATGACCTACCCTAATGTAAACAAAACGAATACACATAAATGTTTGGCATTGGTAGAAACTTTAGTGACATATTTCGACAAGATTCACCTGACGTTGACCTTTATGCAAGAATAAATTAAAGTGAGATGACGCAGTATATAACAATACTCGCCAGTAAATCGTACATAATAAAATTCTCGGGAGACACGATTTAATCTATCTGAGGCACATTCTTGGCGATACATTTTTCAATGGTGAATAGTATTTAATCTGGTATATAAGTAAACAACGAGCAGTGAACCATAAAAATCAGCGCAGTCCACGTTTTTGGGGAATCAGCATTCTGTCAGCATAAAACCCTGCATGAGAAAATCGTGATTGACTGTCGCATGTAAAGTACATATCTTAGTTAGATGGACTCCAGCAATACCGAAACACCTAAATCATGGAACGTACTAAAATGTAAAGTACATTCACGGCTCACTGCTCGTTGTTTACCTAAGTAAAGTTAAGTAAGTTGTTTACCTAAACAACGAGCAGTGAGCCATAAAAATCAGCACAGTCCACGTTTTGGGGGAATCAGCATTCTGGCTGTTTTATATACCAAAACCCTGCATGAGAAAATCGTGATGTTCCCCTTAGTTAGATGGCCTGTAGCAATGCCGACACCCCTAAATCGTGGAACGTACCAAAATGTAAAGTACATTCATTGCTCACTGCTCGTTGTTTACCATGTGCACTCTTGTATAAATAAATCACGGAGACTACCGAAGATATATATAATATATAAACCCAGTGTAGTGTGGACTTATGATAATAGAGGTCAGCAACGTCAGGTGAATCTTGACTATATCTGTTGTCCTCTTGATTGAACGTCCCTATTAAGGATGTGTTTGGGGGTAACAAAGTCTCATTTCACATATTTAATTGGACAGTATATTATAACTTACTCCTTCATATTGACACATGCTGATGCCTCTGTAAAATCACGTTTTGAAACTTTGTAATAAATAGAGCATTTGCTCCATATGAGCAAATGTTTAATTTATCACAATGGTTTCAAAACTAAACATTTTTAATGTTTTCCTTTTGTCTATTAATTGCTCCTTCCCGTAGATTTTTTCTCACATAGATTGGGTCTAAAGATCGTGAGGGAATGGGATAATTCCGCCAAGTCTCATACATGCGACATATCATATATCTCGCATGTATCTAGAAGACGATTACGCCAATAAATAGACTCAATAGGCATCAAACAGAATACTAAAAGTAGCACGATCTTAAACAACGCAGTAATCGATCATTTCAGATTAGCTGCCTCATCTCCTCTGCTATGGGGACCGCTTTAATGGCAAGCGTTTACTTATTAAATATTCATGTAAGAAATAGTGACATCATGAATATGGATTGGATTTTTTTAACCCATTACCTCATAGGGTATTTTTAGATACAACCTCTTTAAATAAATCTATCGAAAAGGGGCATTAACTACAGAAAAGGAAACTTTTGGAATTTTGTAGTTTGAAACCATTGTGATACAAAATGTAAATAGAGCATTTGCTCCTATAGGAGCAAATGATCTATTTATCACAATGGTTTCACAAAGTGTCTTTTACAGAGTCCTCAAAAGTCGTCAATATAAGGGAATGGGTTAACACTTAAATACAGGTATTGTTGAATACGACAGAAACTGTAGACCAATATATATACATGTATTAATGCATAAGCAAACACAGCAGACATACAGGGCTCGTCTGATCTCGGTCTAGTCTGTGATGGTGTAGATAAACGTATTTATGGAGTGAGGGGTTTAGTGTGATTATTGTCAATAAAAATACCCTTGTATTAAAAGATTGAAAACAACGTTGATGTTTATTTCTTACATGAATTTTGAACAGGGAAATGGTTATAAGAAACTGTCTCACGTAAGTTATGGGAGACAAATCTCAAACTGCATTCATTTTAAATTACGTAATATTCTCTCTCCATGTATTAGAACGGCTGACATGGTTTACGTGTCGTACCATGAGTATTTGCTCCGTGTAGTTTGTTTTCTAATCGTAACATTCCATGATTTCGTAAAACAGGATTTAATCCTTTACTCCATGAATAATCATGTACGAAACAATACCATCAAGAATATCAATTACAGTAGTTGATATAATACTGCATAGATAGAGGTATGTTTAGCAAATAAAATACACTTAGAACCATATCTATAAGTACTTTATCATAAACAAAACAGAACATACACTGATCTGGAGTCGTCTGGTCTGGGTCTACTCTTTTTTGCGAATGCGTAGAATGTCGATTTTCTCGTGTATTCATACAACGATCTCTGTTTTGAGTTCCGATCTAAAAGTACAACCGTACCGTCATATAATATATATACATATATTGTATAGCTTATACAAATTGGTTTATATTTGTTGTTGTTGATGTTATTCTACTCCTTCTTCTTTGTTGTTCTTCTCAAGTTTTCGTTCGTCTTCCTATTTTTCACAATACTTCTACCTCTTCTTTTTCTTTTTTCTCTCATTCTTCAAATTGTTTTCGTCCACATCACTTCTTCCCATACATATATATATATGCATATTTTGGTAGGTCTGTTACTTGTAGCTTGTAGGTCTATTACACGCTACTGTTGCTCATAGTTTTGCCATATCATTATATATATATATAGTGTAATTTATAAATTCTCATGATTCTTTTTTGCCTAATTATCAGATCAATATTTGCGTAAATCAAACTATTTTTGTTTTATTTCTCAACCCAACCCTATGATGTGACCAATCTTTATAATCGTATCGAAGAGAGAACGGTTTACAGGACAGTGTATGTCTATTTGAAATACGCGCCTTATCTACTGCTATGCAAGTTATGCAATGACAATTAACCCTTTCGCTCATATAACAGCATTTTCGCGACTTTGCAATCAGAGTAGACCCAGATCAGATGACTCCTGTAGCAGCCGTCTGATCTGGATCTGCTCTGTTTTTTATGGAATTATATAGATCTGATCCTAAAGTGCCTGCCAAAGTAAAATATCCTTTTTAATGTATCATTATAAAGTTTACCTAATAACTATGCATTATGTCAGTATTTGTTAGCTGAATATTGAATAAGTAAAGGGTTTACCAAACTCTTCAAATCTGAAAGCTCAGCATATTTACAAATGAAGCTAGGGATTCAGTCATATACTGTAGAACCTCTCTAATGCGACCACTTAATGAATAAACATGGGTGTCTTTATAAACAGGTGGTTGCTTAATGCAGGACAAAAGTAATGCAAAAAGCTACTTTAGGAGCTTTCTGCATTTATGTTGTCCTGCATTAAGCTACCACATGCATCTCTCACCTAGAATTATACCTCTTTTAGGTGGTCGCATTAGCGGGGTTTTACAGTAATTCACATAGAATATGTTTTATTGTCAATGCTTACAGTGGCAGTCTCTACTTGCAATGCCTTTTAAATATGACTTAAATTTACATAAACCATTTGTTTAAATGACATTTATGGCAAGAAAACCAATCGAATAAATGCTGATGAATGTTACTGTTCGACATAGGCTGAAACTATTATAAATATCGAAGAATACGGTTTATGTTGTAAACCAGCTATCGTCTAAATCAGTTATCTCGATATTCACACATCGGTTTCACATTGTAACAGTTCCTATATGTTGTCATGATACTTTCTATTACATTCACAGCTAGGCTTTCCATAATGTAAACAGCAGAACCTGTCTTAAGCGGTCTTCAAAAAGAGGTCTAACCATGGGTCTGTAAGACAGGTAGTAGCTTAATGCAGATCAAAAGTAATAGGCAGCCATCCGTTTAAAACAGGTTCTAATGTACACCCTCATCCTCCAACTGCCTAAAACTTCAATGCCTTTAAATTTCATCGTTGTTTGCACACGTTGATTGTGCGAATATAGTGTTTAACCTTTTGCCCCATAGATACAATGTACGCATTTAACGACTGTGATGATATGTTATTAAACCCCCAGATAATCATATTATTATGTTTTACATGAATAACCAAGGGGGGAATGATTAATGTATATTCAACGATATGGATCTACCCCGGACGCAAATATGCCTGGCACCGATAATGTTTTCGAAAAGACATTGGAGAAAACCAAATAAAACTTAGCAGTTAAAACATACCACTATTGTTTTGTGAAAACATCACGGGGTTCACACTTTGCCATAGATTTGAAATCAAAATAAATTGGATTTAACTTTGAAGTACAGTCGTCATTGAAACCACAAATATTTTGAAGCTGACTTATCGAAAAGAGCCATCGTTGGCCAAGGAAAAAGTCGACTCATTATGAGGGATATAAATTAATTCGATTGCGAATTTTGAATGACAACTGCATACTCTGGCGAGAGGTATTCTGTAGATCTAAAATGTAGGTATACACCATTTACAAACGTCATTCAATTGGATTCTTGCATTCATACGGTTGATATTTTTTTCCATTTCATGCTCGACTAGCTGCGGACAAATGCCTTTTAACTATTGACCCATAAATACGCCTTTCTACTACGCATTTGAAAATAGAGCAGTTGGAGCCGTCTAATCAGGGTCTGCTCTGCTTGCTTATGATATAAATATAGATACAACTGTTACTTGTACATTATCTGCCATGACCAAAACTTCCATAGTCTATGTGTTATTATAACAAGCATTCTAATTCATATTCGTGATGTTATTATCTATTACCGGACTATGTATAGAGTAAAGGGTTAAAACACAATTGAAGTGGTAGGATTCAATCAACACTCAATAGCAGCCACTGTGTGTATAAACAAAATGACTTAATGAATACAGTAATTCCTCTCTATAACGGCCACTAAATTATGTTAATTAGTTGGTATTTAGGACAGGTGGCTGCTTAAAGCAAGGTGAAAGTAAAATAGAACGCTCCTATATGAGCGTTCTGTTTTACTTTCGCATTGCTTTAAGCAACCACCTGCCTTTAACACAAACTACTTGATGTAATTTAGTTGCCGTTATAAAGAGGTGTTACTGTAGTTATAATATCATTACGAACGAGGGAATGTTTGATTACCACAGAATCTGTAAAACCAAATATATACCATTCAATAAGCAAGCAGAGGAGACCCTGATCAGACGCCTCTTACGTCTCAACTGGGTCTCCTTTGTTTGCAAAGGCGTCAAAAGGCGTGTTTATTGAGTAAAGAGTTAATCAAACAATAACATCTCGGTGAAATGTTATCTTCAGGCCGCTGGGAAGCTTTTGTCTGATAAATTTTCTTCAAGATTATTTTCATTTAGTATATGCATACTGAATGAAACAAAACAACGCGGTCAGATTCAGATGAAATGAATGTATTAATTCCCTCGTGTAGACAGACCTAAGCAATACTTGAAATATGTCACTGTAGTGAAGACTCATCCATCGCCGACTCGCCGGAAAGCAACTTACAGGGCTTGCTGCAATAGGTGAATATGATAACCTTTGAAAACAGTTTGGATCCAGATGAGACGACGGATAACTCGTCAGGATCCAAACTGTTTGACACACCACGAAGGTGTTAGAGATGAATTGAAGGAAAGTCCCCTGGGAAACTTAAAGCAGGTGACATTGTTTGCAGACAAAAAAATATTTGGCGCCAAAGGAGTTTATGACGCTTTAATATTCAAACCTTCGAGTGCTGAATGTTTGAAGTGTAATGGCCATTTTTTAACGATTTAGTCCATTCATTATCAGAGGGTTTTGAATAAGAAGCAGCTAATAACGTTTTCAGTTGAGTCTTCTACGGGCCCTCAGATTTGTGTCTGCACAGTTTGCAAATATCCGTAGCATTCATAGGGTTTATCCTTACAGTCAGGGACACGAACCACTAGTGACCTTAGCCAACAGTATATACCTAGATAAGAGGGCTCCTAGAGGAGACCTCTCACCAGGGTCGACATTGTATGTCATGCTACACTTTTCTTAGGAACGATTCCTACATAGTCACCATTAAACTTGACCTTTTTGAATTTTGGAATAGTCCATTTGAAAATTCAGCATTGTAAGGGTTAATATTCAAATTGGTACAAAGTGGTACATTGAGGTGACAATCATTGTTTAACTAAAGATTACATCCTTGATAAGTCAAACATATGTGTAAGTTATATTTAATTTAGTCTGTGCACCCACCCACTATGTTTTTCAAATGGGGTCGCACTAAAACGCTGACCGTATAAGATATATTGTTTAACATTATTACTGCTGACCAAACATTAAACAAGGGCAACTTTGAATCATTGATCTACTTACCAAATTGAATGATCTGGCTCCAAACATTAAATGTTGTGTTTTAATTTGTTTAAAATTCGAATTTATTTTAGCATGTTAAAGTGTTTTATTGAGATATAATATTAAAAAAAGATATTATTGTGGCAGCACACGATCTAGATCCAAACTGTTTTCTTTCTATCTTTTATTTGATTCTTTTGATACTACACTTCCTAAATCGTTAAAAAGTTGTAAACAGTTTTGATCTATATTAATTTCTGAATACGTTCGTCCTGCATTAAGCAACCTCTTGCTCTTATAGACCACATGTTAATTCATCATTTTGTCGCTATAGATAGGATCTACTAAACTTCTGACTGGTTCAGGGTATTGAGACACTATCGACCTAGTGTCATATCGTTTGGATCCTTATGAGAGCCCTAGCTGTTTGCAATTCGGTAGATAGTGGTTAATACTTATAGAAAACGTTGGCCCTTTGTTCATGCAAAGGAAAGAAATATAAAAAAAACACTGACTCGTTCTGAAAATGGTAACATTAAGTTAACAAACCAAACTAGACAGTGTATTCCTTTATGTGCATTTCTTTAAAATAAATTTGTGAAAAATAATGTTTTCATACAGATTCATATTAGCTTTGCCAGTCCAAAATTCGGACTTATTTTCGCGTGCTTTCGTAACTGTTATCAAGCTATACATAGAGTGTATGCTTAAATTTGTAAGCTTTACTTCCAGTTCGTTTAGGTATTTTAGAAGCTATATTGGCTGATCTCATTCGGATCCAAATGTTATGAAAACAGCAAACTTGTGTAAATATATGTGTAATTGAGCATGTGCTCGACAACATGCAAATCATTAGTTATATATTATCAGATACATTACCAAAATAGTCATTTGGGTAATTCGGTAATTAATTATGTTGTCGTGACCTTGTAAGCAGCGGATCGGATCAACTCATTTAACCGTAAAAAGGATCCCTTAAAATGTATTTCCTCAATCTTAATTAAAATCAGTTTGCGTGTGTGGAAAAAGGTCATTGATAGTTTCACAAAACGTGTTTAGTCCTGGTTTAGTTCATGTGACCCACTTAAGTCATGGATCTGAACGAGTTATATATTTCAAATAATCGCCGAATGATAATATCTGTGAAAATGAATTAACCTTTACCCCCACTGTAAAGAAATACTATATGTGTGGTGCAGGTTTGGTGAAATTCAATTAAAACAATGCAGCGTTTAACCCACTCCCTCATACTGACGGCTTTGGACGCCTCTGTAAAAGTCACTTTTTGAAACGATTATGATAGATAGAGCAAATGAAGCAAATGCTCTATTTATCACAATCGTTTAAAATCTACAACCTTCTAAAATGTTCCCTTTTTTCTAGTAAACACTCTTTTTCAGTAGATGTTGAAAAAACTTAACAATATGACTAATCTCGACATCTGTTATGAAAAGGTGTTGAAGTAGCTATTTTATATACGTCAAAGGGGAGAAGTGGCAACAGTCCTCACTATGACGTTTCTAGTCCTCACTAGGTTGTTTTGGTGATAGTTTGCATGTTTTCAGCGCGTCAGTTTCAATAACACCGGAAACCCAGGTTACGAGGCATATGGATGTTTTCAGCGCGTCAGTTTCAATAACACCGGAAACTCAGGTTACGAGGCATATGGATACATCTGCACAATTAATTCAAAACTTTCCAAGCAATGCAAAGATACTACCTTGATGTTCGTAGGTAGATAACACAGCCTGGCAGCTTACCACAAGGAAGGGAAATATCTAAATGCTTGAAGTGAATCAATTAGGCAAACTGTTAAAGCTCAAACATTTTATTGTGATTTAAACCACTATTCCATAAAACACATAATCACACATAAACAGATAGCGGATACACATACCATACAGACAGTTAATATGTTTAACAAGGCAAATACATGTACACAATTAGAACTATATGAGACTAAAATAATAAAGCTGACTAAAACAACAACTACTTAAACTTTTGATACAAAATATTTTACCATATATTGTCATCAATATAATAGTACATGTAAATAATACTTTATATCATAAATTTGATTTCTCAGTCCTTTTCTACATATGACTTCGGGGTCGTTAGTTTGATACGGTTAGGTTTGAAAAATGAATACTGCTTAAGTCGGGGCTAGGGGCGTGAGTGTTGCACATTTATTTACTACTGATGAACGAGTCTGCAATTTTCTTTCTATTTGCATTGCTACTTTTGCTTTCGAAATATCTCCCACTTTCAGAATAAATTTACTTCACAACACCAGGTGTTAAGTGTTTGTGTGCCGGCCGTAAAAAGTCTTTATTCTCACGGTTGTTATATTTTCTGGTCCTTCGGGATTATTAGTTTTGATGGTATTAGTTTTGAAAATTGAATGCTGCTTCAGCCGGTGCTAGAAGGCGTGAGTAGTGTTACACATTTAATTACTACTCATGAACAGACTCAATAAAACCGAGTATGTAATTTTCTCTTGTGGCATTGCTACTTTTGCTTTCGAGGCATCTCCCACTTTCAGAATATATTTATCATTTCCGTATAATTATCTAATATATTTGCAGACAAACATTATTTACAAATATGACCTGTCAAACACAATTTGTAAGGAATGCTAGAAGAATGCCAACCTTGCGTTGAACAAATAACTGCAATACTTTCTTTGGTTTGTGACCCTATTTATCAGATTGGTATTTTTACCATGGTGGTTTCAAAACTACACCGGTCTATGTTTTCCTTTTTCTTTCCCTTTCCTGATAAATGCTCATTTTATGTAGGTTTGTTCAAAGAGGTTTGGTTTAAAATTATTCTAGTAGGGAATGGGTTAATATTAACATAATAATGGCAAATGAACAAGAAACGTGTTGGTCCTTGTTACTATGATATAATCGGATTTAACATTGCAGCTCCCTTGTTGAAACTTTTAATCGGGATTCTCCTTTTACAAAAGCAAGAAGAATACAAGGATCAACAAATTGCGTGGAAACATGGTAAATCACAGGAACATTTCGCACATAGTACCGGACACTGACACTCTTTACGTTGAAAATAAGGACACTATGATCAACCTGTTCTTAACACCGGATTCTCTACCAACGTCAACTGTCATCTATTACCAATGTATCAGGCTTAAAGCATCGTTACGTTTTATGAATGTTAATAATATGTATATAATGAAAGCTCTATTTTTATCTGGGGACATAACGATGAACCCAGGACCAACCAAAAACCTATGTTCTGTTTGCGTAAAGCCACTGCCGGTAGCAAAAAATCACCGAGCTGTCCTTTGTGACTAGTGTGAGAAATGGGTGCACAGTAAATGTGCAAATATATCCTCAACTAATTATATACTACTCAGCCAATCTCACGATCCATGATATTGTAAGGAACAATGCAAACCCAAAGACAACCAACCAAACCTAGACCCTCCAGATGTGATATCCCATCTGGGGGTGGATACACCAACCCACCCCACCACATACCCTTCAGATGTGATCACCAATCTGAGGATGATACACAACTCCAACCCGTTGGACGCCCTAGATGTGAACACCCATCTTGGGTTGGATATAGAGGATCTTACATGAGTGTTCTTGATTATTGGATTTATTAAATGAGTCTTTTTAAAACGATAAAAAACGAGCTTTAGCTCGTTTTTTATCGTTTTAAAAAGACGAATTTAATAAATCCAATAATCATGAACACGAATGCAAGATTCTATTTATAACATAACAAACACATTTTTTGCAGCCAATATTTCAGCTGTAACGTGGATTGTTATAAATTCTCCTTACATATAGAAATGATGAATGAAATGAGTTATTAGGTTCGCTAAATAACTGGGACAAAGTAGGTCCAAAATTTCCAACTATGTTTTGACTAACTGTCATATCAACCAGGATCTAATTTAGACCTCTCTGATATATAATTTAACTGTGATAGTTTATGATAACAAAAACCTATGTGGACAGAAACACGTCAAAATAATTTTTGAGTTACAGTTTCGACATACATTCACGTCACATTATGACGTCACTGTACATAACATGAGTCTGTGTGAAGTGCGCCATTTGCTAAAAGTTTAAATGAAGACTACACACAGTTCGCCTACACGTCTGACACTCACTGTCAATGGGATTAAAATGCGCCTTCGTTTTGGTATATTAAGCCCTTCATCAGTGTTGTATACACATGGACATTTTCACCGTGAACAAGTTTATTGAAATGGACAAAAGATTCAGTACGAACTGCTGCATAAAATGTGTTGGAACAGGAGGAAGATTTTCGCGATCAGCTGATTTTGGAGTATAACATGTTTGAAATATGTTTGTGCTATGCTGGATTCAGATGACTATAGTTGTTGATTGATGTTTCTGCTGTGCTGGATTCAGATGACTATAGTTGTTGATTAACGAGATATTTTTATGAGTATAAATCTGCATAAACAAAATGACATGCCGTGACGAATTAGTAGAATGGACGGTTTTGGTCAGAGTAGCTGGTAGGTATTTTTTGGCATACATTTTGAAAAGTGTAGATATTTACTGACAGCGATTACAATTTGTATTATTTTATCAAAATTAAGGCGCAAGTGCCAACAGTTCTTTGCCATCTATCGTGACTCAATCGTTGACAGGTAGGTCACCATCCGCCAGTTTGTTTGTTTTGACAGCGCGTATGAATACAATTCGGTCGTTCGAATGTTATTCACTAGTGAATATATGTCCGTGAATATCAAAAAATAAATGATAGTGTTACGTCACGCTGAAGCCACGAGTTATGTTATAAAAATGTATGCGAACCCCTCCCAAAACTACAGAAATGGATAAGGTGGAAGTGTTATGTTCAAAATACGACACTATTAATGACAGTTTTCACCCCCAACCTGATCCGGAGGAAGACTGGCTTGGCATGCCAGTAAACAATGATATGAATGCACCCAGATAGTAACAATGAAGCTCTAGATTGTGACATATCTTCAGACAAGTCAGAGTCTGAGACTAACAGTTACGACATTTTTGAACAATTAAGGAAAACAAAACATGAACATAAATAGAGACCTATTCTCAGCCATGTTAATATAAATAGTATTCGATATAAATTTCAAGACCTTAGACAGATCCTAGATGACAAACTGACTGATTTTCTTTTAATTTCAGAGACAAAAATCGACGACAGCTTTCGCGACAATTTATTTAGTGTTGATGGATACAAAACAGACCGTAGATATAGAAATGCTCAAGGTGGTGGACTTATGACAAATGTTAGAGCTGATCTACCTTTTAAACGCAGAAAAGACATAGAAAGTCCAGACTTAGAATGCATGTGTTATGAACTAACCATGAATAAACGTAAGTGGGGTATACTAGGTGTATATAGACCACCTTCATTCAATAATTATACTTTTAAAACAGAATTGACTCATTGTCTAGATAAAATATCAACTATGATAACCTAATATGCATTGGAGATCTGAATTATGATCTACTGAAAAAGGGATAAGTGTAAGCCTCTAGTAAATGTGTGTGACAACTTTAACTTGGAAAATAGTATCATAGATCCCACATGTCACACAAAACATGACACGCCAAGATTAATAGATGTAATATTGACAAACTCAAAACAGTTGATTCTGCAAAACTTTGAATTGTAACTGTGGCCCCAGTGACTGCCGTGATTTTATTGCAACATCACTGAGGGAACAATGTCAAATAGTACCAAAGAAAAAGATTGCCTTTAGAAGCTACGAAAAATTTGATAAAGATATGTTTAATGAAAAGCTATCTCGTGCTCCATCTCAAGCTGCACATATCTTTGATGATATCTTTGCTTAAAGATTTATTAAACGAACATGCCCAAATAAAAGAAAAACAAGAAGAAATACCCCACCATATATGAACTCCCAATATCGAAAAGTCATTTACAAAACCAGAAATGCAAAACATAAGTACTTTAATAAAAATTCAAATCCCAACTGGCAAGAATATACCAGACTCAGGAACCTGAAAACAAAACTGAAAAGAGAATCTATTTCAAAGAAAGGTATGATGGTGGATCAAAATCTAAAGACTTCTGGCCAACCATCAAACCTTTCCTTTCCCAAAAGACAACATTAAAATGAGACAGCCCTATTATTCTTAAAGATAAAGAAAATGACTCCTTGATATCGGATCAAAAGATAGTGTCTCATAAATGAAACCCTTTATATATATATATATATAGCAAAACTATTTGGATAAATAGCAATACTCCAATTGACAATGAACACCCTAGTGTAAAAAAGATAAATAGCATAGTAAATAACAACAGTTCCAAGGTAAATAGCATAGTAAATAACAACAGCTCCAACTTCACACATATAACAAAAGAGCAGATAAAGCACTTCATAAATAGACTTGAAGGTTTAAACCCCCGGTGACTTTTGTCACTGACCGTTCCAAGGCGGTACTTCCATCTTCCTCCTATTGAATGTTTGTTTTGTCTTTGTGCGTCTCTTGTTGTTTTTTCTACCCATGTACATTTGCTGTTTCCTTGTGTTGCTGTTCGGGCGAGTGTTTGTTCTGTATGTGGTATTTCCTGCATGACTCATTTTTGTACTTTTGATACTAAATAAGCAACTGGAGTTGATGCAATACCCCCCCCCACACACACACACACACACACACACACCCAAAATACTAAAAGTAGGCCAACTTGCTCTGGCCAAACCAATAAACCGACTTGTAAACTCAATGATTGACAAAAGTCAGTTCCAGGCAAAATTAAAACTAGCTCAAGTAACACCTACTTTAAGAAAGATGACTCATTTACAGAAAAAAACTATAGACCTGTAAGAATCTTAACAACAATGTCAAAAATATATGAAAGAATATTAAGGTTTTTTTTTTAAATATGGAAAAATAGTCAAACAGGGAGAGCCACACACGGAATGACACCGCATCAAACACCATCTAACGAGAAACGGTAAAGCCACAAGACAAAACATAACAGGACGCATATCAAGACGAAACACATTAAACATTAAGCATATTAAAAAACAAAATTGACCGTAGGCTGAAAGCAGGAGTACTTTTAACCGATATTTGTTAGCTTTCAGAACAAAATATACGTAGCTGCCAATCAACCGTATTAAGATTAGTAGAAGACTAGAAAATGGCATTACACCAAACTGCTTATGCTTAATCATCTAACACAAACACAACAAAGCGTAAAAATAGGAAGTATCACTAGTGAATGGGATGAAGTAATAAAAGGCGTCCCTCAAGGCTCTATACTCGGGCCTCTGGTTTTTAACATTTTCTTAAATGACATTTTTATTCGTTTGACAAACCTACTATCTACAACTATGCAGACGACAATACCCTATCATACAACCATAGAAATCCAAAAGAACTTAAAGAAACACTTCAAACAGAATGTCAAATACTCATACAATGGTTTAATGACAACCAAATGCAAGCTAATCCATAGAAAATCCAAGCTATTTGTGTGGGTGTAAAAGCAAACAAAGACATAAAATCTTTTCCGATTGGCCAAAATGAAATTGTCTGCGAGGATGACTAGACCATAAACTGAACTTTGACTCACAAGTAACTGATATTTGCAAAAGAAAAACAGCTAAACAACTAAATGTTTTACAGAGACTTAGCAAGTTCTTAAACGAACCAACCAGATTAATAACTCTTTCATCAGATCAACTTCTAACTATTGTCCTTTAATCTGGCATTTTTGTATCAAATCAAACACTGAAAAACTGGGCCAAATCCAATATAGATCCCTAAACATTGTATTTAATGTTTATATCATCATATGAAACATTCCTGAATAAAGTAAATCTAACTAACTTACACCTCAACAGGATGAGAACTGTCGCGATCGAAATTTAAATGCATGAATAATTTATCTAGACTATTTACAATCACTAGTTGAAGTGAAACATCCTAACTATTCTTTCAGATCTCTGAATACACTGGAGATCCCAAATGTACGAACAGTAAGGTATGGGAAAAGTTCATTTAGATTTGAGGCCGTCAGGGTGTGAAACAGCCTTCCAAACAACATAAGAACAGTCGATAAATACAGAGACTTCCTAAGACTGATCAGCACATGGACATGCCCCAAGTGTAAATGTGCGATGTGCATGCAAACCTGACGGTTTTTACTCCATAATATGGCATACAGATTTGTATGGCTTTACAGTGTTTTTCTTTGTTTTCTATATATGTGCTTCTAGCTTTGCATGTGTTTTGTATAAATAGATGCCTGCTATTTTACAAAGACAGAAATTATACTTTCTTATAATTTACACCTTTGTGATATGAATGTTATACATGTCCCAAAATATACTGTAAAAATGCTTGTATTACTGAACTGTGATAAACATAATTCCGTAATGCATGTATTGCAGAGCTGTGATACGTTAAACTCTGGATCTATAGGGAATCCCCTTGCTGTTGAATATGCGGGGGGGGGTGTCAGCGGGGTTCCCCTGTCCAGTTGTCAGAAACCAAGGGCGTGCTGTTATTAAGCGGCGCATCCCTATATGCTTGGTACATCGGGTGTGTCCAGCTGCCAAGCCGGAGGGAGCACCATTGACAAACAGCGCATCCATATACCACGCTGGTACCTTTGGGGGGTCTTGCTGGTAATGCTACGCTGTCATCAACTAGTGCCAGAGATTCCTGTTAAGCAAACCAAGGTTCATTATTTTATGGACAGTGAGCAGGTAAAGGTCAAGTTAAACTGTAACGGTTATTATAACTCGTTTACCTACCTCCATTTTCCTAATTTTGTTTCGTGGGAAAAAGTTGACGGGGTCTCTTTCGGTTTAATGTTACTTTTTACCTGTCTCCCTTTTCCTAATTTCGTAATGCTTTCGTTAGTAGGAAGAAGATTGACGGGGTTTCATTTGGGCTAGTGAGATAAATATTGCTTTATAAACTTTTTATCAAGTTGGCTAATCCATCTGTGATATATACTAGTTCTGGTACATAATATATAACATTTGTGATAACATGTGTGATAGACAAAATACTTTGATATTACTATTCTGTTTAATAGTACATATAAATGAGGTAGAAAAACACAAACTACATGTATAAGAAGAGGGTTACTCACTGAGAAAGGAGGCGACTGCAGTATATCTATATAAATTCGTTAACCATGATTGTCTCCCTTTACAAGGATTTTGTGCTTTCCATTGCCTCAGTTAAACTTTTATTTTTTGCTAAATTACGTTTTATTTAGATATTGTTTGCTTGCTTTTTTTCCATTGTGCTTTTTCAATTGTTTCTGTTTTATGTCTGCATGACACTGTACACTGTAAATAATTTGGATTTTTACATATGTTTGTCGGAAAAAAGCTCAGGAACTAATGTTATCTGTTATTTATATCCTACGTAAAATAAAATTTCTTGTATCTTTAACCAAAACTTAAACCTCAGTGCTTTATTCCCGGATATACGATAGAGAAACTAACGACTACGCATGCGCTAAAAGAAAGTTTACAAGGTGCGGTAGCTATTTTATCAATAGAATATAAAGGGGATACGTCAGTATTTACTGTCGGTCTATAGAGATCTACATCAATCAAATAATATCGAGATCTGGATCTTCATAGACACTACATCCCTCCTTTTTTCTGAAATGAAACGTCTGATATTTATTTTGAAAACAAAATTACATTTAAAATAATATGATACACATACAAAATAACAAATTATACAAGTCATATGTTATGGTCTACTATTCAGATTATGCAACACGTGACTAGAAAATATTTAGGATTCCATATGCAACTGTAACTGTTAAAATGTTTGTTAGTGTCCTAAACTGTTTTCACATTTTTCCTTTTAGAAATAATTATGCCACTCAAAACAACATGATGCAAGTAAAACGAATATCAATCTTGGACAATTTCCATAAAACCAGTTCAATGTTCCAGTTCATAATTATTCAACTGTTTGGTAGCTAACATCCAATTTCACTTTGTAACAAAGTCTTTGTACCTAGCAGGAACCTTCCTGCTTCTCTCAGATCTCCTGGATGATTGATTCTCATGCCGTACCTCTTGCTTTAGGAAATCATTGCATTTTGCACCACTAGACCCACTTTTAACCATTTTCTGTTGACACATTTTCAGAATTTCTATTCAAATCTTGACTTTCAAAATTCAGGTCATCAGGGTTGCAGTTGGTTTTCTGTGGTTCAAAATAAGGTTTGGCAGATGTGACATTTCTTTTCTCCACTATCTGACTACCAAAACACTGTTGCCATGTTTTTATGCCCCCAAAGCTAGGCTTTGGCGGCATATAGTGATCGCACCGTGCGCGTGTGGGTGTGTGTGTGGGTGGGTGGGTGTGTGGGTGGGTGGGTGTGTGTGTGTGTGGGTGTGTGTACCTTTTCTCCGGAGTATATTTCCTTTGTCACATCAGCTACGGATACCAAATTTGGTGTGTGAGTTCATCTTGGGATGGGGGAGTGTCGCGTACCATTTTCATGTCACTGTGACCTTGACCTTGACCTTTGACCTTGATTTTACAAAAAGCTTGTCCGGAGCATATCTCCTTTACCTTACCAGCTACAGATTCCAAATTTGGTGTGTGAGTTCATCATGGGATGGCGGAGTGTCGCGTACCATTTCCAGGTCACTGTGACCTTGACCTTGACCTTTGACCTCGATTTTAAAAAAAAGCTTATGCCTTACCAGCTACAAAAAGCTTGTCCGGAGTATATCTCCTATACCTTACCAGCTAAGGATTCCAAATTTGGTGTGTGAGTTCATCTTGGGATGGAGGAGTGTCGCGTACCATTTTTAGATCGCTGTGACCTTGACCATGACCTTTGACCGATTTTACAAAAAGCTTGTCCGGAGCATATCTCCTTTACCTTACCAACTACAGATTCCAGATTTGGTGTGTTAGTTCATCTTGGGATGGAGGAGTGTCGCGTACCATTTTCAGATCACTGTGACCTTGACCATGACCTTTGACCGATTTTACAAAAAGCTTGTCCGGAGCATATCTCCTTTACCTTACCAGCTACAGATTCCAAATTTGGTGTGTGAGTTCATCTTGGGATGGCGGAGTGTCATGTTCCATTTCCAGGTCACAATGACCTTAACCTTGACCTTGACCTTTGACCTCGATTTTAAAAAAAAGCTTATACCTTACCAGCTACAAAAAGCTTGTCCAGAGTATATCAACTATACCTTACCAGCTAAGGATTCCAAATTTGGTGTGTGAGTTCATATTGGGATGGAGGAGTGTCGCGTACCATTTTCAGATCACTGTGACCTTGACCTTGACCTTTGACCGATTTTACAAAAAGCTTGTCCAGAGCATATGTGGTATACACTTTTTGCCCAGACCCAGGGAACACTTTCCCTGTTCTATATTTAGGCTAAATTTCAATATCTACTGGGTATTCATGGACAAAATAGTTCTAATGAAACATGGCAGATGGAAAGAAAGTAAATAAACAGATCTATCAAATTCAACGAGCAAACAGAGCAGACTCTGATCATATGGCTCCTATAGGGACCGTCTGATCTCTGTCTTCTCTTTTCAAATATGTGAAAAGGCGCCAATGTTTTCAATATTCCTTTTGTGGACAACCAGTAGATTCAGAAGATGTTATTAAATCTTGATATTTTAAAGTCAACGGGACTTCCAGCCAATATCATTTACCCAATCATGCATTACATTATGAATCTAAGTTTTTCACAAACTACATTTCCGAATATGTGGAAATCAGCGAAGGTTAGTCCATTATTCAAGGCTGGTTCCAAGTATGCTGTAAATAATGACAGGCCTATTTATATCTTCATAATGTTCATAATTGTTTTATAGACTATTTAAATAATTATGATCTAATCATCCGAACCCTGAGTGATTTCAGGAAAAGTCATAGCTGCGACGATAGCACTAGATCATCTACTAGATAATAGGCCCAATGTATAGAAGGGTTGACATACGTGTAGTGTTGAAGTTGTAATGACTGGTTTTAAGAAAGCGTTTGATCTCGTTGATCATGTTGAATAAACAATTTAGGGGTTTAAATAATATCTTAAGTGATAGACAGCAAAGGGTAAATGTCATCTGGGCACAACATTACATGTGGTGTTCCACATGGCTCCACTCCAGGTCCATTTTTGTGTCTTTTATTTATCAATAATCTTCCTTTTGCAATTTCGAATAGTAACTGCAATACTGATATGTATGCAGTTGATTCTTGTAATATTCATAGATCAAAAACTAAAATAGAGTTGTTTAAACCTTGTGTATAAATTCTGAAAGGAGGTGATCCCACAAAAAGAGAAATTGCAGACTCGGTTTTATTGAGTCTTTTCATGAACAGTAATTGAAAGTGCAACACTCCTCACGCCCCCTAGCACCGGCTTAAACGGTATTCAATTTTCAAAACAAGAAGTAGTGAAATTCATGATCTCGAAGGATCAGAAGGTATAACAACACTGAGAATTAAGTACGGGGCGACGTTTTACGGCCGCCACACAAGCACTTAACACCTGATGTTGTGAATATCGTATGTTGATTACATGTTATAGTAGATACTCTGTATATTGCAGTGTTGTCTTTACATCGCCCTTGTAGACGAAGAGGCGTTAAACCCACAACTATTGTTGCCACGTATGTTGAGTGCAACAAGTCCCAACTACCACTTGAGCTAAAGCCGTGACATGTGTCTTTCTCATTAGTTTTGATGTTATTAAGTTTTGAAAATTGAATACTGCTTAAGCCGGTGCTAGGGGTGTGAGTAGTGTTGCACTTTTAATTACTACTCATGAACAGATTCAATTAAACCGAGTCTGCAATTTTCTCTTTGTGCATTCCGCTGAATATGAAAAGTAATACATACGAATATAATAACTACTTCTTAACCCTTAAACTGCAGACTTATTTTCAAATGGACTATTCCAATATTCAAACAGGTCAATCTTATGGTGAATATATAGGGTTTTTTAAGGAAAACAGTGCAGATCCTAGTGACAGGGCTCCTCTAGGAAACTCTCAGCTTGATAAACATTGTTTGCAAATGATATTAATTACTAGTGTCCCGCACTGTAAATGTTGATCATGCCAAGAATTAACTGACTTGTTTGCAAACAGTGCGCGAATTTTGGTTATATAACTACCAAATAAGGAGTTTGAATATTAAAGTATTTATAGATAATGTGGTTGTATTTGAAAAATAACATATTTGAATCGAGAATATCGATATATTATTTCAAATAAACGTGATTATTTTATCGCTAGACGCTCTGTGAATAAAATGCAATTACAATCTTATTTCGGACAAAATTCTAGTTACGGACGTCTCAGTTTCTATTTTTAGACATGTCTACTGATAATCGATTGAACTAAACAGATTATTTAGGTTAATGCCGTTCCCCACTCCTTTAAGAGCTTCTTAAATCAAGTTATCATTCGAGTGAAAAGAAAACATCTACTTTTTATCCATTAATATTTGCTTCCTAACTTGATTCTGTTAAAAAAACGCGTTTCCCCAACGGTGGATTAATTGATATCACTGATAAATAAGCATGAATTTTGTAGCAGCCTCAGTGGTGTAATGGGTTGAACGTAATATAGCATATTTGCTTTTGTATGCTCCGGCGTAGGTTCGAATCCACCTGTAACTATTGTTTTCTTTAAGTTACCCCTTTTTGTTTTATAATTCTATTGGTTAATTTTCTGTTATTCCGTTAACATATGCGTATTTACAGAAAAATAAAATAGTTCTATAGTTATAGAGTCATTATGCCTCAGAAACGGCTACTGACCCAGAGACACGGATGGAGGATATGGCCCACTTGGACTTGGGGGTGTCGTGAAACTCACGAATATACAATTCATTATAAATATGCTCCGCTGAAAGTCCGATATTATTACAATACAAATACGTACTGTTATTATTTAATTTAGCGGGAAAAGTTACGTAGACATATTTGCTCCATATATGTCTTTGTTACAAACTGTGTTATGTAGATATTCTCCGTCCGAGAAGAGTGGGATAACTTACATAACAGTAGTCACATGACTGACACGTGTACACCGTGAACCACGGATATTGTTATATGTTCGTGTTACATGGACTCCATGTGGCTTTGTGAGTGGAGCATTTTTGGCGGTTGTTTGTCTCGGGGGATATATAAACGCCGATCATGAGACAACGTGGTCACTACTTTCAGTTTTGTTAGATGAAATGGAAAATGGTGGTTTCGGACGAATTAAAAGTATTAAAAGTTATAGTGAAAACCAGTGATACTTTTTGTTCTTCTATCGATGTGCCGGTGAACATTTAAAGACACATTAAAGCCGGGTTCCTTGCCACATTGAATTGGTCCCGCGAGCCGGATAGTGACCTAAGGATAAGTGAGATACTTTTGCAAAGTTTGGAAGAAAAGTAAAGTGTATATCGAGAAAATGGCTAATGTTGCTTCAATCAAAGGTGTAAGGACGAGATATCGAAACACGTTGGAGAGGGAATTAAAGCATGCAGAGGAAATAATAAGAACTGACGTGAGTATTTTTGGTTTATCTGAGACTTTAGATGATATTCATGAATCGAAGTGTTTGTTGAGGACATATTCCGAAAAGTTGATGCATCAAATGGAAAAATTGACAGATTGTTTCAGTGAAGATGATTATGTTTATGTGGAGACTGTTTTAGATGAAGATTGTCAGTTGAATTTATCTGTTGTAGGTTGCTTAATTTAACTGGAACAATTCAGTAGAAAAATCTGTTCAAAGAGTACGAAAGCTGAACGAACTACTGATAAACAATCAGATACTCAAACACTTGTTGAAATGCAAGAGCAGATGAACAAATTAATGATGTCCCAGATGGACAAACATAATGAATTGTTAACAAGTATTGTGATGAAGGATAGAATGGAGACTACGTCTGTGAAAGTACCAAAGTTAGAGTTAAACACGTTCATCGGAAACAAGCTTCAGTGGTGGGAATTTTGGGATGTGTTTGAGTGTACAGTACATGTGAATTTAAAACTATCTAACATTGAAAAATCCACATATCTTCTCTGCAAGTTAGGCGATGAAGCAAAACGTGCAGTGGCCGGATTAGCAAGAACTAGTGAAAATTACGGAGTCGCAATAAATCTGCTTCGGGAAAGATATGTCAATAAACAGGAAATTGTTGATCTACACTACAAGGAGCTGATGAATACACCTTCGCCTTCAAATAAGATGTATTCTCTTAGAGCATTTCAAGATACTACTGAAAAGCATTTGAGGAGTTTAGAAGTTCTTGGAGAAAATATATACCAGCATGTATTTGTGTCTATGATTCGGACAAAGTTGCCTGATGATGTATTCCGTCAACTTGAATTCAACAAAGGAGCAAAGGTTGAGTGGTCATTGGAAACTCTACGGCAGCAGCTGGAAGAATATATTACTGCTTGTGAACGTGCTGGTAAACGGAATATCGATTATGGTCAAGCTAACAAGGTCAGTTTTCAAAAACACCGCTACAACACAAAGACAGTTTGGGAGTAACCACTTTGGTTCTAAAAACAGGTTACATAGAGCCAACACAGGCACACCTTACAGACCTAGCAGCTCTGTAGAGTCTCTTTTAGTAGGTGCGAACCCGAGGTCAAAACTGAATGTAGCAGAAAATAAACCTAGTGTGTGTAGATTCTGCGAGAAGAAACACTTGAGCGATGAGTGCACTGAATACAAGACTTTGGAAGAGAGAAAGAGAAAAATCAGAGGTTGCTGTTGCAGATGTTTGAAGCAAGGACACATGGCTAGTGACTGTAAATCAAATAAAGAATGCGTGTACTGCAGTAAATATAAGTAACATCACAGGAGTCTGTGTCCAACAAGATTCAAAACTCAGCAGAAAATGGAGGCGTCGACTATAATTCTCTTCGAAGAAGAAGTAGAAGAATCGGACAGTTTGGTGTCAGGCGAAAATGCAATGGTGTCATTAGGAGAACTGTTTTCATGCAAACAGCAACTACAGAAGTGCAACATTCTAAGACAAAAGACTCCGTTAGAACAAGAATCCTTCTTTACTGTGGTTCTCAGCGGACATATATAACACAGTCATTCGCAAATAAGTTAGGACTGAAACCGGAAAGGACAGAAGAACTGAAAGTTGTTACATTTGGAAGTAGCCAGTCAAAGGTAGTCAAAACACACCTGACTACAATTTTGAACAGAGAAGTTCGAGAAATCGCCAAACGGAAAATTAAAGAATTATCTTTAGCCTAAGTAATTCGTGAAGTATTCTAGCCTGTGGTCCTATTCCGATGTCTCATTTGGTATTGCGATATGACTAAATTGAACGGAGCAATGTTATTATGGTGTGTACTTAACGTGTATTCAACGAAATAAAGCGCTTGTGTTGATGTGTTGAGTGCCTTCTATTCGCCGAACGGAGCAAGTGTTTATAAAGGACACTAGCGTTACATGGGATAAATTTATGTACACACCACGTGGTCAGAGCAGACAGTAATTTTCTCAAGTTGCACGTGCTACCTAAAGTACATGTTCTTTGTCATTTTAGAGTAAATTTTTGTAGTGAAAGGTTTAGAATTACCTTGTGTTAATCATAGTCGTGGGAAACTTTGTGTGTAATGTTTGTAACAGGAGTTATAAGTCTAAATGGAACTTAAAGAGACACATGGAGGAACAACACTTACAAATTGAGTTTTAGAGTTGTGTCATCGACGGATGTAAAGCTAAATTTATACGACGCTCGTACTTGTGTATTCACCTTACAAAATAAACATGGCATGTCCAGTGCAGAATATCGACGAGCAGCATTGGGTGCTAATAGAGGTGATACTACGCAGCATTCATATTACGATGACGTCAGCGAGGATGAGCCCATTTTCGAGTTAATAGCGGAAAAGGAAACATCACACAAACAGCATGATACGGTCGACTCTGTGACACACCAAGAAACTGTAAGCGAGACAGAAACTGTGTTTGATAATGATGCACCTTGTGACCCTTCGGACAGTGTCTCCATAAACAATGATACCAGTAGTCTTACAGAAGATATACAAACCCAGGACACTCCGCATGACGAGTTTAGCAACGTTAGTGAGCATTCTGTTTCGCAACATAGTGACATGTCGGATCAATATGAAACTATCGGTGACGAGAACTTCATCATAATTAGCGACAAACGAACTTCCGGTGGAGAATGCGGACTCAATAAGAAGAGTAACTAAGTTTAAACATATTTATTGCATATACTGTCATGCATGAGATTGGGCTACAAGTTTTTACAACATTATATAATGCCCTCTCTCAAGGTAATACAAACATAGTGTCATGGCAATAAACAAACGGTTATGAATTATTAGAATGTACAATGAGTCATGAGTAGAGGTTTACATAGAAGTACATAGAAGTATTTGTCTTTAAACTAACAATGAAACATGAGCAGAGGTTTACATAATTATAAGCGCATAGAAGTATATCTTCATACTAACAATAACAATAATGTATCAAAACATACATTGTAAACACAAACTGCAATTGTAATATAATTTATGCAAGAGACATTTCGAAGAGACTTAATTAAGAGGAGAGTGATTTGAAACAATTAATTAACTCAAAAATCTGTCGGAGATTCGGATGTACCGGTGTACTGCATGAAAGATTGTATTGTTGATGTCAGGAGGCAAGTCAGGATTTCCGTAGAGTAACAAGTGCAAATTAATTTCTGCAAGAAATATTAATTCACGAAAAAGATTTGCTCGTGCCCAGTTGTATAAGGGACACTCGAAAAAATAGTGATATGTATTTTCACATGCATTTCCACAATCGCAGCTCGGATCCTCTAACAAATTACACCTGTATAAATCATATTTTAAGACACTGCAATTATGACGTAATCTAGTGTATATGATATTAACTTTCCTGTGTCCAACGAAGTAATGACATGGTGATCGAGTCTGCCTGGGGGTGATAGCACTTTTGAATCGAGTCAGTGAATCAATGTTTCGAATTTTTCGAGATCATTCCATAACCTAACTGAAGAAGGTATGAATGATCTTTCGCTTAGCAATAACCGAACTTTCGGTAAGACATAGTCATTTTGATTACGTAGGGAATAACTGGAAATACTGGAGACTAGTGGCGGCAACAAATGTTTTAAGTATGAAGGGACTAAATTGTGGTGAATCTTGTAAAAAAGAGTTAGTTTTCTTCTTTCGCGTCGAAGTTCCAGTGGTTCAAGCTCCGATTCAAAATAAATAGATTCTAAACTGGCATAAATTGGCAGACCACATGAAATTATTGCAGCTTCTAATTGAACACTTTCTAATCTATGTTTATCTCTTTCGTTACAGCCGTCCCACAATTCACATGCATATTCAAGTACTGGCAGAATGAAACATTTGTAAATTCTCAAAAGTACGGTTTTGTTTAGTGTGTATTTAACTTCCTTAGTACGTGTACTTTTTTCATACATGATTCATAAATGGCATCGATGTGATTGGTCCATTTTGCATCATCCGATAAGAGGACTCCTAGGTGTCTGTGTGCATTTACAGGGTGTAATAATGTTCCATTAAAGATAACCGATAGGTTGTCACCACTAGTAGTATTTGAAACGAACAATAATTCTGTTTTAATAGGGTTAAATGTTGTTAGCCACTTGACAGACCAGTCGTGCAGTTTACCCAAATCTCTGTTCATTTTTACCTCAATATCGTTAGTGTTAGAAGACGCATATGCCAAAGAAGTATCATCTGCAAATAATCGGGTCAGGCTATCCAAATTATCTGCAATATCATTAATATATAGCAAAAATAATAATGGACCTAATACAGGGCCTTGAGGAACACCCGCAGAAATATTACCTATAGGGGATTTACGATTGTTTACTAAGACCTGTTGTCGCCTGTTGGAGAAATAACTGATACTCCATTGGAGAAAGTCTCCTTTGAAACAGTAACACTCTAATTTTTTAATAAGACCCCTGTGCCAAACTCTATCAAAAGCCTTCGATATATCGCAAAAAATTAAACAACAATGCTTTTTCTCTTCTAATGACTTACAAATATCTTCGTACATTTCTATAAGTTGATAAACCGTGGTATGACATGGTAGGAAACCTGATTGACGTCTATAAAATAAATCGTGGTTTATTAGGTAGTTATACATATGTTTAAAAATAACCCGCTCAAAAACTTTTCCTACACATGAAATAAGAGATACCGGTCTGTAGTTTGTAATTTCGTGCCGGTCGCCTTTTTTAAACAGCGGAATCACAGTAGCCATTTTCCATAAAGAAGGGAAAATCTTTGCTCGTAGGGAAAGATTGAATAGCGCGCACAATGGTTTGCTGACTGTTTCAGCAGTAAACTTTAGCAGTTGATGACTGATTCCGTCCACCCCAGACGCTTTTCCAAGTTTAAGATTTCGTAGTATATCCAATACCTCATTGTCAGTAACGAATAGTGTTCCGAACGTAGAAACCGTACGAGTATTGAATGAAGGTACATCAATGCCTTTATCATTAACTCTAGAGATTGAGCAGAAAAAATTATTTAAAAGCGTAGACTTTTCTAGATTGTCCGAAACAACAGTGCCATTTTGACTATTAATGAGAGGTGGTATAACATTTGAGGACCCTGCTTGTTTGGTAAGTCGGTTTATAAGTTTCCAGTAGGATCTAGGGTCGCCAGTGTAGAGTTTATCTATTAAACCATTGATATTTTCGAAAAAGGATGCTTTAGCATATTTCTTCATGTTGTTTACTTTATTTCTCTGTCTCTTAAAGTTATACAGATTGGTTGGGCTATTGTTATTCTTATATTTGTTATGCAGTTTGTCACGTAATTTGATTTCTTTTCTAAGTTCGCTGGTCATCCAAGGTTTGTCTGTCGGTCTTATCGTTATCTGACGAATAGGTATGCAGGCTTTGGCCATAATTAAAAATGTATCTGTAAATTTGTCGCAAGCTTCATCTATGGACTGACGGTTATTTAAGATACTACCCCAGTCACAGTCCTCAATTAACTTATTAAATTTCTCGTAGTTTCCGTTTTTGTAAACCCAGACGTCTCTTTGGAACGAGCCATTTATTTTACCGGGTACATTTATGTACACGACACATGGATTGTGGTCACTTATTTTCCTATCAACATCAATTACTGATGAGTTACTGAATGCAAGAGTCTGTGTTATAAGGATAGGATCTAAAAGAGAGTTCATTGTGTTTCCGACTCTGGTTGGCTCGTTTATAGTGTTACAAAGATTACATCTGGATAGTATATCATTCAAAGGATGTTTGCCCAGAGGTACAAGGAGATTTACATTAATATCGCCAGTTACAATTATTATATTATTTGAAGTCTCGTAGGCTTTATCAACAGAATATTCTAAGTAGTCCCAAAAGTTATTATTAGAATTAGGTGGTCTATATAATGTCCCTAGCATAATTATTGTGTTGCTTATTTTTAGTTCTAGCCATATCATCTCATGCTGTTCTGATTCTAAATCTAATCTTCTTTTGCAAAAAAAGTGTTTCGGAGCAGTATACAAGAATACCTCCACCTGCAAAATTTCTATCTTTTCTAAACAGTTCCTGGAAATTTTCAATTAACAAATCAGAAGATGGAATATTTTCATCAAGATGCGTCTCAGTTATACATAACAAGCTGTATTCGTGTGCTACGTCTTCGAGAAAGGAAAGTTTATTTCTTAAGCTGCGAGCATTCCCATTGAAAACTGATAACTCCATTATAGGTCCAGGATTAGGTTCAATATCCATGCAAACCATTAAAAGAATTAAGACGATCATTTGGAAGTCGTTATTATTTAAGAAACCTTTGCATGAATATATCAAAAAACAGAAGTATAAATTAAGACAATACAGTTTGGAACTATGAACAAAATCATTAAATGAACTTTTCATTCCGTTCTTTGAGATAAACCTAAATCTCCTGGCTAACCGACTGTACGTAGAAGTATAGAAGACACCTATTGCAACTCGATATGCCACAATATCAGTCATTACCCTGTGTCAAAAATAAATGCGCTGGGGTTGCAATAAGTATCATCAAATTGGCAAGTAACCAGTACATCCAATTTCTGTAACGCATATCTCCGACGAGCTTGAAAAAGTGAAAGAAAGGCAGATGAGAGGAACAAGGATGAATGTATATACAACAATAACCGGGATGTCAGTCTTCTTCGATTTAAAGGACGTCATCGCGTGTATCATTGGCTTTTTAATTATATTATCGCTTTTTGTCTATATGAAAACCGTTGCCGATAAAATATCAACAGTCTATTCTAGATAAAAGTAAGAAAACACAGCCTTCCCTTGGAAAAAAACAACAACAAAAAAGCGGTCTTACCCACCGCTGTCCCATGGCATACCCTATGGCATCCGAACAGAACCCGCCCAACTACAAGCCGATTCCTCCCACCCCAATTCCGGAACGGTAAAACAAATCTAAATGCGAGGTAAATCCCATATCTTACCTGACCCGACCTAGACTTGACCAAGCTTCAGCCAGAACGTTTGTCACTTGGCCCAGTGCAAGATCCGGTCGTAAGGTTCACTAAACTCAAAAGTATTAGACCAAGAAAAACGTAAATTTCGTGCCAATACTGAACCTATTAATTTCAGGTGGTTTGTACTGGAGCTGGTTATATAGGAGACCTGGAAAGTGAGATACCTATCTTACATTAATATATTGTATAAATGTACTGGGACTTTGTCACCAGTGAAAAATAACACAGTGGATTAATTAAGATCTCCATGATGCTGATTGCCGAACAGTAAGTTACTAGATACATTATGTCGTGCGAAGTGTGCTATTGAAAGCATGAATTTCAGACCGTTAAACGAAAGAAAACAAGCAAATAAGTCCTCTGCAGACTCCGTTCTAAATGCGTTACAAAGAGAGAGAGAGAGAAAGAGAGAGAGAGAGAGAGTCCCATTATCCCAGTATGTGAGTTTCTCTCCAAAAAATGAGAGTAACAACTCTTACTCAGAAGAATGTAAATTATCAGCAAACGTTAGCAATCAGCAATTAGGTTTGATAGTACACAGGATTCCCACAAAGTATATGTACTGTATGTCCAAACGGTGTAACATCATGTCATTAAATTAACTTGCTACACGATGTAATATCACATCACTTAGTAAAAACAATGAAATCATTGTACACGCATAGGGGCTGAGTAAATCCATAGTTCTACTTTGTAAACTAAACTTAGGTCACATATTGATTATAGGAATTACTAGTTTAAGCGTATATTTTTTGTCTTACCATGTGAATAGTGTGATTAGTAATATATGTGTACTTGACCACTGTCATGTAGTTAAGGGTTGAGACATTCTGAGTAGTTGGTCTGTGTTTATATTAGAGTTGTCTCTCTTGCACTGTCATATTTTTCTCCCTATCTTAAATTGCCTTCTGTTTGATCCTTAAATTACCAATTTTTTCTCTCCCTATCTTCAATTTTCTAGCAGATCCCTAAATATATTTTCTGTTCCTTAAAATTTTCTAGTTCCTTGACAAATACATGACCCAATCCATTCACAAATACATGTAGTCACATAATCAAATATCAGTTGTAAGAACTGACACACAGTAAAGTTTGGTGTTCTATCGCATTGTTTGAACAAGGATCTATGTTATAAATACATATTATACCGGTACAAAAAGTATACACGTGTTAGAATCGTGCATTTGCTTAGACATGTACATGTACCTGTGTAATCATATGCATCACTGAATGAGGCCTCGTGTCGAATAGTGAAACGGGGTTTTCGGCATTTAATACCGAATAGTCTGCGATATCGGTGTTTTGTATAGATCGCGTTATTTTTTCTGAAGAAAAGATTTTGTCACATTTGTATTATATTATTGTGATTCTGCTAGATGTATGGGTAATTTTTGTTTGCAGCTCATGACTTTTGTTTGCAGCTCATGATAACAGATATGTCCCATGGTTTGTCATTCTTATCAAATATGATGATCAATGATTATAATGGTGATGATTATGATGATTAGATGATGATGATGATGATCTGATGATGATGATGATGATGAACTGATGATGATGATGATCTGATGATGATGATGATAATGATGATATGGTAGCTGTACTGATACTTTTATACTAAATGTTCAGTGTCTCAGCATATATTGGATAATTTCACTGAATCATATGTTTGCAGATGATTGTTTCTTTTAGTGTTTCAGTATTTCTGCTGGAAAAATAATTCTATTATTGACAGACATCAGTGTGATGCGATGTGATGATAGTTATACTTGATTTGGTCTATGATGCAGTATGGTCTAGGTGTATATAGTTTGCAAGTATCCTAGATATTGACCTTAAATGCTGACCCCAGGTTTCTAGCAGACGGTTCTTTTATTTACCTGTTGACCGATACTAGTGGCTGTCAACTGAAGCATGTCCATGGCTATTCTTTAGCTGTAAGTGTATTGAAAAAAGGTGTATTAGGTGATGTGCTGACACAGCAGATTGTAAATAGAGACTTTACACTTTGAATATACATGTGTGCATAAACACTTTGGATCCAGATCAGTTTGATATAATTATTAGGTACCTTAGTCGGTTTAAATTCGCTCATCTATTGACAGGCCTATATAAATGAGTTATAGGTAGCAGGTTGGTTGGGTCTAGTGGATCCAATTCATGGTTCTTTAATATCTTTGAGGTATTGATTCATTTGTATCTATTATGCTTTAATAGGCATTTGGAGTGCTGATGTTTGATTTTGAACCGTTGATGTAAATACTTGCAGCTATTTGAAATTAGACTTATATCTTAGGTTAATATATAGCCTTTACTGGTTCAATACTTTAGTCATTACTTATAAATACTGACAATGGCTTCAAAGTATCCTAGTGATTTTGAAGATAAGGTTGCTGATCCACCTGTTGAGGATGATGGCATGACACCTGAGGAACAAATGAAGTTGATTGATGCCTTGAATAAGTTAAAATTAAGGCCCGACTTTACCTCTACTGCAGATTTATTGTATTGGATGAAAAGTGTTACATCTGATTTTGTTCCTCGGCCTGAAACGCCTACTCCAGGTAGTTATCCTCTTAAACCAAAGCAGGATCCAGATGTTAATGTTCCTGAGTTTGAATTGCAAACAGTTGTAACTCATCCTGACTCTGATCATTTGCCAAGTAGATCAAGATCCGATGACTCTGACCCTTTGCCTAGTAGATCCAGATCCAATACACCAACTGATGATATAAAGCCTTCACATATTCCCAGACTCTCTATATTTTATGGTGATAATACAAATAAAGGAGAGGCTACATACTGGCAATGGAGATATGAATTGAAATGTTTAATTAATGAGGGTAAATATTCTACTAGTTCTTTACATGAGGCAATTAGAAGGTCTTTGAAAGGTGAAGCCAAAAATAGTGTGATGCGGTTAGGCTACAATCCCTCACTTGATAAAATCATAGAGAAATTTAATTCAGTTTATGGATCCGTTGAGGGTGAATCTACTGTTCTTTCCAAATTTTATTCAGCTAGGCAGAATGAGGATGAAGATGTTTCTTCTTGGTCACTAAGATTAGAACAAATTCTTTCAGAGGCTGTTGAGTTAGGACAAGCTAAGTCAGAGAACTCTAATCACATGCTTCGTAATCAGTTTTTCACTGGTTTAAGAAAAGGTTTGAAAGATGTGAGTGGTCATAAATTTGATGCTATTTTTGATTTTGATGTACTTAGAATAGAAATCCGGAAAATTGAGCAGCAACAAAAATTGGATAAAGTTCATATTACTCATTCACACATGGTTAGTCAGTCTGATGATAAACTTACAAATATTGAAAAGGTGTTACACTCCTTAAAGGAGGATGTAGATGTATTGAAACGTAATCAACAACAACATAATAAACAGCAACAGTTTACTCCAAGGAATCAAGATCCTTCTTATACCCCTAGACAGCAGTTTACACCAAGGCAGCAAAACAATTACATACCAAGACAGCAAAACACTTACACACCAAGACAACAAAACACTTACACGCCAAGACAGCAAAACACTTACACACCTGGACAACAAAATACTTATACACCACCACCACAAGGCACCTTTGGCGAACAGTGTAGACCTCAAACATCAAATACACCTTCACAAACAATTTGTTGGCGTTGTGGCCAGCGAGGACACATGCAGATAGGGTGTAGAGTAATTTTGGACCACTATAACAACAGAACACAATCAAACACACATTTAAACTACAGAATGCCTATGGGGAGGGGTCGGCCGTAGGTGATGATAGTGATAATGATCCCAAGTTAGTTGGAAGTTCAAATATTACTGATATCAAGGTTCATAATATTGAAACTAGAGCTTTACTGGATACTGGAAGTACAGTTAGTACCATTTCAGATTCTTTTCATTCAAAATATTTATCTCTCATACAGATCCAACCACTTAGTGATATTTTGCAAATTGAATGTGCAGACGGACAGTCATTGCCATATAAGGGTTTCATAAATGTTGATATTGAAACAGTAGGTTTGCCTTTAGACAGGAATATTCAAGGATTATTTTTAATAGTTCCAGAAAGTCATTTCAATTCTAAGACGCCTGTTCTTATTGGCACAAATATTTTAGATTATCTGCAAGATTGTTGTCAGCAGAAATATGGCAAACAGTTTCTGCAAAGAGCACCTATTCACACACCATGGTTTCTGTCTTTTAGGTGTTTGGTACTTCAAGCAAAGTCTCTTAAAAGGAAACACAATAGACTTGGACTTTTGAAATGTGCAAATGCTGTTACCATTTTGCCAAACAAAACAGTTGACAGTACTTGTTTTTGTGAAAAGTCATTACCTTTTAGAGATACATGTTCAATAATTCAACCTTGTGATGAAAACTCAGATTTAAATTTGGATATTTGTCCTACTGTTATATCTTATGGCATGAGGGCTTTGCCAATTACTGTGTCTGTTTCAAATTTGTCATCTCAGACCATCACTTTGCAGGCAAGGAGTACAATAGCTCAACTTCAACCTGTCTCTATTGAAAATAAAGTATTGAGTTCAGGGCAGTCAACAAATGCAACTGATAAGAAATCATTTTTAGATGAAATTGAGATTGATAGGGCAAATTTAACAGAAAGTCAAGTTCATTCAGCCATACATGCTCTTTCTTCTTTTGAAGATATATTTTCCAAAGGCGATGAAGATGTAGGATTTACAAACTTAGTGAAACATAGAATTGAACTCTTTGACACAATTCCTTTTAAACAAAGATACAGAAGTATTCCTCCTTCAATGTTGGATGAAGTTCGAGAACATTTACAGAAACTTTTGGCTTGTGGAATTATTCGAAAATCTCATAGTCCGTGGGCATCTAATGTTGTTTTGGTACGAAAGAAAACTGGCGAACTTAGACTTTGTGTTGATTTTAGAGAGTTGAATAATAAAACCAAGAAAGATAGCTATGCTTTGCCCAGAATAGATGATATTTTAAATACTCTTGCAGGAAATAGTTACTTCTCAGTCTTAGATATGAAAAGTGGGTACCACCAGGTTGAACTAGAAGATTCTCATAAGGAAAGAAGTGCTTTTACTGTAGGCCCACTTGGATTTTATGAATATGAACGCCTCCCATTCGGTTTATGCTCAGCACCAGCAACTTTTCAAAGGCTTATGGAAGAATGTTTAGGTGAATACAATTTGAAAATCTGTGTAATTTACTTAGATGACATCATTATATTTGGTAGCACATATGAAGAACATTTGGAAAGACTCAATTTAGTTTTGCAGCGACTTCGTGAATGTAACCTGAAATTAGCTCCAAAAAAGTGTAAATTTTTCAAAAGTAAGGTTAAATATGTTGGTCATGTTGTTTCTTCTGATGGTATAGAAACTGATCCGTCAAAAGTTGAGAAAATTGAAAATTGGCCTGTTCCGAAAAATGCTGATGAATTAAGATCATTTCTTGGATTTGCAGGGTATTATAGGAAGTATATAAACAATTATGCTGTTATGGCCCAACCTCTAAACAAACTTCTTCCTCCTACTTCAGTTTCTAAAAAGTATAAGAAACGCAAACCAGCTTCTGTTCAGGACTTCAACTGGGATAAGGAGCAAGAAAAAGCATTCAGTTGTATTAAAAATGCCTTGGTTTCAGCACCTATTCTTGGTTTTGCCGATTTTTCAAAACCCTTTGAACTCCATACAGACGCGTCTGCTGTTGGATTAGGAGCTATACTGTATCAAGAACAAAATGGGGTCAAAAGAGTCATTAGTTATGCTAGTCGTGGACTCAGCAAGTCAGAGAAAAACTATTCAGCATTTAGATTAGAATTTTTGGCATTAAAATGGGCTATTACCGAACAAATTTCAGATTTTCTCTATGGACAACATTTTACTGTTTTTACTGACAATAACCCTTTAACATACATCTTGTCTTCAGCTAAATTGGACGCAACTGGTCATCGTTGGCTTGCAGCTCTTTCAGCTTATGATTTTGATATTATTTATCGGCCAGGTAAAATTAATGCCGATGCAGATGGTTTATCTCGTTTGCAAAACTTTGAAACGATGAATTCTTCCACTATAAGAGGACTGTGTAAACCAATGCAAACGGTAACAATAGAATCTGTTGTATTTGAACCTTCATTTTGTGATAGCCTTTCTCTACATGAGTCATATACCAGTTTGTCCACTATGTCACCAAGCGACTGGAGAAAAGCACAACGTGATGACCCAATTTTACTTTTTTGGATTCAATTACTGTCAAATAGACGCACTTGTACTAAAAAAGATTTGCCAGATTTTAAGAAACATGCTGAATTCTTCAGAAATCAAGATAAACTTTGTTTGCAAAGAGGGGTCTTATATATAAATATTCTTGTAAATAATGAGCCCAGGCAGCAGTTGGTTTTACCCAGAACATTTGTAAATAGAGTTTTAAAGTCTTTTCATGATGACCTTGGTCACCAAGGTAAGGAGAGAACAGTTTCTCTCATTAAGGATAGGTTCTTCTGGCAGGTTATGACAAATGACATTCATAAACATATTGAGCGATGCCACAGGTGTATTCGTTTCAAACAAACTCCAAATGACAGAGCTCCTTTAAAGAATATAGTTTCAACTCATCCTTTTGAACTTGTTTGTATAGATTTTTTTACTCTGGATAGATCAAAAGGTGGAATTGAGAATGTTTTGGTAATTACTGACCATTTTACCAGATATGCTCATGCAATTCCTACACGTAACCAAACGGCAAAAACTACAGCAGATGCACTTATTTCATTCTTTAATGACTTTGGATATCCAGAAAAATTGCACTCCGATCAAGGAGCAAACTTTGAAAGTAAAATCATTCAGGAAATGTGTAAGATAAATTCTGTTTTAAAAACAAGGACAACTCCCTATCATCCTATGGGAAATGGAATGTGTGAAAGGTTTAACAGAACCTTGATAAATATGATTGGCACGTTAAATCCAGACAAAAAAGCAGATTGGAAAAAATACATTGGTCATCTTGTCTATGCATATAATTGTACAAAGCACAAGTCTACAGGTTTTTCACCCTTCGAATTAATGTTTGGTGGCAGAATTGGTACTTTACCAGGAGATTTGGAATTTGGGATTAAGGATAGAAATAAAGAAACACAGTTTATTAAGGATCTTAAACAAAGAATAGAATTTGCTAGAGAAACAGCTCAAAAATGCATTGAAAAAGCACAAAAAGCACAGAAAAAGAATTACGATATTAAAATTAGAGGAAATGTTTTAAAACCTGGAGACAGAGTGCTAGTAAAAACTTTGGCTTTTGAAGGAAGACATAAACTAGTTGATAAATGGGACAGTGATATTTACATAGTAGTTAAACAAGTTAATACAGACACCCCAGTATATGATGTAAGACCGGAGAATGGCGAAGGTAGCCTGCGTAGATTGCATAGGAACTTGCTGTTACCTGTGGGATCATTGTTGCAAGTTGCCCCGTCTCCTCCAAAATCAAAGAAACCAGATAAGGTTCGCAGACATAGAGTGAAGGCGGTATGTCCTAGCAAGCATATCGAAGGTACCGACACTCAGAAGTCTGACACTAAATCATTTGTTTCTGAACAGTTAATAGATACTTCTTGCCATAAACATGTTGAGAGTATTGCACATTCAGATGATGCTACTGAATCTTCCATTCATGTGGTAAATCAACCCCAGGGTGACGACTCTGTGCTGGTAGATCTGAATGATTCTGTTGAGGTTAATCTGAGCAGCTCAGGCTATCAGAGAAGTTTTGATCTTGAAAGAAACAGTGTTGTAACTATTGCAAATAGTACACATATCTCTCAGGATAGTATAAAATCATTTGTTGAAGTTTTGACAGATAGTGAAGTACTTTCTGTTAACCAGTCAGTTAATTATGTCCATAATTCTGAGACTGAAACACAGGATCTTGATTTATCTCAAGATATGGCCAACCTGTCAGTGGTTAGTCCTGGTAGTAGGTCAGACACTGCTGGTAGTAAGTCAGACACTGTTGAAAGTAGGTCAGACATTTCTAGTAGTAAGTCAGATATTGCTGTTAGTAGATCAGACATTGCTCCTAGTAGATTGGATATTGTTGATGTTAATTCAGACCTCGTTGGTGTGGATACTGATATTTTACCTTCTGAAGTTTCTACTGGTGGTGAAAATGTTAAAACTGGTGAAAATTGCTCAACTGTTCCACACCAAATTATAGATTCTGATAAAAATTCTGCAGACTCTGATGTGACTGTAAATAGTTTTAACCCCGTTGTTGCAAATTCACCTAGGAAGTCTAAAAGAATTAAAAGGCCTCCAAAATGGATGTCTGTTGGTGACTTTGTTTTCAGATTGCAGAAAAAGATATAAGTTGTATATATGTCTATTGATTGCAAATATATTGAGCTCTGATATGTGTCATTGTTATAATTTGAATACCCCAATGTTTGTGCTTATGGCAGTTCTTAAAGCACTTTTGAATAGAGATAATTTTATTATTATTTGTTTTTGTGTGTGCATAAGCTGTATTACTTATTTCAGCTTATATATTCTTTGAATGACGAGGACGTCATTTCAGGGGTGGGGAAAGTATGTAGTATAGTGAATAAATGCTGTGCAAAGCATAACATTTATGAGTTCTGTTCTGTTCTGTTCAATACAGATGCATTTAACAAATATATCACTTACACTTTACCTGGTCAGTTTTCATGCTTCAATGCACACCACTAAACTAATTAACCAATGAAAACTTGTATACTTTCTAATTATAGTGTCCAACGGCTTGACCACTTCTTTCCCGCTCTTTTCTTGGTCTTATTCACTTTGTTCGCTATTTCTATTGAATCAAGACATGAATATTTCCAGCCATTTTGAATTGTTCCAGGTTTTAGACCCATAGTTTAGGTAAGAAATGTGAATGTTTGTCATAATGTATAACTATTTTATATATTCATTTTATCTTCTATGTTTGTAGTAAATATGTATGTTAATTTAGTATAACATGAATATCAAATATAATTTCTGTATAAGAGTATAATTATTCATGTTACTACTTTAACAATATGATATAATAGCGTTACTGATAATTTATAATTATGTATAGCTTCTGCAAAGTGATGTTGTTTAACTTATATATATATTGCATTTCCATTTATTGCAGAGCCTTTCGTATACCTGTGTCCAAATAAATTGGAATATCGAACAACTTCGTGGTCGGTTCATATATAAACCCCTATTGTACCACATTACAACACATAGTAGATCCAAATCAAATACATATTGACACAATATAAACAGAACATAGTTCACCATACTCAGTGTAGACCTAGACCAGACATTTCGGAAGAAAGCTTTCACTCAAATGTGAACTGCTTAACAAAGTACATTGCAATTTTAATCAATAGTATCAATACGCTATGTCTGAAAGATATACTGCCCAAATGTCTTATCATTCAAACAGTGTAGACCCAGATCAAAAGACTCATTTGGGTGTACAGTGTTTGCAAATCTTACACTCTTGCCGTGCGGGCACATAAATACATAGACACTACATAAGTCATGGTGTGTACTCACTCCACAAGTGTTGACCCAGATCAGTTGACCTGCATTACAGAATAGAGTTGGGTGCAGACTGTCTGTGGAGCATATGTTCAGTCACACTCTCTTGAAGGATTAATATATACCCAGTAATACATTGTGTGAAGAAAATGATGTCACACTCACCATTCCCTGCAGACCCAGATCATTCATATGGTAGAATGCTTATACCAAAAATAAGAACTACTTGAAAGAGCAAATTATTTCCTTTTCCATTAATATATTATTGATCAGTGTATTGTGCCATAATCTAGAATACAGTATAGAAATGCATTACTATTTCAAACAGTGTAAGCCCAGAACAATATGCTTTGAAAAGGCATTCAGTTAGGCTAAGAATGTCTGAACGGCACACCTTCACCTGTATATATCCTGTGGATTGATAAATAAAGCCATGCATTGTAAACATAAAATAATTTACACTACTCAGTGAATTTATACCCGGATCAAACATTTGGTAGCAAGCTTTCACCGTCAATAATTAATGTTCCTTTCTGACCATTCTTTTTGTCAAAAATTAATGTCATAGCATATAGGTCCATAGGGATGTGTACTTGTACACAATCAAACAGTATAAACCCAGCCCACTAAACCTACAGTAGGGCAACCAGTCGGGAATAGATTGTTTGAAGAGCACACATTCAATTGCACACCGTTGAGGATTAGTAATATGTATTTTACCGATATCTCTGGTGCAGGAGGCTGAATATCATCAACTTCTCTAGGACTTACATTGCAGACCAGGCTGGGATAGCTCTAGCACGAGCCATCTTAACTCAGTCTACCCTGGAAGTTGTTTTT
Organism: Azorinus chamasolen; assembly: GCA_963576725.1. Taxonomy (NCBI): domain Eukaryota; kingdom Metazoa; phylum Mollusca; class Bivalvia; order Cardiida; family Solecurtidae; genus Azorinus; species Azorinus chamasolen. Next base: position 40,660,532 of record OY755253.1, on the reverse strand, counting down.
AGGGATCTGAGACTGTTATGTATTTCTCCTCTTTGTATGAAATTTTGATTTTCATCGAAACTAATAATCTCTTTGTCTTAACTAGCAGAATAGCATCTTGTGATAGCAAATATGTGATACATTTTTAGTAATACTTGTACTTTTGTAAATCTTATTCCATATTACATACTCTAGATATGACTTTTTAACAACATCTTAGGTATTTTACCAATACTTAATCTCTCTGATTCTAATTTTATAATATGTATTACTCATGCTTTGAAAACATATCTTTTAATTCCACAGGTTGTTATGTTAAACTGTTATAATCTTTGTTATATAGTCGGTAAATAGCTTATTGTAGCTAATGTTATCTGTTGTACAACCGACTCAAAATAAAGATTCTTGTATCTTGTATCTTGTAGTAAACATAAAGTAACACATAGAAGCATATTAGATTACACAACACATACGCTGTAGACTAGTACTGAGGCATCTGGTTGAAATTACACTTTTTGTACAACACACATTTTGGACACACTTTGCGATATACAAATACAAAGCAACAAATTGTAAATAAGTTACAGCCACATTACTCATTTAACCCTTTCCCTCATATAAACATGTTTTCACGCACTAGCAAACAGAGTAGACCCAGATCGGACGGCTCCTAGAGGAGCCGTCTGATCAGGGTCTGCTCTGTTTGATAATAGAATTTGAAAGATCTGGTTCTTTAGCTTCTTAAATGGGTACAATGTTCCACCTTCCACATTTCATTCTAACTATTTTGTCTATGAGTATCCAGGAGGTATTGAAATTTGGAATAAACATAAAACAGGGAAAGGGTTAAATTAGACTAAGCTCAAATTTATGTTATAAGCTGTTCATGCACTTACATATGAACTGCCTGGATTACAAATGCCCATTTTGATCATCGTTTCATCAACATATTTTGTCTCAACACTAACAACATAGGGTATGTGAACCATTCAAACTGTAAAGACCCAGCTCAGTGGCTTGCAAAAAAAACAAAAATCATTGCCTTGTGTACAGACTTTTAGACCACACATTAGATCATGTACACTAATAGCATTAGTAATTACACAGAAATAAATTGTAAACACGACAACGACATTACTCATTCAATGAAAACCCAGAACAACCATTTTGGCAAATGTCTACCACTCTATATGAACTGATTGTAAGAAAAAATTTTTTAGATCACATATGCTCGATTAAGGCATAGTAAATACATAACAATGCACTGTAAAGTTAACTAAGGTTACCGTACCACTTCTGTGTAGACTCAGATCAACCATTTATTGTGGTGTTTCCTCAGGGTATATACTGCTTTAAAAACAAATCGTTTCCAGGGTATTTTTGACATGACCTAGTCCTAAGAGACGTGTACCCATTTAAACAGTATAGACCCAGATCAAGTGCCTCGCAATGAGGCTCCTGGTTTGGTGTAGACTGTTATGAGAACACATCTTCTACTGGACACACTTTACAGATGGATGTATAAGTCGAAACACAGTGTAAACAAGTTAATTGTCGCAGTTAATATTCATTGTAGATCCAGATCAACAGTTTGGCATAATGCTTACTCTATAAATGAACTGCATAGAAGAACAAACGATCTTTTTTAATCAGTAATCAAAATATTATGTTACAACATAGATTATAGAGATGCGTACCCGTTTCACCAGTGTAGACCCAAATTATTAGACTATTGTTAGGAAGCTAAGACTACGCTACTCATTTACTGTAGACTCAGCAGAAGCTTTCTGTTAGGCATTCGCCTACATTGTACTGCTTTGTAAACAGTTTGCCGTTTTGAATTATAATCTACCAGTGCATTCTGTCACAATACAGACCATTAAGATCATATAAGATATGTAACCATCAAAACAGTATAGACCCATATCAATTGACCTGCACGAGGCATTTCGTTGAGTGTAGACTGTTTGTACACGTAGAACACCCATTACTTTGGAAATAGCAGGGTTTGAACAAAACTGGTATGACAAAGATTATAGTACATGTATTCTAGACAGTACAAATTGGCTTGGACAATCAGCGGCTACCTGTTAACCCTTTCCCTGATGAATATCCACGTCAGAGACAATGACGTCATGAATATTAATAAGCTTATGTTTTATAATGGCTTATGAACACGGGACATTTTGGCTCAGGTAGAAGCTGTAGAATCAGATCTGTATTACACCATAAGCAAACAGAGCAGACCCTGATCAGACGGCTCCTATTGGAGCCGTCTGATCTGGGTCTACTCTGCTTGCAGATGTGCAAAAATGTGCTTACATAAGGGGAAGGGTTAAAGAGCAAACACTACAGTAAGTACCGATATGTCAACATGGATGTATAACCCGTGCACGGTGTGCGCTAATGCACATAATCACAATTACGGCCTTTGAAAAGAGGGAAACCATTATGTCACTAGAACACGTTTAATAGCGTCATGTAATAACTGCGATTCGTAAAGTGTGTACTGTCTACATGAGGGTGTCTGCTACGGACGAGTGGTTTCACGACAATTCAATAAATGCCGGTCAAACAGTGAGATTATGCCGACAGATTTTCCAAAACAGATTGGACCCGACAGGGAAGTGTACCAATTCAAACAGTATAGACACAGCTAATTTGACTTGCAATTAGTCCTCCAGATGTGTGTAGACTGTTTGTAGGCCATACTGAATACACTAAAGTGTTTTTATCCCCCACCGCATAGCGGAGGGGGGTCATAGGAATGGCCTCCGTCTGTCCGTCCGTCTGTCCGTCCGTCTGTCCGTCTGTCTGTCTGTCCGTAACAATTTCGTGTCCGATCCATATCTCCTATACCCCTTGAAGGATTTTCAAGAAACTTGCCTCAAATGTTAACCAAGTTGAGACGATGTGCAGAACATATGTGGCAGATATGTCGGCTCAAGGTCAAGGTCACATTTGAAGGTCAAGAGTTTTAACCTTCAATTTCCATTGCATTTTTGTGTCCGCTCCATATCTTCTAAACCCTTTGAAGGATTCTCATAAAACTTGAGTCAAATGTTAACCAAATTAAGACGATGTGCAGAACACATGTGGCAGTCATGTCGGCTCAAGTTCAAGGTCACATTTGAAGGTCAAGTGTTTAAACCTTCAGTTGCCATTACAGTTTCGTGTCCGCTCCATATCTTCTAAACCCTTTCAAGGATTTTCATAAAACTTGAGTCAAATATTAAATGAATTGAGACGATGTGCAGAACCCATGAGGCAGTCATGTTGGCTCAAGGTCAAGGTCACGTTTGAAGGTCAAGTGTTCTAACCTTTAATTTCGGTTACATTTTCGTGTCCGCTCCATATCTTCTAAAGCCTTTGAAGGATTTTCATAAACGTTTAGTTAAATGTTAGCTAAATTGAGACGATGTGCAGAACACATGTGCCAGTCATGTCGGCTCAAGGTCAAGGTCAAATTTGAAGATCAAGTGTTCTTACCTTCAATTTCCATTATAGTTTCGTTATCTCCTATACCCCTTGAAGGATTTTCAAGAAACTTGCCTCAAATGTTAACCACGTTGAGACAATGTGCAGAACATATGTGGCAGTCGTGTTGGCTCAAGGTCAAGGTCACATTTGAAGGCCAAGTGATTTAATTTTCAATTTCCATTACATTTCGTATCTGCTCCATATCTTCTAAACCATTTATAGGATTTTCATAAAACTTGAGTCAAATATTAACCGAATTGAGATGATGTGTAGAACACATGTGGCAGTCATGTCGGCTCAAGGTCAAGGTCACATTAGAAAGTCGCATAGCGGAGGGGGGTTATAGGAATGGCCTCCGTCTGTCCGTCCGTCTGTCCGTCCGTCTGTCCGTCTGTCTGTCTGTCCGTAACAATTTCGTGTCCGATCCATATCTCCTATACCCCTTGAAGGATTTTCAAGAAACTTGCCTCAAATGTTAACCAAGTTGAGACGATGTGCAGAACATATGTGGCAGATATGTCGGCTCAAGGTCAAGGTCACATTTGAAGGTCAAGAGTTTTAACCTTCAATTTCCATTGCATTTTTGTGTCCGCTCCATATCTTCTAAACCCTTTGAAGGATTCTCATAAAACTTGAGTCAAATGTTAACCAAATTAAGACGATGTGCAGAACACATGTGGCAGTCATGTCGGCTCAAGTTCAAGGTCACATTTGAAGGTCAAGTGTTTAAACCTTCAGTTGCCATTACAGTTTCGTGTCCGCTCCATATCTTCTAAACCCTTTCAAGGATTTTCATAAAACTTGAGTCAAATATTAAATGAATTGAGACGATGTGCAGAACCCATGAGGCAGTCATGTTGGCTCAAGGTCAAGGTCACGTTTGAAGGTCAAGTGTTCTAACCTTTAATTTCGGTTACATTTTCGTGTCCGCTCCATATCTTCTAAAGCCTTTGAAGGATTTTCATAAACGTTTAGTTAAATGTTAGCTAAATTGAGACGATGTGCAGAACACACGTGCCAGTCATGTCGGCTCAAGGTCAAGGTCAAATTTGAAGATCAAGTGTTCTTACCTTCAATTTCCATTATAGTTTCGTTATCTCCTATACCCCTTGAAGGATTTTCAAGAAACTTGCCTCAAATGTTAACCACGTTGAAACAATGTGCAGAACATATGTGGCAGTCGTGTTGGCTCAAGGTCAAGGTCACATTTGAAGGCCAAGTGATTTAATTTTCAATTTCCATTACATTTCGTATCTGCTCCATATCTTCTAAACCATTTATAGGATTTTCATAAAACTTGAGTCAAATATTAACCGAATTGAGATGATGTGTAGAACACATGTGGCAGTCATGTCGGCTCAAGGTCAAATTAGAAAGTCGTGTTCTTACCTTCAGTTTCGTGTCCGCTCCATATCTCCTATACCCCTTGAAGGATTTTCAAGAAACTTGCCTCAAATGTTAACCAAGTTGAGACGATGTGCAGAACATATGTGACAGATATGTCAGCTCAAGGTCAAGGTCACATTTGAAGGTCAAGGATTTTAACCTTCAATTTCCATTGCATTTTTGTGTCCGCTCCATATCTTCTAAACCCTTTGAAGGATTTTCATAAAACTTGAGTCAAATGTTAACCAAATTAAGACGATGTGCAGAACACATGTGGCAGTCATGTCGGCTCAAGTTCAAGGTCACATTTGAAGGTCAAGTGTTTAAACCTTCAGTTGCCATTACAGTTTCGTGTCCGCTCCATATCTTCTAAATCCTTTGAAGGATTTTCATAAAACTTGAGTCATATATTAAATGAATTGAGACGATGTGCAGAACCCATGCGGCAGTCATGTTGGCACAAGGTTAAGGTCACGTTTGAAGGTCAAGTGTTCTAACCTTTAATTTCGGTTACATTTTCGTGTCCGCTCCATATCTTCTAAAGCCTTTGAAGGATTTTCATAAAAGTTTAGTTAAATGTTAGCTAAATTGAGACGATGTGCAGAACACATGTGCCAGTCATGTCGGCTCAAGGTCAAGGTCATATTTGAAGATCAAGTGTTCTTACCTTCAATTTCCATTATAGTTTCATTATCTCCTATACCCCTTGAAGGATTTTCAAGAAACTTGCCTCAAATGTTAACCACGTTGAGACAATGTGCAGAACATATGTGGCAGTCATGTTGGCTCAAGGTCAAGGTCACATTTGAAGGCCAAGTGATTTAATCTTCAATTTCCATTACATTTCGTGTCTGCCTCATATCTTCTAAACCATTTGAAGGATTTTCATAAAACTTGAGTCAAATATTAACCGAATTGAGATGATGTGTAGAACACATGTGGCAGTCATGTCGGCTCAAGGTCAAGGTCACATTTGAAAGTCATGTTCTTACCTTCAGTTTCCATTATATTTGTTTCCGCATCCTATTTTCTTAACAACTGGAAGGTATCACCTCAAGGTCAATGTCTTAATTTAGGTGGCGGCGGTGGGGGATATAGCTGTCCTTTGGACTGCCTTGTAACAATTAGTAATACAACAAGTACTACATTAAGAAAACTAAAGCTGCATACCCCATTCAGTGTACTGACAGGGTGTAGCATACACATACCATTGGACACATTTTAAGGATGAATATTCAAAGTGACATATTGTATCAAAAATGGTATGACAAAGACTATATCATAGACAGTACTAGCTGGCACTGACAACCAATGATTCCGTGATAAAGAGGACACACTGTAGTAAATACCGATGTGTTAACCTGGACGTATAACTCGTGCATGGCGTGCTAAATGTACATATTCACAAGGACGACCTTTGAAAAGAGGGATACCATTATGTTGCTAGCACACGCTTAATAGCAGTGTGTAACTCCAGTGTTCCGTAACATGTGTCCTGTCTACACAGAAGTGTCAGTTGAGGACCAGTGTTTTCCACGACAACTGAATACATGTTGTCTAGACAGTGAGACTGTGTCAACAGATTTTTCAAAACAGATTGGACCCAGACTGGATTCCGCCGCAAGTGGACTCCTGGCTGAGTACAATATGTTCGGAATCAAATCGCGGAAGTAAAATACATGCCTTATATTTCAGTAATATTGCTTAACATGTGTTGGAGTTTCCACCACAGACTCACCTGTTCAAACAAAAAGGCTATCACTGCTGGCATATGAGAATAAAACCAGTCCGATGCTTTATTTCCAAGAACCTAGTGCACTTGCAGTTCGGAGACCAAATTTCAACACTTCCAGAAAGTCTAATAATAGAGTGAAGGCGGAAGACTTGTTTCACTGAATGGAACATTAGGACGGGACGAGTTCAATGCATACCAGCGGAAGATCCGCTTAGAAGTCCAACACTGGATTAACTGGATCGACGAGAACCGGAGAAACGACCGCATCTGGATCCTGGTCTGGGTCGTGGTCTGGGTCGGGCACCGCAACGGGTTTGTAAAAGATACGGCCTTCAACGGTCCAGTAAGAATCAATTTCGTGCGCTTTCCTAGCCTCCGCAAGTCTCTTCACTACGGATTGCCTGAGCCGGGTAAGATCCTCGGAGATGAACACACTGAAACCATTGCTCTTGTGGCGTTTCAGGTTCGTTTTCGCTCTGTAAACCATCTGCCTTGTCCTCCAATCTTTAAACTTACAAATAATCTGTGCCTTTCCCTCCTTGACTTTGCCGATCAGATGTGATCTGTCAATCTGGTCCACCGTGATTGGCACATTAGGATCTAGCTTAGAATTGACTAAGTCCACTATGACAGAGTCTGTATCCACCTTTCCATTCACTGCGCAGGGTACACCATGGAAACTGAGATTGGTCCTGCGCCCATACTGTTCCAACTGATCCAGATCCCTCTTCAGCGAAGTGTTGGCGACTTCTAGGGCAGCGACTCTCACTTTGAGTTCTTCATTGTCAGCCTGCAGGCTGTTCACAGCGTCAATTTTCTCTGCCAGCTCAGATGTAAGAGTCTTTATAGTAACGGAATGGGCTTCAAGTTTCACTAACAGCGGTTCCATAGCGGCGTTAATAATCCTGGTTATACAGGGTTCAAGCCCTTCAATCATGGCAGGGGCTACAGAAGCAATAAAGGACTGACTCGAGAGTGTCGACTGTACCAATTGCGTCATATCAAAAGTCTTCCCTTTGTGGGAGATTACCATCGGGGAGGAGGCCTGACTTACTTCCGAAATGTCCGCGGCGGAATTCCTCCTCCGTAAAGGCACGGGAGCACCAACATGACCTTGACTGCTACTGCCCGGACTCACAGTGTCATCAATGGTCCTTTTAGGTCTAGCGGACCTGGGAGTGGGTAGACCCTCCTCTGAGCTCATATCTATACAGTACTGATATAATATATCCTGAAACCCTATTTGTAGATCCGACACACACAAAAACATTCAGTTTCACAATGACAACAATGGTTCCGGCCGCTAGCGGGAAAATGGCGAACAAAGAAAAAAGTCACAACGCCTATTTCCTCACGAATAGATATAGCTTTCCTGTTTTCCAATAAACTATAACGATTCCATATTCATTTGCATGTATATGAAACTTCACGAATGTTGATTAATCACTCAAAATATTAACAAAATGCCGATACGTTTGCCTGACTTTTTTTTCCGTCCTTACGCCATGACACCGGAAGTAGAAAATTCAGAAAATTAAGAGTAACAATGTACTTCGCCATTAGGTTTGATGAACAATATACTTACAGGGCGAGGACCTAATTGATTGCCAGAAATTTGTGACCCAAGACAGTTGTTATTGTAATCATTAAGACTCTATAGTAATGGAGAATATATTGACTAAATATTAGTGAAGTTAGGACGTGTTTAAATTATTGTGCTATGTTTTCACTTAATTGACAACATATGCAGTGTGGGTTTATACGTTTTAATATTTTGAGGTCGCGGTGTTACGTTTATCGGCAACATCAAAAGTTACATTTTGTTTAAGATGTTTATCGTTCAGAGAATTTTCAGAAACGTTATACGCGAAACAACTATTGTCAAATAAGATAAGCATATATTCTTTTGTTTGGTTTTGTCGGGAGTGTCGTGAAACTCACGAAACTACAATTCATTATGAATATGCTCCGCTCAAAGTCCGGTATTATTACAATACAAATACGTACTGTTATTATTTAATTTAGCGGGAAAAGTTACGTAGACATATTTGCTCCATATATGTCTTTGTTACAAACTGTGTTATGTACATGTAGATATTCTCCGTCCGAGAAGATCGGGAAAAACTTCTATCGATGTGCCGGTGAACATTTAAAGACAAATTAAAGCCAGGTTCTTCGCCACATTGGGTGCTTGCGAGCTATCTAAACCAATGTGTTGACAATCGTTTCTAGTGACTTAGATATTCATGAGGCAGCAAGATGAATAAAATGTATTGTTGTTTATATGCGATTTGTCAATTTATGATACATGTGTTTTAGTTTCATGTCAATTATGTACAGTCATAAATATTTTAGTATGTATTGATTTGTCACCATGGAGGGTTAATGAGGGTTAATATATTCCATATTTTATTCTATTCTAATAAACCTAGGTTTATCCGCATACGTCACAAGAGAACATGACTGGATAAATTCCAATACACAGAAAACTTTTTTTTTCAAAGAACTACTTGCAACGACCCAGAAGTTAACGCATACAGGGTCGACGCCGTATGTCAGGCAAATCTTTTTCCGTAGCTTTATATTATTTAAAAGAATTTCATCTCCTAGGTAGTGGCGCTTGATAGACATCGTTCTCGTTTTGCTTAAAGCGCACATACTCTTTGAATGTACAATAGTTATTTATAGAAACCCATTTACGATCCGGTGCCAAACCTTTTTCAAACAGAGCCTGTATATAACAACTGTTTGATAAGAAACTGCGACAGACCTCTCCTTGGCTTCTTTTTAAAGGAAGCCAACTTATGCAATAAAGACATTGAATTGAAAAACAAACTTCGTAATCCTTGAATGAAAGTAGTAGTAATACGATAGTTGTAACTGGCTGATCAGGTTGACATAAGCTGTACCTGTATGCTGATCAGTCTTACACACGTTTAATACAAAGGTCAGTCTGACATTTAGGTGGTTTTCTAGTCTGTCCGACATATGGGTGGTATGGTTTGCTAGTCTGTCCGACATAGGGGTGATATCGTTTGCTAGTCTGTCCGACATATGGGTGGTATCGTTTGCTAGTCTGTCCGACATAGGGGTGGTATGGTTTGCTAATCTGTCCAACATATGGGTGGTATCGTTGCTAGTCTGTCCGACATAGGGAGTTGTCTTTTTTTAGCCGAAGACTTCGTAAAGCGTCTCACAGGGCTTGCTGTAATGACTGAGTATGAGATTACCTTTGCACACAGTTTGAAACAACCATGGTGGTATGCCGATCAACGTTTACAGGAAGAAGTCTACATCGGACCCTGTGTTTTTCTTCTGACAAGCATGATCGCATTAGTCACCGTTGAGAGAGTGAGTTTAATCAACGTTAAACTTTGTTGGTGACACGGAGTTTACATTCTCATCGTACGGTGCCACGATGAAGATATTAAATTGTGTTGAATTGATAAATAGAACCAAGCCCGAACTTTGTTAAAGACGGGGGCTTCTGTATCCGAGGTTGGTCTATTCCCAGTCGGAATCCAGCTTTAGCGAGTTTCCGACAGGAACAGATCAACCGAGGTTATACACTGTAAAAAATCCCCGTATATTTTACGGGGTATCCCGTTGTTTTTCCTACAGAACCGGTGCCGTAAACCGAAGTACGGGTTTTAGACCGTTACCGCAATGGATTCTGGGACGTTAAAAAGTATATCGCGAGGGAAAATAACGTTTGGTAAAAATACAAAAAGAACTTATTTTTAATCATTTGATCATTTTTCGTTTGCTAAAAGCATTATGGAGGTATGAACTGATATTTTGCTGGTGTATATTCCATTCTGATTCGAACAAATGTTAATAAGCATGGGGAAAGTTGCAAAGTTGAAACCGGTGATACCCCACCCATCGACAGTCTTGTTTCTGCAACTTGAAATTATGCTGAATGATGCGGTATTTTCGGTTGCTTTCATGGAGGCACGGAGAAGGTGAATGAAAAAATGAGATCTTACTATGGACTTCTCAGGTAAATGATCTTGGAGAATCAGTACAGCAACTTATTGCCAAGTTGAATTTCCTTTCTGAAGCCAGTGTGTTGTTGAAACGTTGTGGAAAGTTTCCATACACCAGTGTTTGGGGGAGGAGAAGACCAATCTGATGTTTTCAGTAGATGTAAGTTTTGTTTTATTTATTTATTATTAATTTGTCATCTTATCATTATGGGCACTTTTGTGAAAACTTTGAAACAAATCAATTCTGATAAAAAGATAAATAATTTTGTTTTAACCTTTTACCAAAAGTTCTATTTCTGTTATACCACCCTTCTTTAACCCATTCCTGCATATTGAGACCTTTTGACGCTTCTGAGTCAATTTGTGAAACCTTTGTGATAAATAGAGCATTTGCTCCATAGGAGCAAATGCTCTATTTATCACAATGGTTTCAACACTACACAATTCTAAAATTTTCCTTTTCAGTTGTAAATGCTCCTTTTCGGTAGATTTATTCAAAGAGGTTGGATCTAAAAATAGCATATGCGGGAATGGGTTAACAGAAGCATAAATCTGATAAGTCACTAGGACTGCAACGGTTCACTGAATTTCGGTTATTTTCGATTCATTTGTCTCGATTCGATTTTCGGTTCGGCGCCGCAAATTTCGGTTTGGTGCGTCGATGTATGGTGAATTGGACTTAGTGCTCCAGATAAAACTGCATGATTTTAAAGAAATTTTCAATTGGGAAGGGGCCTTTTTTAGGCCTCTGTTATAGAAGGTGAAAAATCCTTGTATGACCGTGAACTAATGACTACACAACAATAAATATACCTGTGCGCAAGATGACCGGATGCGCAAGATTACCGGACACGACAGTAGTAGAAATTCTTTCTTTCCCAAAACTATAATTGACTGGAACTGCTGTGTACACCAACACAGTTGAGAGCTACTGCCGTGCACCAACACAGTTGAGAGCTTCTGCCAGGCTCTCAACAATTGCTACTAATTCTCTCTCCTGGTGCACCCTGTGTCCTAACTGGCCCTGCACTGTATTACATTCAGATTCAGAACCCGCTGAATAAGTTCATATTGCTCATCTTTATACGAAAATTAATTAGGCCAAATTTCATAGATTGATAGTGGGCAGCAAATTATTATGCTATGGCAATAGTATAGTATTAGTGTTTGGTAATAAGTTAATAACTAACAGCATCTTGCTCATCTGGGTCTACACTGTAATTTAACCCATTCCCGCAAATTGACGCCTTTTGACTCGTCTGTAAAAGTCACTTTGTGAAGCCATTGTGATAAATAGAACATTTGCTCCACAGGAACCATTTATCACAATGGTTTCAAAGCTACACAATTTTGAAAGTTTCCTTTTCTCTAGTTAATGCTCCTTTTTGGTAGATTTAATGAAAGAATTTAGGTCTAAAAGTAGCCTAAGTGGGAATGGGTTAACCCTTTCCCTCATATAAATGCTTTTTCGTGCATTTGCAAACAGTAGACCCAGATCAGACGGCTCCTATTGGAGCTCTGCTCTGTTTGATAATGGAATTCGATAGATCTGTTTCTTTTGTTCCTAAAATTACAACAATGTTCCCCAAAATAACTATTTTGTCCATGAATATTCAGCAGGCATTGATATCTGGAATAAACAATAGAGTAGGGAAAGGGTTAACTTAAGAGTTTTGTACCAAAAGGCTTAAATCCGCTGCTCATCATGTGATATGTACATGTTTAAAACTGTCATTTTTCTTATAGGAGATGGCTTCTGATGATGAAATACATGTTGACAGAGAATCTTGTCCAAGGCTTGCAATGCTTGGTATGTATGAAATAAACAAGGGTTATTGAGGGGGACAGGGGTTGGCATTCATTGCACGGGAGCTTAAAGGCCCTGCGCTATACATTGTATATATATGGAAAGCTGGCATTGGAATTTCACTGGTAGGAGGACTGATATATCAAGAATTGTGAGTGAATATTTAATTTGTCTTTATCATTAAAAAAACAAAAGACGGAATAATACAATTTTTATAAAGTTGGAAACGGGTTGACATTAGGCTAAGTGAATTGTGGGGCTTGATATAGAACCCAACTGATTACTTAGAGACGATGACATTCTGAGACCAACACATTTAAATGTGAGGGTATGTTATGTAATGAAGAAGAACAGCATTCGAAAATGCTATTTATGCCCCCATTGATGATAGTCAGAGGGCAATATTATATATGTTTTGCACCTGTCAGTCCGTCACGCTTTTACGTGCAGTTGGTTGTCACAGTTATTTCATTGTCCTATATCTCACTAACCACTATAGCTATTGGTGTTGAATTGCATATATACACATTAACCACCATCCATATTTTCATTGCGCACCCAGCCCATGATGCCCGCAAGCCCAAGGTCAAGGTCAAATGGCTTAGGAACTTTATGTGCAGCTAGGCAAGCACCACCATGGGGGCATCGCTGTGTCTTACAGACACAATTTTCTAGTTTTAAATGGAATATACAAATTATAATGATTTGTTATTTCCTTAGATGGAAAATAAGTATTGTCACTTAACCCATTACCTCATATTGACCAATTTTGACACCTCTGTAAAAGTAACTCTTTGAAACCATTGTGATAAATAGAGCATTTGCTCATAAATAGAGCATTTGCTCTATAGGACTTAGGAACAAATGCTCTATTTATCATAATGGTTTTTATATATACTCATTGTCAAGTTACTGCTCCTTTTCAGTACAAATGTTCAACTAGGTTGGGTAAAAAAACCTATGAGGGAATGGGTTAGAGTAATTAGCATATTAGTAAAATACAATTTTTGTAAAACATTAAACATACCATACTATCTTGAATAAGAGTATGAACCTGAACCAGTATGACATTTCTCATCAGGGCCCATGCTGTTTGACACATGGTTTACTGTAATTACAGTTACTTGACCAATCTTATTAAATGGATGAGATTTATATAGATCAGATGCAGGTTTGCACAGACATTAAGTTTTGAAGCAGGATAAAGGCAGGGGTCCAAATTTAATATTGGAGTGATTTAGATTTAAAGATTTATTCAATCTCTCTAAAGGCAAAGCCAAAGGCAGTCTCACTGCAGTAATACCATCTTCAGAGGAGGTGAAGTGTATTTTTTTCTGAACTTGGTCAAGACACTTTTAAAACTTCTGATTTTATGATGAGCTAGGTTTAACTTTTACCCTCTATCATTAATGCAAAATTTTCTGTGAAACTTTGTGTCTCTACTGAAATATGAAATTTACTCAAAGTTGGGATATTTATTATTTTCAGCTGACTCAGACTGAAACATAGTTCTGTTAAAGCTCAGAAAATATTCTAACACAGCCAAGACTAATGGTCCAAGTTTCATGGAAATCAGTCAATTATGTAGAGAAAATCACAATATTGTTTATTTCCAGGACAACCCCACCATGATCTGGCTGCTAGAGACTGGTTAAATAGTGGATGGACAAGTTATTGTTTGTTCCTCCAGTTACCAGGAAGCTGTTCCCTTACTGTTCAGTGTGTATTATACATGTATCTTCAATATACAGACAAGGCAGCTGCCACATTGGAGTTCATACAGAGGTATACACATTAGTACTCATTCACATTTTATTTAACCCATTAATTTACCTCTTAGGCTATTTTTATACTCAATCTCTATGAACATATCTACTGAAAAGGTACATTTACTAGAACAAGGAAAAATTCAAAGTTCTGCATATTTGAAACTATTGTGATAAAAAGGGCATTTGCTGCTGTGGAGCAAATGCTCTTATTATCACAGTGGTTTCAAAAAGTGACTTTTACATTTATGCGCCAAAAGGCGTCGATATCAGGGAATGAGTTAATATATATACTTCTCCAGGAAAAAGAATTTCTAAACTCAATTTTGCTACAGGAGTGCATGGTTAACTTAGATATACCTGTACATATAAATGTTGCATGTTGTACTCTGCATTTTTATGCCCCCAAAGGCGGGCATATAGTAATCGCATTGTCCGTCTTTCCGTCCGTCCGTCCATCCATCTGTCCGTCTGTCCTTCCATCCGTCCCAAATTCGTGTCCGGTCTGTAACTTCTTTATCTATCAATGGATTTCAATATAACTTGCCACAAATGTTCACCAGACAGAGACGATGTGTCGCATTTAACTCCCTGGTCCATGGGTCAAAGGTCAAGGTCATAGGGTACAATTACTTTGTCACAAATTTCGTGTCCGATCTGTAACTTCTTAATATATCGATGGATTTCAATATGATTTGGCACAAATGTTCACCAGACAGAGATGATGTGTCGCTTTCAACTCCCTGGTCCATGGGTCAAAGGTCAAGGTCACAGAATACAATTACTTTGTCACAAATTTCGTGTCCGGTCTGTAACATTTTTATCTATCAATGGATTTCAATATAACTTGGCACAGATGTTCACCAGACAAAGACGATGTGTCATGTTCAGCTCCCTGGTCCATATGTCAAAGGTCAAGGTCACAGGGTACAATTACTTGTTTATCTGTGAATGGATTTCAAAGGAACCTGGCACAAATGTTCACCTTACAAAGACGATGTGTCATCTCCCTGGTCCATTGTTCAAATGTCAAGGTCACATGGTACAATTTTGGGGGGCATTTGTCACGTGACTGTGACATCTCTTGTTATATCATATTCTAGATCCAAACTATTTCCAAAGATATTTGCCTACAACTCAATGTTAAAATTGGAATACTGCCTTGAGGAGACATTTGAGTGGCATACATTTGGTCTTGGTCAGATGCAATACATTACATGTGTACCAGTATTTCCTAGCCGAGCTGTAATGTACCCTTTCCTCCATGAATATTCATGTAAGAAATAATGTCATAAATATTTATTAGAATAATTTGTTATAATATTTAGCACATAAACAAAGGAAATTTTGTTTAGTCATATCTATATTATATCAAACACAAACAGAGCAGACCCTGATCAGACAGCCCCAATAAGAGCCCTCTGATCTGGGTCAACTCTGTTTGCAAAGGCGTTGAAAGGCATATTTATGGAGTAAAGGAATAAAGGCATGGATTTGTTTTACTGAAATCTTGATGTTACATAGTCATAGCTGTTTTTACATGATATAATGGTTGCTAATGCTGGAAGCTGGAACAAAAGTTACTAAACTATTTCTTTAATACATTTTAGCTCTGCCTCACCAGAGCACAAAGTGCTCAGGGTGAGCTTTTGTGATTGCCTGATGTCTGTCGGCGTGTGTGGCGTGTCGTGCGTCGTCAACAATTTGAACCTTAAAATATCATCTCCTGTGAATCTATTGTGTTGTCAGCTTATAAAATTTATACCCCTGGGGTCAAAATTGACCACGCCTCGGGATGCCTTTGTTTATATGCAGTGAGAACTTTATAAAATATTCTGGAAGGCCTAAAGCTTTCATATTTTTCACATAACATCTTCTGATTTGTTGCAAAAGTTATATTAAAAAAAGTTATGCCCCGTGAGTGAAAATTGGCCTCATCCTGGATGGTGCCTTTTTAACATGTATATAGAAACATATACTTAGAAGTGAAAGTTTTGAAAATCTTTTAGGCCCTCTTTTATTACAATGTCAGACAGACAGACATCATGCACAAAAACAAAATGTCTCCCCAGTATACTGGGGGAGACATTTTGTTTTTGTGCATGGTGTCTGTCTGTTCATCAGTCTGTCTGTCTGGCCTATTTTAATTTGTCTGCACGGTGTCTCCAAAACCTTTGGCCGGATTGTCATCAAACTTCATAGGATTGATCAGTACCATGCCCAGTTGTGCATATCTTACTCTTGTTCTGGTTCGATGGTTTTCTGCAGAGTTATGGGACTTTGAAATTTTTACATGAACAATTTTGGGTGCACAGTTTGAACTTTCTCCATAACCTTTGATCAGATTTTCATGAAACTTCATAGGATTGATCAGCATCATGCATAGATGTGAATATCTTAATTCCTGTTCCGATTCAATGATTTTCTGCAAAGTTATGGGACTTTGAATTTTTACATGGCAATTTTTGTCCGTGCAGTTTCTCCAAAACCTATGATCAGATTTTCATGAACTTACATAGGATTGATTATCACTATGTCTAGTTGTGCATTTCTTAATCCTGTTTTGATCTGATGATTTTCTGCAGAGTTAAGGGACTTTGAAATTTTTACATTGAAAATTTGTTCCCGCGGCTACTCCAGCACTTATGATCAGATTTTCATGAAACGTCATAGGATTGATTAGCATAATGCGTAGATGTGCATATCTTATTCTTGTTCCGGTGTAATGATTTTCTGCAGAGTTATGGGACTTTAATTTATACATGGAAAATTTTGTCTGTCAGTTTCTCCGAAACCTTTGATCAGATTTTCATGAAACTACATAGGATTGATCAGCACTCTGTCTAGTTGTGCATATCATATTCCTGTTCGATTATTTTCTTCAGAGTTATGGGACTATGAAATTTTTACATGGAAGATTTGTCCTCGTGGTTTCTCCAAAACCTTTGGTCTCATTTTCATGAAACTTCATAGGATTGATCAACACCATGTCTAGTTGTACATATCTTATTCCTGTTCCAGTTTGATGATTTCCTGACGGTTATGGGACTTTGAAATTTTCACATGGAAAATTGAGTGTGTGTGGGGGGTGGGGGGGGGGGGAGGGGGGGGGGAGAGACAGCAGTTTTTGTTTAAAAAACAATTCTAATTTTAATTAGAAGTAAGGTAAGAACTTTCAAGAATTTTGCATTAATGTTGCTACCAGACTGCTAGTACACCACATTGGACAGCTGCTGTAGTATCAGTCTTGTCTTGAAATACACTGTATGTACAAGAAGTCATATTTGTGGAGTAAAGAGACTCCACAAATGGTTAACAAGAATTCTTTGTTTCTTAACTACAGGAGCTTTGTGGGAATCAATCAAGGCCAGGGTCTGAAGACTACAAAAAAGGGGAGGACATCACTGGCGAATGCAAAGGTTCTTATGAATGATATTACCAACTTCCAATGGATCGGACAGTCTGATTAAGCTTCGTGCAATTGAGATGTTTGTGCAGACAAGTCGCTTTGCATATGAAAGAGAACTCACTCGCCTACAAGATACTGACTTTTAGTGCTGCAAGTTTTTTGTGAAACATTTGTTATTTTGAATTTTTATTATACTCCATTTGTTCTGTCAGACTTAATACATATATGGTAATCGTAAAATTTGAGTTGGGAAAGAAATATTCTAGCTCAACCTTTAACATTAACCATTTATGCATGTATGCGGCTTATGCCTTATTCTGTTGTTTTTAAACCATATATATAGAAACAAAAACAAGAGCTCATGAAATCACCTTAGTTTTTATCCGAAGAGATCAGAGGGGCTTCAGTTAACTTTATTTTACTAGTACATTCTATGCATGAGACAGACATGTATAAAAATCTGTAATCTAAACTCAGTGGTTTGATTCAGGCATCTATGTATGTTTGTTAGGGTTAAAGATTAAATACTAACCCAATTTGGATTTAAAATAAATCAAGTTGTAATTGTTATACTAGTTATCAGAAAACGTTTTGTATGGTTTGCACTTCTAAATATGCTTCTGAAAGTTGCTAAGTACCACTCTATATTCTGATAGAGCCACATGAGAAGACCCTGCAGCTTGACATTTAACCTGTTACAGGTGAATCAAAATAAGCTTCTCACCTGGATCTTGTCTGCATGAGAAGCTGAACTTATTTCATGTCTTGAAAAAATGCAGAAATGTTGACAGACTATTGCATCCTAGATTTGTTAAAGACACAAGATATTTAGAAATCACTACTAAACATGCTGCTGAACGATTTGATAATCCATATAAATGGATATGTTGGTCTTCATGAAATTAACAAAGTATTGAATGTGGCATGGGTTCTTATGAAGTGGTGCTTATCAAGCTTTTTTCAGGTGGCAAATTTTAGTTACATACTATTTTCCACAATATGTGAATTCACTGTCTAATGGACAGCTTTTGTATGTATTTATTATGTATGATTATTATGACACAGAAAATTAAGTTTGAGTAAGTTATTTTTTGTAATCCTTACAATTTATTTGAGAAGATGCATTTAAACGGGCTAAACATCCCGTAATTTTTAACGGAAATTTCCCGGCAGCTCGTTTCCAGGATTTATCCCGTAAAATTTACGCAGTTGCTGTAAAAAATTTTACGGTTTCAGCTGTAATTTTTACGGGAATGTCCTGGAAACCAGCTGCCGGGATTTTTCCCGTAATTTTCAACGGGATTTTTTTACAGTGTAGAAGCCCCCGACTTTATCAAAACCCATGCTTGATTATTTTTCTCGCTCAAATACACCCTAATAACAAGTATATTAACGGCCAGACGGCTTGGTGGTGGCTTGGCCTAGTGGTTGAGCGTTGAGCTGATAACCCATGGGTCCGGGATTCGACACCCAACTGGACCAGCTCGAAATTTCAGAGACGCTTTTCAGTGTCGCCTGTCGCTCGAGGCTCGATGACCAGGGGAGTAAATTGTACAGTCGGCTGAGCGGTCATTCGGACTGAAAGTAGACTATAACTAGGCACTTTTTATTTTACTTTTGTAAAGTACTACTTTCCATTGCGTTGTTCGACTTCCGTATCCAATAGCAACAAACAGTGGTTGTAAGGTTGGACTATTTTAGCCTTGCTTTGATATTTACACAACAAGAAAAAATCCCTTTTATTGAATTCGCCTAATCGTGCGTATGAATACACCAGATAAGGGGTGTTCCAGATAAGGATTTCTATGTTTAGTAACTCGGGTCATCTAGTATACCTGAGAAGCGAGAAAAGACAATCAAAGATACATGTAAACTACATCTTCTGCTGTAAGAGGATATTGGTCAAACGCTTGTAGCACTTTGATACACGTCGATCTGAATAATTTGTTAACATACCATTCTTAAATGTTTAACAGAAAAGAAGTCAAACACTTAATTTTTACACGGAACATTTGCATTGGTACTAACTGACCGTACTGATAAACACGGGCGACAGTTTAGATTAGGGTTAACTCTTTGCAAGCTAAGTAAGGTGCTGTCAGCAGCATTTTAAATAAAGTATCTCTCGTTTCATTTACAAAATTAATGTATAGTCAATGTGTCAGAGTTTGGATCCCGATGAGACACCACAATGTCGGCATCTCATCTGAATCCAAACTGTGTTCATAGTTAATTACGGTTTCGCCGCTTGCGTGCAAATAAAAAGTCAAGTCTATATTCTCCTTATATCTTATCACATGACCTATTTACAAGCCTAAACATGAGGTACAGTTAACCCTCTCTGAACTGGACGTTAATTTAGTATAGAAATATCGATCTTGGAGACAGGCGGCAGATTGATGCAGGGTGAAAGTCATGCAGAAAGCTCCTCTAGGACCTTTCTGCATGACTTTCACCCTTCATAAAGTAGCCACCTGCCTAAAAGTATCTAATTCTCCTCAACTAGAATTCCGGTTTAGAGGTGTTTTTACTGTACAGTCAGTTAGACTGTACCAATACAGTTTAGCTTCTGATCAGTCATTTATTTTTCAACATTATATGTATCCCTTTTATCTTAATTTTAGAATATGATCGAAACAAAATAGGATATATGTTAGATTTTCAAACTGTCTAAGACTGACCACCTTACTACTAGTAAACCTTTCAAGAAGATTAAAGTTAGTGTTGTCATTTAAAGGATCGCATTTACCCTTTATCTGCCAAGAACATGACGTCAGCAAACATGTCGCCTGCTTCAATCATTATGCTTAAGTTCTATTCCTTGTTTGTTTCAAACACACTATCAACGGTTAGGATATTGGTGATCAGTCGAGTTAGATATCGTCTCATCTTGATCCGAACTGTTCACAATTGTGATCACCGACTCGCCAGTGGCAGAGAAACACTTTCGAGTTGTATTATCACATATAGTATCAATATTCGCAGACTACGAAACACTTGGCTGACTGTAATCGAGGAGAATAAAACGTGCTATTCATACGTATTGTAATCAGTTTATATTTAGCTCAAAGTGAGAGTTAGTTGACAGGTGCATCAGAGCTGTGGGTCGTTTTAACGGAGTTTCTAGGGAACAACGGATTTTCACTTCAAATGCGAATTAAATTTATTTTGAATAAGTAGACAACTGAACTGTTTCACTGCCACGTGTTACCGCCTGCAAAATTTGCCGTCAACTTAAATTTTCATTGTCAACATTTCTTCTATTTTTGTTGAAACACATTAACACAGTATCCAACAATATGAGTCCTGATGAGGCGCCAAATTACTCGGTGTCTCATCTGGATCCATATCAATTGCAAATTCGATAATAGATTCGCCAATGACATTAAGATAGTTGGAAAGTAAACATTACAATGCAATGTCTTGGTAGATACTTCTCTAGAACATACCATAAAAGTGTCCAATTCTAGCTGAGTTGAAATCTTCTAATTGTTTGTATTACATGTATTTCCATATAGAAACTAAGCACTGCATTTTGAAAGAATTAATTACATTATTCAGTATAGTACATTTTTTGAATATTGATTGTATTTCTATTACTTCACAGACACTTCGATATGCTTGCTATTGTGTTTGCCACGTGTCTGTTTGGCGCAGGTAAGTATCATATTTCTTCTTAACATATGCCTCCTAATCCTTAAACCGTTTCCCTGTTTAATATTCATATAAAAATAATGGTATCGTGAATATTTATTAGCTGATCTTTTACATATGTACACGGGATGTTTTGTCTCAGGCAGAACATATAGAATCAAATCTATATCATAACATAAGCAAACAGAGCAGACCCTGGTCAGGCGGCTCTGATCTTGTAAATGTGTGAAAAGAAGTTTAGATGGAGGAAATAGTTAAACAAGTAATACTTATCCCACTGTGTAAACATAATGTCCCTTCAAACTAAGATCTGGGGCAAGTTTGACTATAATCGATTCGAACAAGTTTTTCAAAAGCTATTGTCCGAGTGAGAAACAGCTTGGATGCTCACGGGCCGCCCTGTTACTCAACAGCTCGGATGCTCACGGGCCGCCCTGTTACTCAACAGCTTGGATGCTCACGGGCCGCCCTGTTACTCAACAGCTTGGATGCTCACGGGCCGCCCTGTTAATCAACAGCTTGGATGCTCACGGACCGCCCTGTTAATCGACTTCTCGTCTACACCCAAAGTTGTTTGCAAATACGAATCAAGTCATGGATCGCGAAAGAACGGTCGATACCATAGGGCCCTCAAAGTGGCATATGCAAATACAATACGTCCTATTCAGAAAGTCCTTAAAGGATTAAACACCTTTTATACAATGCAAATGATGAATTGAGATCATTGCTAAAAGCAATCTGCCTATTTTTAAAAGCTTAAACAACACGAAACAATGTATCACTAGTCACTTTCAGCTCGTTCATTGTGTCATGTTATACCTGATACAGGCATAACTTTACGCATTTGACAATAGAGTAGACTAAATAGAGTAGACCAAACTCAGACAGACCACTATATGTCAACATATCAATAAAGCAAATTCACATTATGTGAATATGTACTGTTTTATTCAATGTCATTCAATTCGCAAAGCGGCTGGATGTCAGCGTGATTTATGTTGTTATATTGTTTTACTGTACATTTCGACATATGATACAATACTAAACTGTTTATATGTATGTTTGTCTGTAAATGTATGTGTACATTGATTGGTCGCTGCAGTAGCAAGTATCATACATGCAAAGCAAAGATCAAATACAACATCGAACACTGAACAACGCTAGAAACCACAATCGATCAATAGAGGACGTAAACTAATATAGGGTAAACTGTAGTAACTGGAACAACGCTAGAAAACACAATCGACCATTATATCGACATAATAAAAAATATGTGTGTCAATCCTTAGCTTTGTTCTAAATTATCTAGAAAAAAATCGATCATTAGAGGACGTAAACTCATAAATGGTAAAATGCAATAACTCGAACAACGCTAGAAAACACAGCCGATCATTAGATGACGTAAAGTGACATAGATGTGTATAAATTGCTTTCTGTAGGTGTTTTGGTGATGGTGGCATTTTGTGTGTGGCTTTTCCTGCTTGACTTTACTACTTGTTCATTCATAGAGTAAACTGCAGTAATTCGAACAACGGTAGAAAACACAATTGATAACAAGAGGAAGATGCGTGAATTCCAAACTGTATTTTAGCTTAAGAATTCGATTATCAGCATATCTACCAACAGTACAACGTGTGTATATAAGCTAGTAAAGCAACTGCATCAATGCATATCGTATTTAATAACAAGTTCATGTTTTTAATGATTCACAAGTTTAATATAAATGAAACATTAATAATCGCAGTAATCAGTACATATACATGTATCAGTACTCAGCAGTCAGTACATATACATGTACATGTATCAGTGCTCAGTAGTCAGTACATATACATATATATGTATCAGTACTCAGCAGTCAGTACATATACATGTACATGTATCAGTACTCAGTACATATACCTGTATCAGTACTCAGCAGTCAGTACATATACATATACATGTATCAGTGCTCAGTAGTCAGTACATATACATGTACATGTATCAGTACTCGGTAATCAGTACATATACATGTATCAGTACTCAGTAGTTAGTACATATACATCTATCAGTACTCAGTTGTCAGTACATATACATGTATCAGTACTCAGCAGTCAGTACATATACATATACACGTATCAGTACACAGTAATCAGTACATATACATGTATTGATCAGTACTCAGTTGTCAGTACATATACATGTATCAATACTCAACAGTCAGTACATATACATGTATCAGTACTCAGTAATCAGTACATATACATGTATCAGTACTCAGCAGTCAATACATATACATGTATCAGTACTCAGTAATCAGTGCATATACATGTATCAGTACTCAGTTGTCAGTACATATACATGTATCAGTACTCAGTAATCAGTACATATACATGTATCAGTACTCAGCAGTCAGTACATATACATGTATCAGTACTCAGTAATCAGTGCATATACTTGTATCAGTACTCAGTTGTCAGTACATATACATGTACATGTATCAGTACTCAGTAATCAGTACATATACATGTATCAGTACTCAGTTGTCAGTACATATACATGTATCAGTACTCAGTTGTCAGTACATATACATGTACATGTATCAGTACTCAGCAGTCAGTACATATACATGTACATGTATCAGTACTCAGTAATCAGTACATATACATGTATCAGTACTCAGTTGTCAGTACATATACATGTATCAGTACTCAGTAGTCAGTACATATACATGTATCAGTACTTAGTTGTCAGTAAATATACATGTATCAGTACTCAGTAGTCAGTACATTATTAGTTATACAGATCATTGGCGGGGTATCTGACTTTTTGTTTCCTGCTGAGGAAATTCATGTTGCCCGAGCCGTAAGGCGAGGGCTACATGTATTTTCCTCAGCAGGGAATAAAAAGTCAGATATCCCGCCAATGATCTGTATAACGATTGTATTAATACTGCAAAGTAAATAGTTGTAGCGGTTAATTAGCGTTGTTAATGCAGGCGTCGTTTTGCTTCCCCTCAGGGGCCTCATACTGTAAGGTAATGGGTTGTAATATCTGTATAATAACCAGCTCATTGCAATTGTGGATAGAAAAGGGATCTTCCAAGAGCATTAGCTTCTCAAAGGATCGAAAGAATCAGACGTTAGTAAAACTTTTAGCGTTTAAGCAGACACTATTTTTTAGCATGAGAACGGTTAAACATAATTGGCGCAATTCCGACGTCATTTGGATGACGTCAAAATGACGGTTTTATAATATTCAAACAAATGGGCGTTGGAAGGAACGATTATACTGTAATTTACATGTACGTGTGCTGTGCATGTGCATTAATAAAATCTGAATCGAATTGGGTGTGGGCTGTCTTTGTAAAAGCGGGGGTTTGGGGGATAATCGGTACGTGCACAAGCACTTTGACAACACTTGCAGCATTTGAGCAGAATAAGACCTTCACCACGTATCGGGTTCTTTTACATTGTTATATAACAACTGTAACAAAAATGTTGCTCAATGGATAACTTTGTTCCGCCCCAAACTCTTGTTATTTCGTTTGAGAGCGGTTGTTTGGATCGAATCGACGAAGTGAAGCTAGTCGGCCATTTTTAGTTTGTTGTAGCAATGAAGCGAGGCTCTCGACAGGGAAAATTCCATTGTTGCTCATGACTCCGTATATACATCAGAATTTAGAGGGATACACGGCTTTTATACATGGCTAAATGACCAATCAAAATCGAGGATTTTACTTTGCAGTATAATAAATACATGTATCAGTACTTAGTTGGCAGTACATATACATGTATCAGTACTCAGTAGTCAGTACATATACACGTATCAGTACTCAGTAGTCAGTACATATACGCGTATCAGTACTCAGTTGTCAGTACATATGCATGTATCAGTAGTCTGTAGTCAGTACATATACACGTATCAGTACTCAGTTGTCAGTACATATACACGTATCAGTACTCTGTTGTCAGTACATATACATGTATCAGTACTCAGTAATCAGAACATATACATATATCAGTACTCAGTACATATACACGTATCAGTACTCAGTAATCAGTACATAAACACGTATCAGTACTCAGTTGTCAGTACATATACACGTATCAGTACTCAGTTGTCAGTACATATACACGTATCAGTACTCAGAAATCAGTACATATACCTGTACATGTATCAGTACTCAGTAATCAGTACATATATGTATCAGTACTCAGTTGTCAGTACATATACATGTATCAGTACTCAGTTGTCAGTACATATACATATACATGTATCAGTACTCAGTAATCAGTACATATACATGTACACGTATCAGTACCCAGTTGTCAGTACATATACATGTATCAGTACTCAGTTGTCAGTACATATACATATACATGTATCAGTACTCAGTAAATATACATGTACACGTATCAGTACTCAGTTGTCAGTACATACACATGTATCAGTTTCCAGTTATCTGTTGCCTAGGTCATTGTCAACGGGGTTAAAGTTTTACTGTCACACCGGCCCGCATATAGAGTCTTTATCTTGCGAGGTGTGTGTAGAGCTTTAGTCCTGCCAAGGACATGATCATTATCAAGATAAGACTGTCTTCAGGCCAATATCAAGATTAAACTGTTTCCAGGCCAATATCAAGAAGACTTATCAAGCGAGACTGAGTGTACTTATTCTGTCAGTCACTGTACTGACTCCAATGTATTCAACCATATCCCTGTTGTATATTCATGTAACAAATATCATCGCCATAAAATACATAAATTTATATAATAGCATCTGTACTTATGAATTTTGTTTTGGTATTGGTAGAAAGTATGGGGTCAGTTTTACTAATCATCTATACCCAAATAGAGCAGACCATGACCAGATGACTTCAATAAGAGTGATCTGATCTGGGTCTACTCTGTTTGCAAAGACGTGAATATGTGTTAATATGAAGGAAATAGTTAAATTAGACTTACACCTTATTATCCAGCCGACTTTAAATACTACAAAACTGTAAAGTTGGAAAGTTAGTTTTTCTACACATTTTTGTTCATTTAAAGTCTGCAACTTTCAATCAATGAATCGTTTGCAGCTAGTACGGTAATTTTGAAACTGAAATAAACCAGGTCACGAGGTTACAGAACGTACAACATGAGTTGGGATTCATCTTCAAGCATCTGATTGGTGAGATGTTGGGCTTGCTCAATCATTCCTCTGTGACTACCCATGTAAGACATAATGACGTCGTGAATATTAATTCGATTAATTTGTTATAATAGCACATGGACACAGGAATATTGTGCCATGGCAGAAACTGTAGAATCATACCTTTATCATATTATAAGCTCCTATAGGAGCCGTCTTGTCTGGGTCTACTCTATTCGCGAAGGTGTAGAAAGGCGTACTGGTGTGGTTAAGGTTTAAGATATACCGAGTGAGATACTGGAGACAGTATTCAGACTGGACAGTTTTATACGCCCATACCCTGTTAGCGTGATAGTCGATGCAATAGGACACACGAATATAAGATATTTGTTATTTCTATCAACATGAGATAATGCCTAAGACGATGGTATTGTCCTGTTTTATTGACCTATCAAAATGTGAATATTCGTAGGTCACTGAAAGGATATATTTAGACTGGGTAAATCTGTGTTTCAAGCGTTTTTCACGAGATTCACAATAAATGTACAGGTACTCGAATAAGCCAAGAAGGAAAGCTTTTATTCGCGGAAACAATCGATATCCTATGGCACGTTCAGCAAGCGTATAATTATTTAAATTTTGACAGGTTAATAAAACAGGACAATACAGATATAAGCTGTTGGGGAGAGTAAGGGCACTGGTGCATAAAGATAACCTTAGTTCTAGATACAACAATCCCAATGGACTACCTCTGCTATAACCTTAAAATGTTACTCTGCTTTCTTTTCTACAGTTTACAGCCAGCAAGCTGCCCAGCAGGTAGCGTTCTCCGCTGGTCTGACACATGATGCCACTTTACTGCATGCCGAAAACGTAGTCTATGACAAGGTGTTCGCAAATATTGGAAATGCCTACAATAGCACATCCGGGGTCTTCACTTGTCCGATGCCAGGAATCTACGCATTTCAGGTACATATGATAAATTCTTAATATAGTATACTGAGCACTTTCTAGTTAAGCAGTGCTTTCAGTGTGTTTATTCCATAAGTATCCAGTCATTTTAGTACTCTGGTCGTAGTTTTGAAAATAAATCGAACGAAAAACTAACATAGACGATATTTGCTACGGGTGAAATCTTGCTAGCCGACTACAGTTGGTAGCATGGCGACATTTTTACGGTTGAAATATTGCTAGCCGACCAAAAATAGTAGCATGACGGCATTTGCTACGGGTGAAATCTTGCTAGCCGACTAAAGTTAGTAGCAAGGCGTGAGGAATTCGATTTGTCATGAGACAATCCGATTTACCAATGCCATCACAGTATCGTAACAGAGTTCTTATGGCTGATAACAGCGGTTATCCATAGATTGTTGACTTTAGTTTTATGCCGGTATTATTCAATAATAAATATATTAATGGCTGGAATTCATTAACCTATGGATAGATAAGGCCGACGATACCACGACGGAATTAGCACAAATGGTGCGTTGTCATGCCAACTCGTTGACGCTCATTAACTCTTTCAGTGCCAGCATTGTCGTCTGCTCGACACATTTTAATCTGCTTCAAGTTTGTTCAATTTCTTTATAGAAAGATAAACAGAGTGTCAAACGGTTTGGATTCTAATGAGACGCCGAGTTACTGGACGTCTCATCTTGGTCTAAACTGTTTGCATAGATCACAGACCTGTCGTCCTGGCACTGAAGGGAGAGAGGGCGATGATAAGGTATCGTCTATACACGTTTCAGTACAAAATATAGGGAATGATTCTGGTTTTCTTCTTGCTACTCGGTACGCTAAACAGTGTAGATCGTGCACTCCATTAAATGTTCGATACCATTAAAAGTCACCAAATCTAAAACGCATCCTTCCATTACTTCGGATATTTGTTGAAAAACATATTGTGTAAATAGTTTAATATTTCCATCTGTCTTTTAAGTACCACACCTTGGCTCACTTGGACAAGTCCACATGGCTTGAACTCTATCACAATGACAACTACATTATCTCTATCTATGGCCACACTGTAAACGACTATGCCAGTGCCGGAAACTCAGTTGTCCTGAATCTGAAAAAGGGAGACACGGTAAGTTGTGGTGTGAGCCCGGTAAAGGGAGACACGGTAAGTTGTGGTGTGAGCCCGGTAAAGGGAGACACGGTAAGTTGTGGTGTGAGCCCGGTAAAGGGAGACACGGTAGGTTGTGTTGTGAGCCCGGTAAAGGGAGACACGGTAAGTTGTGGTGTGAGCCCCGTCTAATTTGCCCTTTTTTATTCCATGTAAAAACAGCCATCTCCTAGCCACTTCATGGAATAGATGATTTGGGTAATACCCTCTTAACGCATCCATATTTAGTCCAAACACTGTCTCTAGATCACCAGAAAACAAGGTCAAGAACGTTGACTTTTGTCGCTACACACAAAAGTATGTACACACCTGTTCGCTTTAAATTGGGGCCATTCTGACGCCCCACACACATATTTCCCAACATCCACCAGAGAAAGTAGTCCTGCAAGAGAGTCACAAAAAATGACCCCAATGGACAGAAAATACACACAATAATTATTCAGCCTGTTAGGTTCTTAAGAGAAACTTATTAGCTCATATTTAAAGCACTGCACTGAATTTTCTATAGAACCACTTCTTACTCGTACTACGACCCCGGAAGCAATTCCTCAGCGGGGTCACACCTTGTGGGATTTGATATAATGGTTTTCTGCCTAATGGAAATGTAGGAACCACTGAACGCAGAATTGTGTTTAACCCTTTTCCTTCAAATGTTTCGGTCGTTCTGTGAGATGACAATGGTTTGAGCCAAACACAGCACAAGCTTTGAAACTATAAAATTATATACCTGAGCTATGCTAGCCGATGACAACAGTATAGTGTTCTGAGGCTACTTTGCCTGAGACGAACATGAAACATAAACTATGCACAAAAACCTATATTATGGTGATCAACGATATCTCAGCTTTGGGACCAACAATAAAACAATGAACTATAACTGTAAACAACTACTACAGCCCCAAGCCAGCGAGACGGCTAGTCAATTCCCCAACTTCAAAACGATGTTTGGAACACAATCCTCAGGCTATGTTATGAAACTGTATAAATGCTAGCTATAACCCTAGAATATGCGATTTGTCATGAGACCTTAAGCATCAAATCCTGTTGAAACCTACGGTTTGAAGATATCTCAACACTATTGTGAATTCAGACCTATGTCTCAGATCTTGTTCTATACTATGCTTGAAACAATTATGGATCCCTACGCTCTGAAACCTATCTTGAAATAGTGTATGAAACCTGCACCAAGAAGCTAATAAAAACTACTGTTTATTATTACTATTGCCTGGAGTATGCTCCAAGCCCGTGCTCGAAACACTGGCTCAGGAAGATGGGTCAACAACACTCTGAACCCTGAGTACTATATGTTGGTGCTTGTCACTAGCCCATTCAAAAGAACAGGTAACTGCACAATTACGTTGCCGAAGCAGCCATTATATTTGTCAGCTGTTGATGAGTGCAATACTCTATCAGTCAACCCCCAACGATATAACACCTCTATTATGTAAATGAAGCCGTCACTAATCATTCTAATACATATTCAATGCCCTTATCACGTTATAAACAGCAGTGGTTGTTGAATCAGTTTGCCCCAGTCCCAGTATTTATATACAGCTTCCATTAATAGCAGTATATTTCAGAACTTTAGCATACCAGCGTTTTAGGCTGGGTCCTAATCATGGTGACCGTAGCATCCCTAATAGACTGTTTTCCTGGGTATCAAATTGTTCGTTGGGGTCCTCAGAATACATTTTGAGCATGCCCCAAAACATAATTTTGCCCATGCTATGTTTTATTTAACGGTTTCCTTTGTAATCCTAGATAATTTTCGAAACTACCTTGGTTAAGAAAATGCATCATAACTTTGCTTTTGGAGGCAATAGAAGGACAAAAAGACAGAACCAAAGTAAAGCAGAGACATATAGCTTGAATATGATATGTAAGTTTATTAATATTCATAATGTATTCTTATGAATATTAATGGGGAAGTAAAAGATGTTGTTTTTTAGAAAACGGGAGTTTGCTGTGTTTAGTCTGAGAGTTATTGGATTCAGGTTTGAATGTTTTTATATGATCATACAAAGAAAATAAACCATCTTTGGTTCAGGTAATATTTCTATAAAGCATATATATTTAAGCTAATTTGCATATATCGTGCTTAAATGAATTAGCAATTTTATATGAGCATTATATTTAGTATTCGAGTGATCTATCTTTTCTATTATTTATTTTACGTAAAGATATTGAACCAAGCAATGACAAGAGTAGGGGAACATTACTTTGGGTACACGTTTAATTTGTTCATGAATATTAATGCATATTTATGAATATTAATGAGATGTAGAAATAAACACACTTGAATGAGCTGTTCTTCTTACCTGAGATTATTTTAGTAAACCAGTACGGAACTTGATACCGACTGAAACAGAGATATCGGTATTTATGTATAAAAATATGTACATGTAGCTAATGAATATCATTTTTAAAATCATGAATTTTAATGAAAATGATTACAGTTGTTGAAAAGTAAGTATTTCTTCTATGTTGCAATATATATGTATGTGAACAACACATTTCTTGTAAGAAAATGCATCAGAGGAATTGAGCCTCATGCATGTTTTTGATGGTGAATATCAATTTTATACTCATGAATATTAATGAGTAGTTTGCACTACAATAAAAAATATATAGCATCTCAGCTGCATTCACAGGCTTATATTTACCCATATTAGACTTTCGTGAAATTTTGAAATTACTCGCGTTGTCTTACGTATTTGCTTGATTATTTATCACAGCATGCCAGGCCAGGCCAATGCAAGGCTTCTTGTGGGCATTTTGGGGCAGATTGAGACACTCATAAAATGTGATTGGCCAGCTGCGGATGCTCCGCTACAACTCCCTGTCCAGATTCGTCCCTCTGGTCAGAGAAGACATGGCAGCTCGCTGCCCGACGGAAGAAGTATTCTTCTCTTCGGTCAGTGACTCCTTCGCCTTCAGACACAGATAAATCAGTACTCTCTAGAGCTCAGAAAAAGCCTGCTTCATCTTCGCATGCTCTGTATCAACAACAACAGCAACTCCATCACAAATGCATTGTTTTAATCGCATGTCATAAGTATCTAAAACATACCAACAGATAGTTTTCTGACCCAACCAAAAAATTATTAAATTAAATACTTATTATATAGAGCTGGGGTGTTCGCGAAAATAAATTGTTTTTTGTTGAAACATAGCATGCGAAGGGCACCTGTGCTGCAGTGCAGTCAAGTCCCCAGTTGTCATTTGCCACTCGGCTCCCGAATTCTGGTCCGGGCGCGGGTTCCCCGTTCACCTCTTGAATGGTGTCGTTTGTACTGTTGTTGCCAAGTCTCCCGGTCAATATCCGAGCTTCCGTTCATTTCGCTCCGTGACGCCACTGTCAGACCGGTCTACCGTGCCCCGGTCTGTTGATGTCACTGGGCATTCTTTGGCCCGGTGTCCCGAGTTTGCTCTCCACCGGTCCTCCGGTAGCCCGGTCCGGTCCTCTGACCGGGATACCGAATTGGACCGGTCAATCTACTGGTCCAATCGTTTCTACTGGGAATTCAGTCTCTTCACAACATGACATCAGAGAAAGTCAGCAGGAAGCTGTTCCGGCTAAGTCTAGACGATCTTGGTCGTCTAGACCCCGTCCTTACTCTTCGTCTTCTGAGTACAGTTAGGGCTCCCCAATACCCCCCACACACACACACACACACACAGTACCCCGCAGAAAGCGTAAAAAACCTTTATTATTCTTTTGATGGGAATCGGCATTCGCGCCGCTCTCATCGCAGGCTCAGATCGAGGTCTCGCCATTACTCTTCTAGGCGAAGACATCACTCTTCCTCTTCAGAGTCGCCGGCTGGTCGCTTTAACTCTACTTCAGTCATATCGCAACGTCCAGCAGGTTTTTCCGTGCACGGATCAGATTGCATCTGTGTGTGCACAGAACAACCGGGTAGAACGGCCGACAAACCTCAGGTCAATTGAAAGGCTTCCTCACATGAAAAATCCAAAAACCGAGACCGGTATATAAAACACAATGGCGAGGGGGCTTAGTGATCATCAGTCGAATACCGTAACTATTCGACCACGAAAACCTGTAAATACATGTATACAAAATACGTATTTTGAATGAATTGCCCCATTCCTTACACGTGTTCCCTACCTTGGATACATAGTTTGTAAAAAGCAACGTATTCTAAAATGTGTGTAACTCAAACTACAAAATAACACGACTTCGTTGTACCATTAGCCCTTTACTCCATGAATGTTCATGTGAGAAATAATGACATTATGAATTTGAATTAGATTAATTGTTATAACATCACATGGATTCAGGAAGTTTTGACCAATGCAGAAACTGTAGAATAATATCTCTATTATACCATAGACAATCATAGCAGACCCTGATCCTACAGAGACCTCTGATCTGGTTCTGCTTTGTTTGCAAAGGCATAGAAAGTAGTATTTATGGAGTAAAGAGTTAGCTTGATAATTCCGCCTTCTGGGATCCCGAGTGTAATCATATCAATACCAATGCGCTAACGGTAAATATTAAATGAAATGGTTTGACGTCATGGAGAAGTTAGTCCGTAGCCTATGATAGAGGTGAATGTTGTGAGAGTTTTAATTACGCCGTACCTTATCGAAATTAGACGAGGAGTTCCGACTGAAAATGAGATTGCGATGTATCCGACAACTACAGAGTTTGTCCATTTCAGGTGTATGTAAAGGCAGTTGATAACTCTTTCGGCACGGACACAAACCTGTACGGCCAACCCGACGAGGTCTACACAACCTTCAGTGGCTATATGATGGCCCCTGTTTTCACTGAAGTACCAGCAGTTGGCAAATAATTCTGTACATCGACAGAACTGTGAACGCACCAGATGTCAGTAGTCGAATGCTCATTAGATTAAAACCCTCTAAACCGGGCGTCCAGTATAGTTCAGATATCGGTCTTGGAGACAGGTGGCAGCTTAATGCAGTGTGAAAGTCATGCCTTTCACCATGCATTAAGTGGCCACTACACTAATTATCTACTAGAATTCCTGTTTAGTGGGTTTTACTGTATTTGAAATTTCAGTTCCAATGTAAAAGTACATCGGATATATATAAACTGTCATCATAATGTCAAATAGTATAGATCCAGATGGGACGCACAATTTATTGCTGTCTCGTGTGAATCCACTGTATGCATTTTAGATAATCATCAATTCGTCGAAAAAATGGTCGAAGTCCGAGAAAACAATATTGAATAGTGTAGTCGCATTATCGCAATAATGGCATGTATATGATCTCAAACAGTTGTACGCAAGTACACATAATCTTTGACTTTTGATAATATTCAAAGCATACGTTTGCTTTTGTAGACCAACATTATTCACAGACAACTGTCATGACGACTGGAAACACTTGTCAATGTTTTTTGGGTTGGATACTTATTGCATAAACTGTGGGTAACTGGTGCGTTTATAGTACATAGTAAAGAATTAATAAAGTTTAATGTTTGAAGGTCTCAGTTTTTATTACCCAAGGTTCTGAGGATATAAATGCATGAGTTTGAATTCTGAGTTCGGTCTCAAGTACCTGGTGCATCATGTTATTCAGATTTTTGGTTTCACCAAAATCAGATACTTAACTCTTTGCATGCTAGCGGTGAAATTGTGATTACCTATGCAAACAGTTTGGGTCCAGATGAGACGCCGCATAATGTAGCGTCCCATCCGGATCCAAACTGTTTGTCACCTTGACCATAGTTTAGCAAAGAAATGAGGGAACGTTTATTTTAAGAATTGAAGCAGACGACAATTGTCGCAGACGAACATTTACTTAGCATGCAAAGAGTTAATGAACTCATGTCCCCGGGAGTAGACAGATGTTAAATTAATGCGTGCGTCTGTCTGGCGAAGGTAAATGAACGTGTGTCCAGATGGATGATGCCATACCCTTTGTTGTTCAATGTACTACGATTTATAAATCATTTCCGTCTTGAATATTCATGTCAGAAAAAAACACATAAAGTACCTGATTTTTATGACGGGATAGGAACACAGAAAAGTTTGGCCATAGCAGAAATTGTTGGATCAGATATTTGTAATTCCATAAGCAAACAGAGCAGACCCTGATCAGATGGATCCTTATGTCGTCTAATATGTTTGCAAATGTGGTTAAATTCTGTAAAATGTGCCGTCTCTATAATGTTCTCCCCCTTTCCATTTGACCTATTACTACATGAATATGCCTTTCTACGCCGTTGCATACATTGCACTTCCTGACTGTGTAAAGCATCTATATATGACGTGCCACTGGCATATCTACCTTATATTGCACTTTCCGTCTATGTAATGTATCTATATATGAAGTTTCACTGGAATACCTACACTATATTGCAATCTCTGGCCATGCAATGCATCTATATAATTATGAACTTTCACTGGAATATCTACACTTTGTGTGACGAGTATATATCAAGTTTCACTGGAATACCTACACTATATTTGGAGCTATGTCTCGGGAAAGAAAATTGAAAATGCAGAAAAAAGAGCTACACTGCACTTTCCCTAAATGGGATGCATCCACACATGATGCTCCATTGGAATTTCTACAATACCTACAGAATTAGGCACGTATGCCGTTCAGATCAATTCTTAGCCTGTCCGTCCGTCAACTTAACTGTCGACTCGTTTTAATTTACTTGTCGCCTTTTTTCTTCTCTTCTATACATCTCTTTCTATCTACTTTCCTCTGTTATTACACCAGCATTTCTATTAGAACTGTTTAAGCCATTGTAAACATATGGACATTTAAACTGTAGGGGTATGGCCGTTTACTAATGTTGAGAGAACTTGTGGCCCGATTCCGTTTCTATGTATACATGTAATTAGAAATAAAATATGTTTAAACGAAACTAATTAGACACGTTCTCAAAGCATACGTTTGCTTTTCTGGGCAAACACCATTCATAGACAAGTGAATATGGATTTCAGTCGGTTTGATCGTAAATCAGACAATAATTTATCTCGATTTTAGACTGAAACCCCTAATCAATGGCATTTGAGTTAGAAATCCATTGCATAATTTGTGGGTAACTGGTTCTCAATAACTGGTTCTCAATAACCTAATTATTCAGATTTTGAGAAAGAGCTTAGACTCCAGCTCAATTTAGAAACCTGGACCAAATAGACGTGGCTTACAAGAAATTATGAAAATATGTGTCTCTTTCTAGTAAAACAATATACACTCGCAATATTTAATGAGATAAGTGTTGATATAACAGAAAATGTGTGTTCTAGAGTATGGTTTGTAGATGAGATCCTTTAAGAGTAATGTTCAAAACCACGGGAGGGGGTCTGGTCATATGAAATAACGAGCAAAATATGCATTATGTTCCATTTTTTTGTTTAAAAATATTTTTTTCAAAGTAGAGAAAATCGATGGGGTCCGGACCACCCTACTCCTTCCCCTCCCCGCTGGATCCGCTCTTAGAGACTTTATAATACGAGAAAAAGTGACCCCCCCTACGATAAACAGAGTGACCCCCTACGATAAACAGAGTGGGTCAAAATATCAAAATATATTATGGCATAGGAATCGCTATATTTTATAGCAAAATGACCTGGGGGTCATAGTACTATATAACACATTGTATATACCACCCCCACCCCCGGTGGATGTATTTTATCAAGGGAGTTACTACATTTTATAGTAAAATGGTCATGGTGTCATAGTACTTTATAATATATATCGACCCCCACTCCCACTGGTGGATGTATTTGGCGAGGGAGTCACTATATTGTATAGTAAAATGGCATGGGAGTCATATTACTATATAATATATATCGAGTCCCCCCTGGCGGATGTATTTTGGCTAGTGAGTCACTATATTTTATTGCAAAATAATCGGGGTCATAGTACTATAAAATATGTAGACTCTCGGTCGACCTACTACGATGAAAACAGTGGGTAACAATATTATAAGAGAGTCATTATATTATAGCAAGGGAGTCGCTATATTTTATAGTAAAATGGCATGGGGTCATAGTACTTTATGATATGAAAATAAACAAGAGTATTATGAAAATAAACAAGAGTTGTCAGAGAACAACACACTTGATTATTCAAAGGAAATTCTTATGAGTGAAAAAAACACAACAACTATCGCTGGTATAGATTGTCTTACTAACATTTTCATCACATCGAAATCAACGTTATCACTGGTAACAGCAAAAGAAACTATACATATGTAAAATTGATGAATAATTACAATCGTATACAAGGATGTAAATTTGGTCTGTATTTTCTATATTTATGTAGCACCTGAAATGTGTAGCTCGTGCAATTTTAAAATCGGTCAATCGTTTAGCCACAGGGCATTGCTAAGCCGTTTTGCACCAACTCCACATGCACGTTTCATAAAATGTCCACGTGTTGAAAAGTTTGTGTCACTTAGGTTATTGACGAAACTGTAACAGGAACAACAGCATTTGATTAAAATTAAAGAGGTATTGTCCTGTTTTATTAACCTGTCAAAATTTAAATAATTATACGCTTGCTGAACACGCCATAAATAGCTTCGGTTGATATCGATTGTTTCCGCTAATAAAAGCTGTCCTACTTGGCGTATTCGAGTACTTGTACATTTATTGTGAATCTCGTGAAAAACGTTTGAAACACGGGTTTACCCAAGCTAAATATATCCTTTCAGTGACGTAGGAATATTCACAATTTGACAGATCAATAAAACAGGACAATAATCTGGTGGCAAAACTAAACCAAATACAGCGCGAACGCGCCATTAACATGATGATGTGCAATAGACGCACAGAAGATATTGCACGGACATTTAGTTGCACACGGGCAACTATCCATTCGCTGCGCCGACGTTTCAGACAAACTGGTAGCACGTCTGACAGACCTCGTTCATGCAGGCCAAGAGTCACCACCGTTACATTAGAGTGACGTCGTTACCTAACTGATTTTGAACTTTGAACTTCAACCAGCCACTGTAACTACGGCTACTATACCTGGACGCCAGATAAGTACTGATACAGTTCGCAGGAGATTACGGAGCTATGGAATATGTCCCAGAAGACCCCATCGAGACATGATTTTGACGCAACGACATCGTCAAAGACGTTTGGCATGGGTACGTCAGCATATTTATTGGAGACATGTGGACTGGGACAACATCATATTCTCTGATGAGATGCGTGTTCGGCTACGCCAGGCCAATGTCGTTCACCTCGTCTTCTGTACATGTATACTCTCGTTCGTCCGTCAGACGAACGAGAGTATACAGAAGACGAGGTGAACGACATTCCGACGCCTGTGTTGTGGAAACGGACAGGTTTGGTGGAGGGAGTTTGATGATATGGGGTGGTATATATGCAGTGGACGTGAACCCTCTCTCGTCTTCAGTAACGGCAATCTAAATGCACAATGTTATAGGGATGAGATTCTAGCACCACATCTTATTCCGTTCATTAATCGTAATGGACCTGGGCTGGCATTTCAGCAGGACAATGCCAGGCCACACACTGCTCGGCTAACACGTCAGTATCTGCAGGGTCAGAATTTATCGTCAACGTTTTGGATTGGCCTTCACTTTCGCCAGACTTTTCACCAATAGAACATATGTGGGGTGTGCTGAAGTGTTGAGTGAAGCGTAACTATCAGCCACAAGATCTACAAGCACTCAGACGAGCGATAATTCAGGGTGGGTTGGTGGATGGATGGATGGGTGTAAATTTTGATGGGCGAATGTGTGGGTTTTGGGTGGATGGGTGATTGGGTGGGTGGGTGGATTTTAGGTGGGTAGGTGGGTAGTTAGGTAGGTAGGTAGGTAGAGATAGATAGATAAATAGATAGATAGATAGATAGATAGATAGATAGATAGATAGATAGATAGATAGATAGATAGATAGATAGATAGATAGATAGATAGGATAGATAGATAGATAGATAGATAGATAGATAGATAGATAGATAGATAGATAGATAGATAGATAGATAGATAGATAGATGGTAGATAGATAGATAGATAGATAGATAGATAGATAGATAGATAGATAGATAGATAGATAGACGGATGGACGGATGGACGGATGGATGGATGGATGGACGGACGGACGGACTGGTAGGTAAGTGGGTGAGTGTGGGCTTTGGGTGGGTGGGTTGGTGAATTTTGGGTGGATGGATGGATGGCAGGGGCGGTTTGGGCGGACGGTCGGGCGGAAGGATGGTCCAATAGATTGAGCTATAAGGACATTTTGTCTTGGACAATAAATACAGGGCCTTTTTGTCTAAAATCAGGGGGCCATAGGGCCCATTGACCCTAAACAGCCCACCAAAATGGCCATTTGAGGGTAAATTAGTCCTTACCTTGGACATGTGGTTAAAGGGCCTTATTTTAAAATGTGGTTTATTTACCTCCCCTGAGGCATTTGCTGCAATTCTTAGCAACCAGTCAAGGTGCCATGGCCCCTTAACTGTATATGACCCTGTATTGGTCTACAGACCACTATTAAAATGGCCCCTTCCTTCAATTAATCTGGTGGACGGACAGACGGACGGACGGACATACGGACATACAGACAGACACAGATAGAGAGGCAGGCAGGCACAGACAGGCAGGCAGACAGACAGAGAGACAGACATATAAATAGATAGATAGATATATAGATTGATAGATGGATATATTGATAGATAGATAGATAGATAGATAGATAGATATATAGATAGATAGATAGATAGATAGATAGATAGATAGATAGATAGATAGATAGATAGATAGATAGATAGATAGATAGATGGATAGATGGATGGATGGATGGATGGATGGATGGATGGATGTATGGATGGACGGATAGATAGATAGATAGATAGATAGATAGATAGATAGATAGATAGATAGATATAGATAGATAGATAGATAGATAGATAGATAGATAGATAGATAGATAGATAGATAGATAGATAGATAGATAGATAGATATATAGATAGATAGATAGATAAGAAAGAACATTTATCTTGATTTCCTTGATTTATCGTTGTCTTCGCTGAACTTCAAATTTCATTAAATTGCGAAATGATTTCTTTTACCGAATTTTACACCGTAAAACACCGTCAAGCTCTAAGTTAATTTACATAGATAGCCGAAATCAGAGTAACGAACGACAACTCTGCCGATACAACTCTGCACCGATTGTACGGTTTAGAGAAATCGCCAATGTATTTGTGTC
Organism: Azorinus chamasolen; assembly: GCA_963576725.1. NCBI lineage: Eukaryota > Metazoa > Mollusca > Bivalvia > Cardiida > Solecurtidae > Azorinus > Azorinus chamasolen. The sequence continues at coordinate 40,620,882 of OY755253.1, read as the reverse complement.
GAAATCAACTGAAGAAATGGATCGATATGTCATCAGGAATCCTCAGCCCACTTCTTCTGGAGATTCGCCTTCTAAATCAGGGAGAACTAGAATGAAACAAACAACCATAGAGTCATTAAAGGCAATACTACAGAGTTTACATAGTTTCGTCCCAATGTCTTTTCGCCCTTAACACAATAGTTTCGTCCCAATGTCTTTTCGCCCTTAACACAATTATCTAAACTTCACGATTAAAATTGTTTTTTTTTTATAACTTGAGTTCTATTTAAAAAAAAAATCATGGAAGATAAATGAAAACATTACTCTTAACTCTAGGCTAGGGCAACAGTCCGCCTATTCGCCGACGACTGCCTCATGTATAGGGCCATAAAGAATCGGCAAGATGCCAGGTAACTACCATAGGTATAGCATGGTCTCACCGTCTATCGAACCTCTTAACCTTTGACCAGGAACAGAAAACGTTTACCGTGAATGATGAAGAAAAAAATAAATCAGCAGTTCAAAATGATCTTTTATACATACCTTGAAACAATTAAGTAATTTTATTCTCATCTATTAATCCCCAAACATACCAGTGTTCCCCACCACCCGCATAACAAAAACAAAAATGGCTGCCAGAAAAACATCACCTGCTTATCGAACCTTATTTTAGAAACTATTTAGGGTAACATAATACTCATAATCACGTGATTTCATCAAGGGCACGCAACCTTTGCATAAGCTGAAGGGGTCAGAGCTGTCAAACATTTTTAATGTGGTACACTTTTCAATTTATGTTGATATTCTATAACGTAGTAAGAGTTTTCTCATGTTTAGCATAGTTGAAGGAATATAAACTGTATTGACCTGTTTATGAAGTATATTTCGTTTTTAAAGCTACGAGGCGTTGTTTACAGACAAAGCAACGATACTCATGATTTTATGAGGTAGTATGCACTTGTACATGCGTAAAAACACAAAAAAATGAAAGGTTCGATAAACAGGTGAGGTTCGATAGAAGGTGAGTCTACGATACGTTGCTTGCATCGACTACAATCCCCTTATGTCCTAAAAAACACCATAACTTTTCGTAAAACTCACTTTCATAAACACAAACAAAAATTGTACCATAAGCATTATATATAAAGGTAATCAACTCTACTTTCTGGTCCAAATAATTTGACATCACACAAACTTATTTTTCATTCAAATTATCCCGTTATCATTCTTCATTTTGTTTTTCATCATTCATATTCATATTTATTTTTCGTTGCTGGCGTGAAGTCAAAACCATATATGCCAAAACGGCATAGTTATGCCGAAAGCCATTGATCGCGTGCAACTAGATTAGCGTATTTCGCAGGAATGATAAAAAATTTTTAAAAAAAATAAAAAATAGAAGAAAAAAAACAGATATAAAAGAATAAAAATGTGATGAAGAATGATACTTATGTTATATTTCGAAATGCAGAAGTTTTATATTGTAGAACTACTCTACTTTCATTTTCTACAGAATGATCAGATGGAACAGTCTATTCTGGGTCTGCTCTATTTGCAAATAAAAAAAAATTAATTGACATGTGTGGACTTAAATCAATGAAAAGTCTCATTAAACTTTTCCCAGTTGAATATCCATGTAGGAAATGTTGACATCAACAAGATTTAGTAGATGAATTTTTATAATGGCATATGTACACAGGAATTTCAGATCTACATTATTCCATAAGAAACGGAACAGACCCTGATCAGAACAACTCCTACAGGAGCTGTCTTATCTAGGTCTACTCTGTGTTTCGATGAGGGAAATTAGGATAACGCAAAGTCTTTAAAGCTTAAATTATAGGTTCAGTTCGATGAATATTGTCTTAACCCTTTCTTTCGTATAACAATGTTTTCACGTATTGGCAAACAGAGTAGACCCAGACCAGACAGCTCCTATAGGAGAAGCCTGATCATGGTCTGCTGTTGGCTGGAATTTGAAAGATCCGTTTCTTTACATTCTTAAATGGCTACAATGCACCTCCTTCCATATCTCATTATTACTATTTTGTCCATGTATATTCCGTAAGCATTGAAATTTTGAATAAACAAGGAACAGGGAAAGGGTTAAAAATACTCTATATATACATTTTACATTTACACATTTTACAATTGCCTAAAACTTACATAAATTGGTTGTTTATGTGCTAAATTTTTGTCGCAAGAAAACTGTTGGAATAAATGCTGAAGATGGCAATTTTAACTTCTATGGGCATAGTATCAATACCCCAGATGTTATTTCGCAATGTATGAATTTATTTTGTTTTCAATTTAATCTCTTAGCTGTTCAAAATAAGCCAATATTTTTGTTGAGAAAACAAAAAATGATAAGTTATGTATGTATGTATGTATGTATGTATGTATGTATGTATGTATGTATGTATGTATGTATGATGTATTAAATGTATGTATGTAATGTATGTACGTATGTACGTTATGTTACGGTATGTACGTATGTATGTATGTATGTATGTATGTATAACTATAGCTCTAGAATTATTTTCATTTGTTTTGACAGTTTGCAAACAACTTTCTATTACAGGGTGTGGTTGTCATAGAAGATATTATGCACCATAAGTCCCGGCTGCAGCTAGAGTCATCATCCAAAGAGGAGAAATTAAAGAGTCTGAGAGAACTAGCAAAAAAGATACCTCCAAGACATGTGATGCTTAGTACAAAGATTGGTAAGTAATTGGGTATTATAGTACACCAAAACCCATCTAAAACTGCACTTTAAGCAAAGAAGAATTTAGATACTCTTAAGCAGGCGGTTGCTAATGCAGGGTGAAAGCCATGATAGTTTCCCTACATTAATCTGCCATCAATCTAAAGATCAGCATTGATGCTGACTTGGAAATCTGATTTAGAGATGTTTTAAATGTATAACATTCTCAGAGGATAAATGCCAGTGAGGTTACCCTTTGAATGTGGCACTAAGCAATGGTCAGATGTTCTGGACAAGTGCTTTTATCAGGGTCTGCATAATTTGTCATTAAAAATCCTCTAGCTAATTCAATCCTTTCATTATGAAGTGACTTCAGGACTACATGTATTTCGAAATTCAGCTTTCAAAGAGTTAAAATCAACATAAGTTTTAAGATTTGACTGAAATTTGGATAGTTCTGTTCTTTTTATGACCTTAAACCCTGTCTCTCATATAAATGCCTTTTCACGCCTTTACAAACAGAATAGACCCAGATCAGATGGCTGCTGTAGGATCCGTTTGGTTAGGCTGTGCTCTATTTGCTTATATAATAGATCTGATTTTACAGTTTCTACCAATACCAAAATATCCTGTTTACAAATACTATTGAAAAAATCCAGGTTATAAATATTCATATTACTATTTCCTACATGAATATTAAACAGGGACAGGGTTTAGGAGAGTAGACCTGGATCGGACAGTGCCTGTAGGAGCTGTTATATCGGAATCTGCTCTATTTGTATAATGCTATAAATCTGATTTTCTACTGTGTGTCAGGACAATAATTGTTCTGCATTCTATATTTATGTTAATCAACATTTATAATATCCTGACTTGACTGAATAGTCATCAAATAAGAGTTAGCTCTGCTGTTGTTATTGGTCTATAAATGATATTTGAATGCAAAAATTTGTTTGATAAGTATTATTTGTGACAAATATTACACTCCAACCCTTTATCTGAGGAATATTCATGCATTACTTCTGACGCCAATTATGAATATTAATTTAACTATTGTATTATAATTCAAAATTAATGATAAGGAAATAAATTGCCCTTTAAAAATTAATAGAGAAATCAGACCAGTACAGTGTTATTAATAACATATAAGTAAACAGAACTGTCTGATCTGGGTCAACTCTGTTTGCAAAGACCTGAAAAGGTGAGTTATAAAGTTACAGGTTAATTCAGAGTAGTATAACCCTTAACCTGATCAATATTCATGTAAGAAAAAATGAATATCACTTATCAGTGAGATGATTTTTTATAATGGTATATGAACATACACATGCAAACAAAGCAGATCTTGATCAGGAACCTTCTGATCTGGACTGTGTTTGCAATGGAATTTATGGATTAAGGAGTTAATTACAAGTGAATTTCAAAGATTACATTAACATTGGTAAGTGGCATTTGCAGACACTTTTATTTGAGGTATTGTGAGGTGGCAGTGTCCGTCGTCCTGCGGTGTGCGTCATGCGTATGTGCGTCGTCAACAATTTACTTAAACATCTTCTTCTCTGTAACCACAAAGCCTAGAGCTTTGATATTTGGTATGTAGCATCATCTAATGGTCCTTTACAAAGATTGTTCAAATTATGACCCCCGGGCCAAAAATGGCCCCGAGCCGGGTTTATCAGTTTTTCAAAGGAAAATCTTTAAAAATCTTCTTCTCTGAAATCGTAAGGCCTAGACCTTTGATATTTGGTATGTAGCATCGTCTAATGGTCCTCTACAAAGATGGTTCAAATTATGACCCATGGGCCAAAAGTGGCCCCGCCCCTGGTTTATCAGTTTTTCATAGGAAAATCTTTAAAAATATTCTTCTCCGAAACTGTAAGGCATAGACCTTTGATATTTGGTATGTAGCATCATCCTAATGGTCCTCTACAAAGATTGTTCAAATTATGACCCCCAGACCGAAAATGGCCCCGCCCCAGGGCTTATCAGTTTTTAGCTCACCTGGCATGAAGTGCCAAGGTGCGGTATTGTGATTGCCCTGTGTCCGTCGTCCATTGTGCATCATCCATCGTCAACTTTTTCTTAAAATGACATCTCCTAAACTGCTTGCTGGATTTTTACCAAACTTGGCAGAAATGTTCCTTGGGTCAACCTCTTCCAAAGTTGTTCAAAGAATTTGATTCCATGCAGAACTCTGGTTGTTATGGCAACCAATATCCCAAAAGAAGTAAAAACATTAAAAAAATCTTCTTGTCAAAAACTGTAAGGGCTAGGGCTACCAAATAGTATGTAGAATCATCTAGTGGACCTCTACATAGATAGTTGAAATTTTGCCCCTTGGGTCAAAGTTGGCCCAACCCGAGAGTCACAAGTTTTACATAGGATTATATAGTAAAAACTTTAAAGATCTTCTTGTCTGAAACTAAAAAGCTTAGAGCTGTGATATTTGGTATGTAGCATCATCTGGTGAACCTTTACTAAGATTGTTCAAATTATGCCCCTGGGGTCAAACATCGCCACACCCTGGGAGTCACATGTTTTACATAGGATTATATAGTAAAAACTTTAAAGATCTTCTTGTCTGAAACCGAAAAGCTTAGAGCTGTGATATTTGGTATGTAGCATCATCTGGTGAACCATTACTAAGATTGTTCCAATTATGCCCCTTGGGTCAAACACGGCCACTCCCTGGGGGTCACATGTTTTACATAGGATTATATATAGTAAACACTTTAAAAAATCTTCTTGTCTCAAACCTGAAAGGCTTAGATTGTTCAAATTATGTCCCTGGGGTCAAAATTGTCCTCACCCTGGGGGTCACAAATTTTACTGAAAACTTTAAAAAATCTTCTTGTCAAAACCTGTAAGGCCTAGGGCTACCAAATTTGGTATGCAGAATCATCTAGTGGACCTCTACATAGGTAGTTCAAATTGTGTCCCTGGGGTCAAAATTGATAGGTCACATGACATCATTTAACCAGGTGAGCGATACAGGGCCATCATGGCCCTCTTGTTCATATATAGGAATATCTTTAAAAATCTTCTTCTCAGAAACCGTAAGACCTACACCTTTGGTATTTGGTATGTAGCATCATCTAATGGTCCTCTACAAAGATTGTTCAAATTATGAACCCCGGATTAAAAATGGCCCGCCCTGGGGCTTATCAGTTTTTCATAGGAAAATATTTAAAATTCTTCTTCTCTGAAACCGTAAGGCCTACACCTTTGATATTTAGTATGTAGCATCATCTAATGGTCCTCTAGAAAGATTGTTCAAGTTATGACCCCCAGACTGAAAATGGCCCTGCCCCGGGGGCTTATCAGTTTTTCAATAGGAAAATCTTTAAAAATCTTCCTCTCCGAAATTGTAATGCCTAGACCTTTGATATTTGGTATGTAGCATCATCTAATGATTTTCTACCAAGATTGTTCAAATTGTGACCCCAGGGCCAAAAATGGCCCTGCCCCATGGCTTATCAGTTTTTTATAGGTAAATCTTTAAAAATATATTTCTCCGAAACTGTAAAGGTTAGACCTTTGAAATTTGGTATGTAGTATCAACTAATGGTTTTCTACCAAGATTATTCAAGTTATGACCCCTGGACGGAAAAAAAAATGGCCCCCGCACCTGGCTTATCAGTTTTTCATAGGAAAATCTTTAAAAATCCCCTTCTGTGAAATTGTAAGTCCCAGACCTTTGAAATTTATATGAAGCATCATCTAATGTTCCTTTATTAAGATTGTTCAAATTTTAACCTCCAGGCCTAAAACTATGACCCTTGGTTTCATATTGGCCCCAATCTGAAGCTGATTTATTTTTACATAGAAATACAGTGTATGCATAAGTCTATAGTAACCAGGTGAGCGATTTAGGGCCATCATGGCCCTTTTGTTGATAGATCGTTTATATGTTACAGATCTGATTCTTTACTGTTTGCCATGACAATAGAGTTCCTTATTGGCTCATTTAGTTTCATTGTGCAAAACCCGTAATATTTTGTCAGTTTCAACATCAATACAGCTCACCTATCCCTATCAAACTCCATACAGTTGTTCTCAATCACAAGAGTTACACTATTAATGGGGGGGGGGGGGGACAGTTACACTATCATGCATATTTAAAAAGTTATGTCCCTTTAACCCTTTCCCTGTTCTATGTTTATTACAAATGTCAATACCTACTGATTCGTACTGAATATTCATAGACAAAATAGTTATAATGAAATATGGAAGGAGGAACATTGTAGCCATTTTAGAAAATAAAGAAACAGATTTATCAAAATCCATTAGCAAACAGAGTAGACCCTGATCAGATGGCTCCTATATGAGCTGTCAGATCTGGATCTACTCTGTTTGCAGATGCGTGAAAACACGTTTATATGAGGGAAACCGTTAATCATTGATTTTTTCAGTAACAGATACAGCATTCACATGCAGCGCTCTTGTTTTATATTTTGATACAGTATTTGATATTTGTAATGGATTGAGTTTTGCATATCAGATTAACCCTTTCCCTGTTCTATGTTTATTCCAAATATCAATACCTACTGAATATTCATGAGCAAACTAGTTATAAAGAAATATGGAAGATGGAACAGTGTGGACATTTTAGAAAGCAAAGAACCAGAGCTATCAAATTCTATTAGCAAACAGAGCAGACCCTGATCAGACCGCTCCTCTAGGAGCTGTCTGATCAGGGTATGCTCTGTTTGCAAATGCGTGAAAACACGTTTATATGAGGGAAAAGATTAAGGATTGATAACAGCCTCATCCATCATGTTATAATGCAGCATGTCCTTGTTCAGGGTATGTTTGTTTCATATTGTACATGTAAGGATTTATACATGTACAGGGAGAGTTATAAACAAACTAAAGACACATTCTGATGAGGAAATACGAAAAGCTGCCAAAGCAGTTTATGCCAAGTGGAAGACACACTTTGTGGAGCATGTAGAACGTCCAATGATGGAAGTACAGTGTGATTTAAAAACTGAGAAGACGAGGACCAATGGGAAAAAGCTGCTGGCAGGTGCTCTTGGAGTAAAGGTAAGACCAAGCTATGCTTTCCTGTGCTACAAACCCAAATATTTCAAATGAGTTAGTCTTTAACCTTTTACTCCATGAATATTCATTTGAAAAATAATGGCATCATGAATATTAATGTAGAATCATTATATAAGCAAACAGAACAGCTGTGACCCTAGTATTGTTGAAATATTTCTATGTCACATTGTCCACTGTCTTTGAAGTTATCATCAGTTTTCAGTAAACATAATCACAATGCCTTGATAATTTTGCCTTTTTATACCCCCGCAAACTTGTTTGAGGGGGTATACTGGAATCAGCCTGTCTGTCCGTCTGTCAGTCCGCACTTGAGTATGTGTGACTGGTGTTGCAAACTCCTCCTTCAGTTTTAAAGTTATTGAATTTATATTTGGTATACATAATAACCACGAATGGTAGACGTACAAGACACAATCCTCATGTGTTTACCATTGGACATTGCAGAATTATCTCCCCTTGTCATCTTGGCATGAAACATAGTGATTTGGTGTCACAAACACCTCCTTCAGTTTTAAAGTTATTCAATGTATAAGTAGTATACATAATGACCATGAATAGTAGATGTGCAGCATTCAATTGAACTTTGAATATTTATACCCCCACAAACAGAGTTTGAGGGGGGTATACTGGAATCAGCCTGTCGGTTGGTCATCGGTCGGGCGGTCGGTCGGTCGGTTGGTCGGTCGGTCGGTCTGTCTGCAAAATCTTGTACGGCGAACTCCTCCTTCAGTTTCAACCCGATTCACTTGACACTTGGCATAATTGTTAATCAGGAGTAGAAGATGTGCAAGACACAAATTTCAGGTCTCTGTGACCTTGACCTTGACCTTTGGCCTTGAAATTGCTCTTGAAATTGGCAGGCAAAATCTTGTACGGCGAACTCCTCCTTCACTTTCAACCCGATTCACTTGATACTTAGCATAAATGTTACTCAGGAGTAGTAGATGTGCAAGACACAAATTTCAGGTCTCTGTGACCTTGACCTCGACCTTTGGCCTTGAAATTGGTCTTGAAATTGACAGGCAAAATCTTGTACGGCGAACTCCTCCTACAATTTCAACCTGATTCACTTGATACTTGGCATAAATGTTACTCAGGAGTAGTATATGTGCAAGACACAAATTTCAGGTCTCTGTGACCTTGACCTTGACCTTTGACCTTGAAATTAGTCTTGAAATTGGCAGGCAAAATCTTGTACTTTGAACTCCTCCTTCACTTTCAACCCGATTCATTTGATACTTGGCATAAATGTTACTCAGGAGTAGCAGATGTGCAAGACACTAATTTCAAATCTCTGTGACCTTGACCTTTGTCCTTGAAATTGGTCTTAAAATTGGCAGGCAAAATCTTGTACGGCGAACTCCTCCTTCACTTTCAACCTGATTCACTTGATACTTGGCATAAATGTTACTCAGGAGTAGTAGATGTGCAAGACACAAATTCCAGGTCTCTGTGACCTTGACCTTGACCTTTGGCCTTGAAATTGGCAGTCAAAATCTTGTACTTTGAACTCCTACTTCAATTTAAACCTGATTCACTTGATACTTGGCATAAATGTTACTCAGGAGTAGTAGATGTGCAAGACACAAATTTCAAATCTCTGTGACCTTGACCTTGACCTTTGGCCTTGAAATTGGTCTTGAAATTGGCAGGCAAAATCTTGCTCTTTGAACTCCTTCACTTTCAACCTGATTCACTTGATACTTGGCATAAATGTTACTCAGGAGTAGTAGATGTGCAAGACACAAATTTCAAATCTCTGTGACCTTGACCTTTGACCTTGAAATTGGTCTTAAAATTGGCAGGCAAAATCTTGTACGGCGAACTCCTCCTTCACTTTCAACCTGATTTACTTGATACTTGGCATAAATGTTACTCAGGAGTAGTAGATGTGCAAGACACAAATTTCAGGTCTCTGTGACCTTGACCTTAACCTTTGTCCTTGAAATTGGTCTTGAAATTGGCAGGCAAAATACTGTACTTTGAACTCCTTCACTTTCAACCTGATTCACTTGATACTTGTTTTGGCTTGTAATATGGGGAGTTGGTGTCGCAAACTCCTCCTTCAGTTTTAAAGTTACTGAATTTATATTTGGGACATGTAATGGTCACAAATAGCAGATGCGCAAGACACAATTGTCATGTGTTTACGGTTAGCCATTGTAGAATTATCTCCAACCCCCCCCCCCCCTGAACTTTGAATATTTTTTTGTCATTTTTGCATGAAACATGGGGAGTTGGTGTCACAAACTCCTCCTTCATTTTGAAACTTGTTAAATTGATACTTGCCATACATACTAAACACGAATAGTACATGTGCAAAACACAATTTTCCTGTGTTTAGTGTTAGCCATTACAGAATTTTCTCTATTTGAACTTTAGGTATTTTTGTTATTTGGTCCTGTTACATGTTCAAAACTTAGATTTGCAATCAAGGCTGCCGTGTGGGGGTATTCATCACCTTTAGTGATAGTTCTAGTTTTTGTTATTTTGACATGAAACATCGGGATTGGTGTCAAAAACTCCTTCAATTTTAAAGTTATTCAATTGATACTTGCCATACATAATAACTACAAACAGAATGATGTGCAAGACACAAATATCATGTGTTTAGCACTGGGCATTGTAGATTTATCTCCCTTTGAACTTAAGAGTTTTTTTGTCATTTTAGCATGAAACATGGGGAATTGGTGTCGCAAACTCCTCCTTCAGTTTTAAAGTTATTCAGTGTTTAAGTGGTATGCATAATAACCATGAATAGTAGATGAGCAACACTCAATTTTCATGTGTTTAAGGCTAGGCATTGAAGAATAATCTCCCGTTGAACATTGTTGTCATTTTGGCGTGAAACATAGGGATTGATGTTGCGAACTCATCCTTTTATTTTAAAGTTATTCAGTTGATAATTTCCATACATAATAACCACAAATAACAGATGTGCATGACACAATTTTCATGTGTTTAGAGCTAGGCATTGCAGAATTATCTCCCTTTGAACTTGAGTAGTTTTGTGTTTTGGTCCTGATACATGGGTAGTTGGTGTCACAAACTTGGATTTGCAATCAAAGCTGCCATGCGGGGGTATTTTTCACCTTTAGTGATAGTTCTAGTTACAACTGTTCAAGCAGACTAGATCCAGATCAAATGACTCCTGAAGGAGCTGTCTGGTAAGGGTCTGCTCTGTTTGATTATAATATACAGATCTGAGTCAGTATATTTCTATTTTTACATTTCAATACATGTACTTTAATTGAATCAATTTTCATAATGGTCTCAGTCCTTCCTGAACATTCATCAAGTAAAGGGTAATGTGCGCAATATTTTTATCGGGTTTTACGTTGTTTGAACAGTATTTCAGTCATATCATGACTTCCAGCTAATTACAGGTGGATGAAGACCCCAAATGTTCTTCTGTGCACAGAACAAATTGCATTGGTTCATGCACAGAAGAACACTGACCTACAACAAGTCAGCTGGATGGTTTCCTCACATGAAAAATCCAAATGCCTAGACTGGGATTTGAACCCACAGTGGTGAAGGGCTAAGCGATTGTCAATCGAAAACCATAACCACTCGGCTACAGAGGCCCCTGCACACATAACCATAACCACTCGGCTACAGAGGCCCCTGCACACATAACATTTAGACATGTGTGACATATACATCCTCATTTTTTCCTCTCTGTCATGTCTGTCCCCTTATATGATTGGAATTAGAGAAAATACAAGTATAAAATTTCAGGTTTTTATCCAGTTTGGTCAGAAAATTCTTAGCAGAGTTTAAGCTTTAATGGATCCATGATTAATTCTGCAAACAGTTCAAACTGGGCATGCATGTGCAACATATGTAGGCGAACATCTTTAGGGGTGACTTATTAAGGTCAAGGTCATACATCAGGGTTAAAGTTCATATCGGGGACAAAGACACATCGTGTTTTCCTTGCAGTCTCTAGTGTTTGCCCTGTATACTAGTTAACCCTGACCCTGTTGAATATTCATGTAAAAAATAATTCAATCATAAATGTTTATTAGCTGATTTTTTGTTTGAAATATGAACACATAAGTATTTTACTTTGGCAGAACCTTTAAAACACACATCTATATAAATCCATAAGCAAACAGAGCAGACCCTGATCAGATGGCTCCCATAGGAGCCATCTGATCTGGGTCTACTGTGATGGCACCTGTGTGAAAATGTGTTTATATGAGTGAAAAGGGTTAACCCTTTGAAGGATGAAGTTTCCAAGTGGAATGGCTAATCATCGTTTAACAGCAGATTCCATTCGATATAAAAAGGGTATAATTTGCTTGAGGAGTTTGAATGACACACAGTGCAGACCCTGATCAGAGGGCTTCTGTAGGATCTCTAATCAAGGTCTTTACTGTTTTTCAAGTGCCATTTCATTAATTTCCCACATTTCGAAGGGTTAAACATTTGATTGCATGGAAAACATCATCTGGTAGTTGTTAACAGTGTTAAAACATCATCTGGTAGTTGCTAACAGTGTTAAAACATCATCTGGTAGTTGCTAACAGTGTTGACTCAGATCAGATTGCTCCTGAAGTAACTGTCAAGTTCATACAGAATAGACTTTACTGTTAACCATTTCCTTGTTCAGTATTCATGTACATAATAATGACATCATGAATATTAATGAGCCAAACTATTTTATTGCATTTTTAACTAAGGAATATTGGACTTTGGGAGAGACTGTAGAACCATGATCATCTGGGTCTGCTCTGTAGAACCATGATCAGACAGCTCCTACAGGAGCCATCTCATCTGGGTCTGCCCTGTAGAACCATGATCAGACAGCTCCTACAGGAGCCATCTCATCTGGGTCTGCTCTGTTTGCAAATGCCTGAAAATGCGATTATATGAAGGAAAGGGTTAAACAACGATGGATCATACCATCTAGACAATTCAATATTGCAGGGGTTACATTAGGTGATGCATAGATTTTAAATTTACATGTACATATTTCTCTTTACAGGTCAATGACAAACTTACAGAAGCAATTGAGCGTGAAACCTTCCATATCCACAGCCGAATCATCACTAACAGTTATAAGAGAACATTACGTAATCTGGTATTCACACTAAAAAATCAAGAGGAAATAAGAACAAAAGTTTTATCAGGGGAAATTACTGTGACAGACTTTGTGAAGGATCGAAAGAAATTATGATGCATATATATATATATATAACCCTTTATTTGGCATTTACACCTTTTTATGTTTATACAAACAAAATAGGCCCAGATCAGACATTGCATAGGAGCTATCTAATCAGGGTCTACTCTGTTTTATCTTGAAATGATATAAATCGGATTCTTCCCTTTCTGCCATTGCCAAACATGCACTTTTAGTTCTCTTAGCACAAAGTGCCAATGTGAGCTATTTTTACCACCCTTTGTCTGTCCTGCAGCATCGACAATTCTTTAAAAACAAAATCTCCCCCTAAACAAGTAGTATTTGACTAACCTTCATAGGAATTATCATTATGTGGCCCTCTATCAAAGTTGTACAAATGGTTCTGGTCTATTGCATAAGCAGGTCACATGAGCTAAAAAATAGACATTAATCCTTTCCCCCCCATAGGCTATTTTTAGACCCAACCTCTTCGAATGAATCTACCGAAAAGGAGCATTTACTAGAGAAAAGGAAAATGTTATAATTGATTAGTATTGTGATAAATAGAGCATTTGCTCCATAGGGGCAAATGCTCTATTTATCACAACGGTTTTGAGAAGTGACTATTACAGAGGCATTGAAAAGGGTATTTATGGAGGAAAGGGTTAACAGTTCCTTTAATCACAACATTTCCTCCTAAACCACTAATTGGAGTATGGCCAAACTTCATAGAAATGGTCAAGAGGAGGTATTCTATGAAATGGGTCTGTTCTGTTGCACAAGTATGTCACATCAGCTAAAAATAGATTTTAAAGACTATTTTCTTTAAATGACATCACTTTAACTGCTGTATGGAAGGTGGTCCAACTCCACTGGAATTATCCTTAGGTTGATCTTTATGAAATGTGTGTGAATTGTAAAAGTCTGCTTATTATTATAAGTAGTTCACAAGAACTATAAATAAATTTTATTGAAACATTTGAAAATGAAACAACATCTCCTCCAAAACTATTGTATGAAACACGAATCATCCTTAAGTGTTACTTAAATGTGCCTGGGTATTTGTATAAGTAGGTCACAGAAGCTAAAATTAGCATTTCCTTCAATTAACATTCTAACCCACTGATTGAAATAATTCCAAACTCCAGAACAATGATCCTGTGGCAGACCTCTACAAAGGTTATATAACTGGGTCTAGTCCAATTCAAATGTAGGTAACAGGTCTGAAATAGATTTTAATGAACACATTCTGTAAATAATAACTTGGTCTACTCTGCTCAGTGGAAATGACCAAACTGCATAGAATAGGTATTTTATGACCTTTAACAAAGATAGACCACAATAGCAACGTATGGATTTTAATGAACAATGTCTTTAATTAAATGACATGCCCTTATATACTACTGAATTGAGTATGACCAAACTTCACAGAAATTATCCTCAGGACATAAATAGATCACTTTGCCTATTAACCAGGTGACTGTTTCATGTGCACTTATAAAACCTTTAGCTAATTAATATTCATAAAGCCAATTCTGACATGAATATACTTAGGCGTCAATTATAAGTACATATTTTGTGAATATAAATAAGTTATCAGTATTATTTGGTTGTGTGTTAACCCTTTCCCTGTTGAATATTCATGTAAGAAATAATGACATCATGAATATTAATTAGCTGAATTTCTATTTCTAGGGAATGTGTTTTCTTTTACCAAAACTGTACAGTCAGCTCTATATTATGTCAAAAGTGAACAGAGCAGGCCCTTATCAGACAACTATAAGAGCCATTTGATCTGGGTCTACTCTGTTTGGAAATGCAAGAAAAAGGAGGTTTATAAATATGAAGGAAATGGTTAACTCTTAAATCCATAAACATGTTTTTATGTAATGAAGTATTGTATGTGCAATGTCTTTTCAGAATCTGTTTGATTTGCCAAATTTCTAGGTTTTAGAAACAGTATAGATCCTAATCAAACAATACATTTCCGAAAGGGGCTGATTCTGGCTTGCACAGATTGCACTTGATCTGTCCCATTATCCCATTTTCCCTTGGCAAGTGAATGTGATAGGGAGCCAATAAATGGCCAAAGTAGCAAGGGTATACTGACATTTGCAAACTGTGTAGACATCGATCCGAGGTTTCCTAGAGGAACCCTCTGATCAATCTGCTTTGTTCATTATTCAATATCATGTAACAAAGTTAAGTTTTTCATAGTGAAAAGACTACAGCTGAACCATGATTGGTCAGACTCTACAGCTGAACCATGATTGGCCAGACTCTCCAGCTGGACCATGATTGGTCAGACTCTCCAGCTGAACCATAATTGGTCAGACTCTACAGCTGGACCATGATTGGTCAGACTCTACAGCTGGACCATGATTGGTCAGACTCTACAGCTGGACCATGATTGGCCAGACTCTACAGCTGGACCATGATTGACCAGACTCTACAGCTGAGCCATCATTGGCCAGACTCTACAGCTGGACCATGATTGGCCAGACTCTGTAGAACCATGATCAGACAGCTCCTACAGGACCATGATTGGCCAGACTCTACAGCTGGACCATGATTGACCAGACTCTACAGCTGAGCCATCATTGGCCAGACTCTACAGCTGGACCATGATTGGCCAGACTCTACAGCTGAACCATGATTGGCCAGACTCTCTAGCTGGACCATGATTAGCCAGACTTTCCAGCTGAACCATGATTGGCCAGACTACAGCTGGACCATGATTGGCCAGACTCTACAGCTGAACCATGATTGGCCAGATTCTACAGCTGAACCATGATTGGCCAGACTCTACAGCTGAACCATGATTGGCCAGACTCTACAGCTGGACCATGATTGGCCAGACTCTACAGCTGAACCATGATTGGCCAGACTCTCCAGCTGAACCATGATTGGCCAGACTCTACAGCTGGACCATGATTGGCCAGACTCTACAGCTGGACCATGATTGGCCAGACTCTACAGCTGGACCATGACCATGATTGGCCAGACTCTACAGCTGGACCATGATTGGCCAGACTCTACAGCTGGACCATGATTGGCCATTCTGATTTAAACATTCAGCATTCAACATGTTAAAGTGATAGTCTCTAATTGCAACATGTTATATAAAAAATGCCCAAGAAGACAACTTTCATGTGTTTGGTATCTATGACCCGATGTTATGTTTGGTATCGGAGTACCGATGCTATGTTTGGTATCTAAGAACTGATGCTATGTTTGGTATCGAAGACCCGATGCTATGTTTGGTATCGTAGACCCGATGCTATGTTTGGTATCGGAGTCCCAATACTATGTTTGGTATCTATGCATTTGTTGTAGGAACTTTCACTTTAACTCTTTGCACACTAAGTAATTTTTCGTCTGCAACAATTGTCGTCTGCTTCAATTCTAAAAATAAAATTTCTCTTATTTCTTTGCAAACATATGGTCAAAGTGTCAAACAGTTTGGATCCTGATGAGAGGCCACATTATGCGGCGTCTCATCTGGATGCAAACTGTTTGCATAGGTAATCACGGTTTCACTGCTAGCATACAAAGAGTTCAAAGTTTCAAACATGGTTCCAAACTCGCTTATTCACCTGCATAACCCTTTACTCCATAAATACATCTTTCTACGCTTTTGCAGAGTAAACCCAGATCAGATGGCTCCTGGTCTGCTCAGTTGATTATAATATGATATAGATATGATTCTGCAGTTTCTTCAATGACTAAAAATGCCCATGTCCATGTACTATTATAACAATTGATCTAATTATATGTAATATTTGTGATGTCATCATATGCAGGGCAAAAGAATGCAACAACCACCAATAAGATTAGATAGATTTTAGTAGTCATTAAAATCAGATGGTGTTCAACAATGGCAAAATAATGCGAAAACCTATACGAACTTATAGCTATATTGGCTTTAATTGCAGAAGGTTGTTCAACTCAGGACAAAAGTAATGCAAAAACCTCCTATAAGAGCTTATAGCTGTAGTGATCTTTAAAAGCAGATGGTTCTTTAATGCAGGGCAAAAGTAATACAAAAAATTTCAAGAGCTCTTATAAGAGCTTGTTGCATAATTTTCATCTTTCATTCACCCTGTATCTCATGTATATTAATGTAAGAAATATACATCATGAAAATTAAAACATTACCCCCTAGTGACGCATTTTTGCACCTTTGACTTGTATAAAATTCACATTTTGAAACCATTGTGATAAATAGAGCATTATAATTGCTCCATATGGAGTAAATGCTGTATTTATCTAAATAATTTCAAGACTACACAATTCTAAAACTCTCCTTTTCTATTGTTACTGCTCCTTTTCTATAGATTTATTCAAAGAGGTTGGGTCTAAAAATAGCCTAGGAGAGAATGCGTTAAATAGATCATGTTTATTATGGCGTATAAACACAGCCACTATTATAGATCTGAATGATTTTCATAAGCTCCACCAGAGAATTCCAACAGGAGCCATCTGATGTGGGTCTATTGTTTGCCACGTGTTGAAGTGGGTGTCTATGGAGTAGAGGGTTAAGATCCAGCCTGGGTTCCAGAATAAGACCTGTATTGGATAGTCACTTTAGTGGGGTTTAACCTATTCCCTCATTGGCTATTTTTAGATCCAACCTCTTTCAATGAATCTACCGAAAAGGAGCTTTAACTAGAGAAAAGGAAAAATTTAGAATTTTGTAGTTTGAAACCAATGTGATAAATAGAGCATTTGCTCCTATAGGATATATTACATGTATTACAGAGGCGTAGAAAGGAGTATTTATGGAGGAAAGGGTTAAATGTACTTCCATCTTGTATGGTGTGTGACAAATTGTACTGTGTGTGATGCATGATATGATTTAGTAATTTTTGATGTATGAATTTTTTTTATTAACCCTTTCCCTCATGTTAAAACCTTTTCACACAATTGCAAACATAGTAGAAACAGTTCCGATGGCTCTTGTGAGAGCAGATCGATCAGGGTCTCTTCTGTTTGCTTTTTAGCTCAACTGAGTAGCTCAACTTTTATGATCACCCTCCGTCTGGAATCCATCTGTCCATCCATGAACAATTGCCTTAGACAAAATCTCCTCTGAAACAACAAGGCAGAATGTAACCAAACTTAACATAAATACCGGTAATGTTGGTATCAAACCCTATCAAATTGCTAAACGAATCTGGATCTCTGTAGATGTCTGCTTGCCATGGCTGTTAGCCACAAATAGAAGCCAGTAAACTATATGCATAATGTTTGACCCTCTAAATTAAAGGTAGTGACCTCTTGAGACACTTTTGCAAACAGAGTAGACCCAGATCAGATGGCTCCTGTATGAACCATTCCATTATGGTCTGCTTTAGTTTTAGCTCACCAGAGCACAAAGTGCTCAGAGTGATTTTTGTTATAGCCTGATGTCCGTCGGCGTCCGTCATTCGTCGTGTGTCATCGGTCGTCAACAATTTGAACCTTTAAATTCTTCTCTGAATCTACAAGGTTCTCAGCTTTCATCTTTGGCTCTTAGCATCATATGTAGGTCCTCTACAAAAAAGTTATATAAATTATGTCCATGGGGTCAAAATTGGCCCTGACCCAGGGGTGCATTTTTTTTCTATAGAAACATATAGGGAAAACTGAAAATCTTCTCCTCTGAAACTGGAAGGTTCTCAGCTTTTATATTTGGCACACAGCATCATGTTCAGGTCCTCTCGAAAAATAAAAATTGGCCCCGCCCCAAGGATGGCCAGTTTTCAATAGAAACATGGTGAAAACTTTGAAAATCTTCTCCTCTGAAACTGGAAGGTTCTCAGCTTTCAAAGTTGGGAGATATGTGGCCCCTGGGGGTCAAAATTGGCCACACCCTATGGGTGGCCAGTTTTCAATAGAAACATATATCGAAAACTTTGAAATTCTTCTCATCTGAATCTACAGAGTTCTCAGCTTTCATCTTTGGCACATTACATTATCTGTAGGTCCTCTACAAAAGTTATATAAATTATATCCCTGGGGTCAGAATTGGCCCCGACCCAGGGATGCATTTTTTTCTATAGAAACATATAGCGAAAACTTTGAAAATCTTCTTTTCTGGAACTGGAAGGTTCTCAGCCTTAACATTTGGCATATAGCATCATGTTCAGGTCCTCTACAAAAGTTATAAATTATGCTGCTGGGGTCAAAATTGGCTCCGCCCCAGGGGTGACCAGTTTTCTGTAGAAGCATATTGATTGACTAGTGAGCAATATCAGAGCCATCCTGACCCTCTTGTCTTATGAAGTAATGTAGATCTGTTTCTGCACATTTTACCTCGGGGGATCGCTAGTCCATGTATCAATATAAAAAAAACTCCGTTAATTAATATTCATGATGTCATTATTTCTTACATGAATATTCATCAGGTAATGAGTTTGTTTATACATTATTCTGTGAAGTTGTATACATGTACTGTAAATATTGAATGATGTATTGTTTTAATTGCTTTATTAGCTCGTCGCGTTGTTTTTTCTTTTATTTGAAAAAAGAGCTCATGTCGTAACTCCGGCGTTCGTGTTGTCGTTGTCAGCTGGAAACTTTAGCATTGGCTAGAACATGTACTTCTTTATTATTCATGCAAATAGAGTTGTTCACACACATGTACGTCACAAAAGCTACACTTTGACCAAGGGCTGTAACTCAGTGTGGTATTTTCTGACTGTCATTTTGAATTTGTAACCAGTAGGGCTTTCATATTTGTGATTTTTTTGTGGCAGGACCTTTCCTTATATGTTACAGGGTTTTTTTTACTTTTGACCTTGACATTTGAACTTTGACCTACGTTTTAAAGCTATTACAAAAAAACTTTAATGCTGGCTTTTGTTCTGAAGCTATTCATGTAAATTTTATGAAACTTCGAACACATGTTCACCGTTACGAGGGCTACAATCTGACCACGACCATAACTGTGTAAGATTTTACGGATCCAATCGACCAGATAAGTGTTGGCACCTGCATACGGTGCTCTTATTTATTTATACAACCTCAATTTAACCCCTCATAGGCTATTTTTAGATCCAATCTCTATAAATTAATCTACCAAAAAGGAGCATTAACTAGAGAAAAGGAAAATTTTAGAATTCTGTAGTTCTGAAACCATTGTGATAAATAGAGTATTTGCTCCTTAGAAGCAAATACTCTATTTATCACAATAGTTTCAAAAGGTGACTTTTAAAGAGGGGTAGAAAGGCGTATTTATGGAGGAAAGGGTTAAATAGCTAATGTTAAGGCATGTGCTACAGATCAGATATGTACACCAGTATCAATGCCATAGTATAATAGTTTAACTCTCTTGCATACCAAGTAAGTGTTCACAGCATGCGAATTATTGTATAGACCATGATGAAATGAATATAATAAAAGTTTGAAATAATTTGTTACGTTTTCTCATGCTGGAAAATAAAACAAGTGTACACCATATCCACCTTAAAATTCAACCAATTAAAACGTCTATACTTTCAACCAATTTAATTTCAACAGTTATAACTAATTGTATGTCATATTTTATATGAAAATTAGCATGAATCAGAAACAGCATGTTCCCACAAATCAATTATTATTTTTTTAACCTCATAGATACACCTTTTTATTACATGTATAATTATTAGTATTGTCCCCTGCCAAATGCGGAGGGATATAGATTTTGCTTTGTCTGTCCGTCGGTTTGTCTGTTTGTGTAAATGTTTAGAACCATAAAGGCATGTTGGTCGGCAAGTATCACTCATATTGATCTTGGAACTCCAACATTCCAGGTTTTAGTCCTTTGTTTGTGAAAAGGACATTTTTTTCAGTCCGAAGCTATTTCTCAGAAACTAGACATTTTCTATGACTATTATATCTGTCAAAGTATTGAGCAGTACAAGGACACGTGACCCTGCAAGTATCTAACAGTATGTCTAACATTATGTCTCACCAAGTACATGTATACTGTGAATACGTAATGATTGTTTTTAGGGCGGCGTCTGACCGACTGTCCGATTTTAATCTGGATGCGCAGTTTCTTCAGAATCTTTGGTCGAATGTTCATGAAATTTCATTGGATTGATCAGCACCATGCCTAGTTGTGCATATCTTATTCCAGTTCCGATTCGATGATTTTCTGCAGTTACCTGGAAAATTTTGTCCTCGCAGTTTCTCAAAAATCCTTGGTAGGATAGATCAGCACCATGTCTAGTTGTGCATGTATTATTTCTGTTCCGGTTCGATGATATTTTGCAGAAATACTGGACTTTGAATTTTTTACATGGAACAGTAATAAAACTTTGTAGGATTGATCAGCACCCTCCCTCCTTTATTTTATTTATTGGGGTGGGGGGGGGGGGGCACCCGTTTTTGTTTAAAAAAACAACAACAATTCTAGTTTATATTGATTTTGGAAGTTATGGCCCTTTGTTTGCAAAACATCGTTATGTTTTTGTCTATCCGGAGCCATTTCTCAAAAACTGTTTGGAATTTTCTATTAAGTAGCATAAGGACAAGCCAATATTTCCAGACAGTGATAAAAACATTTAGAATTGGGCAGCTAGATTTGTACAACTAAGTTTTGCCCATGACTAGGAACTGACAATAACCCTCAAGCCCGTAACCATTTCAACGCTACATGTTCAGAATAGAGTAGCCCATCACTGTTTAACCCCGCAGTCCAGTCCATTTGAGGACATTGTTGCTAGAGGATTGTCAATGACAAACAGTGCCGGTCCTGATCAGATGGCTCCTCAAGAATCCCTCTGATTTGGGTCTACACTGTTTGCAACGACAGAGCACGCATTTCCAGCATTCAAAGGGTTAACCCAAGCACTTGCCACCAGTTTGGATGTAGGCGAGATGCAAGACTCGTCTCACCAGGTTCCAAACTGTTTGGATCTAGGCGAGATGCAAGACTCGTCTCATCAGGTTCCAAACAGTTTGGATCTAGTCGAGATGCCAGACTCGTCGTATCATCAGGTTCCAAACAGTTTGGATCTAGGCGAGATGCCAGGTTCCAAACAGTTTGGATCTAGGCGAGATGTCAGACTCGTCGTCTCGTCAGGTTCCAAACAGTTTGGATCTAGGCGAGATGCCAGACTCGTCGTCTCATCAGGTTCCAAACAGTTTGGATCTAGGCGAGATGCCAGACTCGTCGTCTCATCAGGTTCCAAACTGTTTGGCACTCTCACATTGTTTTTTGAAAAGGAATACGAGATAAATCAATTGTGAAACCGACGATATTTTCTACTTAATACAAAAGTTAACTCGGCTAAAGGTTAATATTCCCGAGTTGATGATTGGCTAAGAACCTATGAAGAACCAATACTTAGAGATCAAATTCTGCCAGTTAATGCAACCAATCAACAGATTAGTGCTGAAAAATCTTACCCTCTTTATAAAGTTAGCTCTTAGAAAAGACAAGTGTTACTGTATTATCTCGTCTCAAACTTTTTCAAAAACTTCTTGATTACTCACAAAATGTTGATTTTTCTTTTATTATGAATTATAAATTTATTTATTGATATGTTTACTTCTGGTGATTCTTTATTCGGAATTAACTATACAAAATCATACTTACTCCCTTTGGGTACACAAACGTTTCGAACCAGTGTTAATTAATTGTTAATTGTTTGAGCTTGTAAACTATTGTATATATTCTTATCAATGGGATACAGTGTTGTACAAGTTAGAAATAAAGTTGGGTTCTGTTTTGATATGGACATTTTCTATTTCAATCCCATTCGCTGACTTTCAGAAATCCCGAGCATGGATCATGATGACACATTGGATCATGATGAGATGCTGATAATAACATCATGCATATTTGCATATTCATGAGCGGATTTCTTTATATTATAAAAGCATATGTATGCATGCCCTTTTGGTGTTGGTAGAAAGTGTAGAGTAAGGACTATTACCATTTTATAAACAAACAGATCAAACCCTGATCAGATAGCACATACAAGAGCCGTCTGATCTGGATCTACTCTGTTTGGAAAGGCGTGGGAAGACGTTTATGCGAGCCAAATGGTTAATCAAGTAAACCTCGTTGCACATGAAAGGTTATTTACACAGAAGCACGTCTATTTAACTACGAATGTTTCGAGGTTGTCACGTTGACACAAATATGGAACTAGCTTCAACGAAATTGATTATTGAATTTCAAATGTTCTTACAATTTTGATAGAATGAAAATATCAACAACAGAATAACGCTTTAAAACGAATTTGAAGTAGTACGGTAAAATTACTAGGGAATATTTTAATATCAGATTAATCTTATTTCACATTGTGGCAGAATTTAAGAGTGTCAAGTGTTCAGGTGTTGGAACTGGTGTTTTTGACTAAAATGGACCCTGGTGAATACTGTTCAAAACTTCAGAATAATGAGGAATCATATCAACTACTGTCATTAGCCTCTTCCCTCCTAGACTATTTTAGACCCAACCTCTTTGAATAAATCTACCGAAAAAAAGAAGCGTTTACTGGAGACAAGGAAACTTTTAAAAGTGTGTAGTTTTGAAACATTGTCTTATTGAGCAAATGCTTTATTTATCATAATGGTTTCAAAAATAACTCTTACAGAGGCGTCAAAATACATCAGTATGAGGGCATACGTTAAGGAATGTGTGACATTTAACTTATACGAACTTGAAATGAACTTAAGCTAAGTAAGAATAGCTAGCCTACTCTTCCACTAGTTCGCATTTTTTGAAAAGAAAGGCGCACTTATTTGACACTGAACACCTTGTTCTCACGCAAAGGATAATAGATCATCTGCAAAGCCTTAATTTATTTCTCGACTTATTCTTTTCATACACAGTGGTAAACGTTCTGATGGTTGTAAATCATTTGAATCAAGTTTAATATCTTTTTAATTCTTGAGACAAGGTTAGCTACTTCTACATTTTAGTTTGCGTGTTAAACCCTTTAAACCCTTCCCCTGTTCAGTATTCATGTAAGAAACAATCACATCATGAATATTTATCAGCTCATGTTTTATCATTAGTTCATGTTTTATCATGTAAACTTTTCAAGTGCATGTATCGCTTTGACAAATACTTTAGAATCAGATCTACATGTATATCATGTTAAAAGCAAACAGAGCAGACCTTGATCAGAGCCGTATATATAGGAGCCGTCTGATCTGGCTTTACTCTGCTAATGCTTAAAGGCGCGTTATAAAGGAAAGGGTTAAACAGGAGTCAAAAGAATTGAGCGGTAAAATATTTGCTAAGTAAGAGTTTTCTCCCTTGTATCCAGGAGAGACCTATTGCTATTATAAAGTTCTACTTTATGCTTGTAACACAGGTAAAATGTTTTATGCTCGTTTGTTATACATATAATTTGTGTGGTTTGTCTCCGTCCTATATCCAAGTTGATGTTAACAGCTTTAGAAGCCTTATGTTTTTTGTTCTGTGCATCCGAATTTGAAAAAAAACCATAACTTCATTTGAATTGAGTTTTAGCCGGATTTTTCGAGAAAAATCTCGGCTTATAGTTTGGCGAAAACCGGGCGGGCGGACGGGCGGCACGAACTTTAACATTGTTTATAACTTCTGAATTACTAAGCTAGACCATTCATATTTGGTATGCAGATAGCTTGGGTAAAGGCCTTTGACGTGATACAAGGATACATGAAATCAGGTCATGATCAAGGTCACTATTACGAAAACTTTGTCGTTTTTAACAAACTTTAACATTGCTATAACTTCTTAACTACAAATGCTAGGCAATTCATCTTTTGTATACAGATGGCTTTGGTAAAGGCCTTTCAGTTGATATAAAGGTATTTTAAATTAGGTCAAGGTCAATGTCATTATTTTGACAAGTTGGCCATCATTGAAAAACTTTAACATTTTGTCTTAACTTCTGAACCACATACGCTAGACAATTCATATATGGTATGGAGATAGCTTTAGTAAAAGCCTTTGTGTTGATACAAGGATACATGAAATTGAGTCAAGGTCAATGTCACTATTTTGAAAACTTGGCTGTTTTTAACAAACTTTAACATTTTGCTTCTGAACCACGAACGCTAGGAAATTCACCTTTGGTATTCAGGTAGCTTTGGTAAGGACCTTACAGATGACATAAAGATACCTGAAACCAGGCCAAGGTGAAGGTGACTATTCTGAAAACTTGGCTGTCATTAAAGTTTTGTTATTACTTCTTAACTACATATGCTAGACAATTTATAATTGGTATACATATAGCTTGGGTGAAGGCCTTTAATTTAAAAAATCCGGCTTTAATGCGGTTTCCGTATTTTTCTCTTGTTATTTTTTCGATATAAATATTCTCTGGTTTAAATGTTTTCCCACTTTAACGTTTCTTCCGCTTAAAAGTGAAAATGTGTAAATTTGAGTTAACCCTTCCTTCATATAGACAACTTTTGGCACCCTTACACAAATAGTAGACCAAAATCAGTCTTATCATGGTCTGCTCTATTTGTTTTTGGAAAATATAGGACTGATTTAGAAGCCTCTGTCACAGTCCATACATTTATTGTTAGTAACGTATTATAACATTCTAGTCCATGACACTCATACAGTAATACAATCATGTAGAATGTATTCTACCTTGAATGAAAGAGCAGATGTCGACATAATACGTAAATTAAACATTTTCAAAAATAACTCATTGATTTCTTCACCAAACCCTATACTGTGACCACTCTTTAGAATCGGCTCGAAGAAACGATTCTAAGAGTAGTCACAGTATATGGTTTGGTGGAGAAATGACGATTTTAATATTTAGGTACGCACCTTTATATATAGCGCTGATGAATATAAGTTGTAAGAGCGAATGTACAGTAACCCCCATCCCGTCCCCTCTAAAACGACCACCAGACATATATCTAAGTCTGGGTCTAACAGACAGGTGGTAAACTGATGCATTAAGTAGTAACCTGCTTTTAAAACTACCCATGTTTATTCATTACCTTTCCGCTGCAGATGGGTTTTACTGTACTATATAACTGAAAGGTCTAACTGGTTTTTCAAAGCAGGTGGTGAATAAAAATGCACGCTATAATTTCCTAGTCATCAAGGCAGATGGTAGGTCATGCAGGAGCTCTCTGCATAATTTTAGTCCTGCATTGAGCAGCCATCTGTGTTTAACCACTTCCCTCATATTGACGACTTTTGACGATTCTGTAAAAGTCACTTTGTGAACTAATTGTGATAAATAGATAGGAGCAAATGCTCTATTTATCACAATGGTTTCAAACTACAAAATTCTAAAATTTTCCTTTTCTCTAGTTAATGCTCCTTTTCGGTAGATTTATTCAAAGAGGTTGTATCTAAAAATAGCCTATGAGGTAATTGGTTAAAGACATCGTCTTTGTTTATCGATGGCATTGTCACTTCAGATGAGGGTCACACTGTATGAACCTTATCGTAGTTTACGCTATGAATGTAGGGGATCCTTCGAAAACAAAAGCAGCAATGCGAAAAGAGAAAATTAAAGAATCAGTTTTATTGAGTCTGTTCATCAGCAGTTATGCAAATCGCAATGCTGCTCACACCCCTATCACCGACATAAACGGAATTCAATTTTAATAACAACAATACTGAACTGATGATCCCGAAGGATCAGGAAATATAGCAACACTAGCAATGTAGTACGTGGCGACTATTTACGACCGCAATACGAGCACTTAGTACCTGCTGTTGTGACGTATATAAATTCTGTAAATGGGAGGTTCTTCGGAAGCAAAGGTAGCAATGCGAAACGAGAAAATTGCAAAGTCGGTTTTTTAATTCTGTTCAAAAGCAGTTATGAAAAGTACATCTAGTACGCTCCCTAGCACCAGATTAAGGTTAAACTCAGTCAGGCAAAACGTATTGATTAATCGCCGAGTTGGCATTCCCGATGAAATATTGTAAAATGTATTGTAATTATAATAAATACTTAATGAATAGCCTCGCATGTGCGAAACATTTACATATATGTTTTTTTCAACTGGTTATGTTTGCATTTTGCTGTGTCAGATACTGACGCTAATAGTGTGCTTTATGTATCGTGAATTGTGCCATTAGAGAGCGCCATAGATGTCGCAGACTGGTAAATATGGGATAGGCTTTTGTCGCCTATCTGCTTTTTTCCCATCAAGGGTTCTCCAACCAGGAGTAAACATAAACCAAGAGACTGAAATAAATAGATGAATATATTTAATAAGAATCTCTGTCAACGTCCGCATGTAAAGCACAGAACTTTACAAGCCAACGGTAGATTGGCGGCGAATGCTTTTCAACACATAATAACCATTACTCATAAAACACATTCAACAACATTAACAATGAAATATTACTTATACTCTGAATAGACAAACAATTCAATACAAACCTGAAATATATAGAAGAATATATTTACTAAGTAGCAATGTCAACGTGTTCATGTAAAGCACAGACCTTTACAAGCCAACGGCAGATTGGCGAATGCTCCGAAGCAAAGCAGATCACGTTCATGTGAAATGTTAGTTATCTTAAAGGGTCACACATTGAGTTGAAGCTAACCTGTACGCTAAAATATATTACACTTAATATAACAGGGCTATTTGGAAAATAATGGTTATAAAGTAAGGTTGGATATACATATGAACAGGAAACGCAAGTATTAATTGCACCATTTATTTCTAATCAAAATAAACCAAACTTCAGTCGTTCTAAAGGGTTCCCGTCACATGCTTGCCCTCTTCGGAAAATGTCGCCCCGACATCACTAGATCATAGATCCTGTAATAAAATAAATAAAACACTTATACAATTACTGAATATAAATGAAATAAATACATCGCATATACAATTACTGAATATAAATGAAATTGTTCTGTATGTGTAAGATACGTTTGACTTGTGCAGTTAATTGACAACTTTATGAACCACACTCATCATGGTTATCCATACTGAAACCTGGTGTCGTCATAGAAATATGACCCATCTATTTAACGTGTAGATGGAACTTGCAAACAATATATATATAACAGAGCAACAGATACAAGAGGTACCCAAATACTAAAATAGTCATATCTCATCACACCCTATACCGTGACCAGTGTAGGGATTGGTTGCTCGAGAAATGAATGAGCTACAGTAAAACCTCTCTATAACGGCCACTAAATTGTATCAAGTATTTTGTGTTAAAGGCAGGTGGATGCTTAAAGCAAGGTGAAAGTAAAACAGAACGCTCCTATAGGAGCGTTCTGTTTTACTTTCACATTGCTTTAAGCAACCACCTGCCCTAAATACCAACTAATTAATACAATTTAGTGGCCGTTATAGAGAGGTTGTACTGTATTATTGAAAATGGTTAAATTTACGCATCTTATCTGTACCTGTAATTATCTATATATTGGTTTAAACCAACGACAACGGTGGGTTTCAGCACACAGGGCAGACCCTGATCAGATGATTCCTTCAGTAGCAATTTGATATAGGTCCACACTGTTTGCATGTGTCCCATTTATAGGATCTCGGGAGACACTTTATAAAGAATACACACATAAACTATATTGACCAAATACATGATGGATAGCTAAGTTGTTACATTATTATTCAACTAAGACACATATCTACATATACAATGCATACAGACCTCCATTTATTTACAAATGAAGCAAATACACGCAAATAAATCAATGAAGCAAATACACGCAAATAAATCAATGAAGCAAATACACGCAAATAAATCAATGAAGCAAATACACGCAAATAAATCAATGAAGCAAATACACGCAAATAAATCAATGCGAGACATAATAGTTTAGTAAAAGAAGCTTCATCAACTTCTGAACACAAACTTCGTTAATAATGTATCCCTTAGCCTACTAACTGCAACCTATCCCGGGGAAATAAAATAAAATAAATCATTCCCAGGCATCTGATTGGTCAGATTTTGAGCCTGTATACGGTATTGAAACTGATGATCCCGAAAGACAGAAAATATAACAACACTGCGAATAAGTACATAAATTCTGACAGTCGCAAATCCTTCGAATACGAAAATCGAAAGAAACAGTTACCGATGAATGCATGGAAAAGAAATAGTTTTGTCATGGGATATAAATCGAGAGGGAAACATGGATAAAAAACCTAAAGACATATTAAGAGATTATTATATTGTATTAGCCCATGCTTTTATACTAATTACACCATGATAAGTTTTACCAATATGCTGAGAAAGTTTGAGTAAATTTACATTCAAGTTGGCACCAACTTCAAATGAGTTTAACCCATTCCCTCATATTGACGACTTTTGACGACACTGTAAAAGTCACTTTGTGAAACCATTGTGATAAATAGAGCATTTGTTCATATAGGAACAAATGCTCTATTTATCACAATGGTTTCAAACTGCAAAATTCTAAAGTTTTCCTTTTCTCTAGTTCATGCTCCTTTTCGGTAGATTTATTCAAAGAGGTTGTATCTAAAAATAGCCTATGAGGTAATGGGTTAATCCATTAACTCACACGAGCCCATACACGGGTCACGAGCTAATAGTGTAGAGTCAGATCAGAGGGTTCCTTGAGGAGTCCTATTATCATGTTCAAGACTGATTGCCGAACCCATGGGTGGCAATGATACGCTTGTTTCCATAATGAACCTAATCATTCAACAAAAGAGGAACACTTTATCTCATAGATACGTCTTTTACACGGTGAATATTCATATTAAAAGCAATGCCATCATGAATTTTGATTAGATCATTTTTTAAAAATAGCTTATGGACACAAGAACTTTTGGTCATTGTAACAACTGTAGAGTCATATCTATATTATTCCATAAGCAAACAGAGCAGACCTTGATCAGACTACTCCTACAGGAACCGTCTGATGTGGGTCTACTCTGTTTTGCATACTAAAATAGTAAACTTTGTAACGGAGTAAAGGTTTAACGTCTGTAGGAGCCGTCTGATCAGGTTATGTGTCTGTAGGAGCCGTCTGACCAGGTTATGTGGTTGTAGGAGCCGTCTGACCAGGTTATGTGGTTGTAGGAGCCGTAGGAGCCGTCTGACCAGGTTATGTGTCTGTAGGAGCCGTCTGACCAGGTTATGTGGTTGTAGGAGCCGTAGGAGCCGTCTGACCAGGTTATGTGTCTGTAGGAGCCGTCTGACCAGGTTATGTGGTTGTAGGAACCGTAGGAGCCGTCTGACCAGGTTATGTGGTTGTAGGAGCCGTCTGACCAGGTTATGTGGTTGTAGGAGCCGTAGGAGCCGTCTGACCAGGTTATGTGGTTGTAGGAGCCGTCTGACCAGGTTATGTGGTTGTAGGTTATGTGGTTGTAGGAGCCGTCTGACCAGGTTATGTGGTTGTAGGAGATGTCTGACCAGGTTATGTGTCTGTAGGAGCCGTCTGACCAGGTTATGTGTCTGTAGGAGCCGTCTGACCAGGTTATGTGGTTGTAGGAGATGTCTGACCAGGTTATGTGTCTGTAGGAGCCGTCTGACCAGTCTGGCCAGGTTATGTGGTTGTAGGAGCCGTCTGACCAGGTTATGTGGTTGTAGGAGCCGTCTGACCAGGTTATGCGGTTGCTTATGAAATGACACAGACATGAGTCGTCAACAGTTTCCGCCATGGCTAAACATTTCCTTGTCCAGAAACTTTACAAAAGATCAGCTAATTAATAGGTATATTGTAATTAGCGCTTTAATGAATATTCATAAGTCCCAGTCCTTTTGTTCGACTCGTGGTAAGCTCGTCTTGACTGGAATTCGCAAACAGATTGGATCCAGATGAGATACCGAGGACTCGCTGTCTAGATGCCGATTAACTCGCTGTCTAGATGCCGAGTAACTCGCTGTCTAGACGTCGAATGACTCGCTGTCTAGATGCCGAGTAACTCGCTGTCTATATGCCGAGTAACTCGCTGTCTAGATGCCGAGTAACTCACTGTCTGCCAGGACCCAAGCTCTTTGACACTTGGTCAATACTGTATCAAAAGTTTAACGGAATCGAAAGTCAGTGAAAAGTTCATCAAATCAGAGATTGGACATGCATTACTTTTTCAGAATGAGATGAGTAAGCATTTCCCTCATATAAATGCATTTCACACCTTTACAAACAGAATAGACCCATAGCATACGGCTCCTGTTGGAGCCGTCTGATCAGGGTCTGCTCTGTTTGCTTATGAAAGGATATTGATATTATTCTATAGTTTCTGTCATGGCCAAAGTCCGTGCCACGGTGTTTCTTTGTCCATGTCCTATACAATTTAATCCAGTTAGTGTGCATGATGTCATTATTTCTCAGATGAATATTCATGTAGTGAAAGGTTAAGACATATTCTACGGTACATGTACATACACATAACCAATAACGTGCTAAAGTAATGTGGTCCTACACATAACCAATAACATGCTAAAGTAATGTGGTCCTACACATAACCAATAACGTGCTAAAGTAATGTGGTCCTACACATAACCAATAACGTGCTAACGTAATGTGGTCCTACACATAACCAATAACGTGCTAAAGTAATGTGGTCCTACACATAACCAATAACGTGCTAAAGTAATGTGGTCTGTTCAATCAGTACTTCTTGGATAAGACATATTCTACGGTACCTACACATACACATAACCAATAACGTGCTAAAGTAATGTAGTCTGTTCAATCAGTACTTCTTGGATCTCTCTGGCTCTACACTGTTTGCAACTTCCAATCAGGTCCCATGATTATAAAACTTCTGGGTCGGAGTTCATTCTCAAGAATCTGATTGGTCAGGGTTTGTAATGGCTCAACATAAAACCAATTGAGAATGAACTCAGACTCAAGCAAAAGGTCTCCCTTCGCAGGATAAAGCTAACACATACAATTAATCGTTTAACATTATAATAATGATAGATATGTAGTAAATGTTAATATAATGTAAGTAAAATGGGAACTTAATGTAAGCAAACAAACCTTTCATCGCCAGTGTCGCAAAAATGCACCACGACAAATAGTGCAGTCCCAGATCAGACGCCGCCAGTCCCAGATCAGACGCCGCCAGTCCCAGATCAGACGCCGCCTTTTCAAGGTGACGTCTAATCAGGGGCTTCACTTTTTGTCTCAACTCTATTTCCATACCTGTGCTTTATTCCTTTGAAATTTGCATTTGTTTGTCTTATTTCCTTATTTTACCATATGATTTAACAAAATTGGATTGCAGACGACAATTAGAAATTTGGCGCCGAAAGGGTTTAATTAATACCAACAGTTTCCTTAATACATATTCCTGTTCGAAGTAGTGAGTGTATGGCTGTTAATTCGCCAAATTTTATATATCATTATCACAAGGGAATTGTTGACCATGGCAAAAGTCAGATAAAAATTATGTCGTAAGCAAATAGAGCACGCGTACAATGTACGTTTACCAGACAGCTCTGATTTTAATTCAATTCAATTTCTTTATTGCATAAAACATACATAGTATGCTTATAGCAAGCACGATAAAGAATACAATACAGTGATATATGAACATATTAATAGACAAAAATGAATGCTAGATCTATACCTCTTTCAAAAAGAAAAAGATTAGAATAGAAAGTTAGGCCGTTGTTTTTTATGTGATCTGATAGGCTGTCTGATCTGGGTCTACTCTGTGTGCACAGTCGTTAAAGGTGTGTCTATGAGATAATGGGTTTAGCCATCCACTAATATCCTGTATAGGTTTAGCGACAGATGTTTTAAAGCTAGGCGGTAATTTATTTGTTTGACTGGATAAGTGTTTAACAAGCTGTGGAAACAGTATGTGGATTAGCCAGGAACAAGGTGGATTATCCTTTCGATAGCTGATTATCCTCGAGATATCTCCGCTTAACGCATTGATGCCAGGATTAAGTTTCACGTGTGCCAAACATGACCACCGATTCAACCCCGCCACACACATTTGATTGACCTTAATGATAATGTGATACATGCATAGTCTCTTGTAATTCATATATGAATGGCATGGTTTATTTATAGACATAATGGTGACTTTGTATGATTGTCACCATGAATATATTTAAATAAAGAATCAATATACACATCGCCACACACAAATCTATTGTTAATGGTCATTTTCTAAGTTACCTTTAGCATGCTTAAAACCTTCTCAAACAGGTTTGACTGAGACGAAATGTTTGCCATAGACCATTTACAAAACGCCCTAGAGATCCAACAACACTATAGCAATAACCCGTAGGACTGAATTACCTACTGAATATTCATGATACAGTAAAACCTCGATTATTCGAATTTTCGGTATAGAAGAATTTAGACCCTTTTAGGCAGGTGGCTGCTTAATGCATGGTGAAAGTCATGCAGAAAGCTCATAGAGGAGCTTTCTGCATGACTTTCACCATGCATTAAGCTGCCACCTGTCTTAAAGATAGATAATAATACGTATTTTAGTGTTCGGATAATCGAAGTTTTACTGTATATACACGCTGTACCAAATAATAAAACAAGACAATGTATTGCCTTAGCAAACAGAAGAGAATCAGAGATATGTGACATATGAGCAAACAGAAGAGACTCAGAGATATGTGACATATGAGCAAACAGAAGAGACTCAGAGATATGTGCCATATGAGCGAATAGAAGAGAATCAGAGATATGTGACATATTAGCAAACAGAAGAGACTCAGAGATATGTGACAAATAAGCAAACAGAAGAGAATCAGATATATGTGACATATGAGCAAACAGAAGAGAATCAGAGATATGTGACATATGAGCAAACAGAAGAGACTCAGAGATATGTGACATATGAGCAAACAGAAGAGACTCAGAGATATGTGACATATGAGCAAACAGAAGAGAATCAGATATATGTGACATATAAGCAAACACACGAGAATCAGAGATATGTGCCATATGAGTAAACACAAGAGAATCAGATATATGTGCCATATGAGCAAACAGAGCAGACCCTGATCAGACAGCTACTGTAGGATATGTCTGATCTGGATCTTCTTTGTTTACAAAGGCGCAAAAAGACGGGATTACGGAGTAATGGTTTAAGTATAAAACTGTGTATTTAATAGTAATGGTTTAAGTATAAAACTGTGTATTTAATAGTAATGGTTTAAGTATAAAACTGTGTATTTAATAGTAATGGTTTAAGTATAAAACTGTGTATTTAATAGTAATGGTTTAAGTATAAAACTGTGTATTTAATAGTAATGGTTTAAGTATAAAACTGTGTATTTAATAGTAATGGTTTAAGTATAAAACTGTGTATTTAATAGTAATGGTTTAAGTATAAAACTGTGTATTTAATAGTAATGGTTTAAGTATAAAACTGTGTATTTAATGACGTCACTAAATAGTAAACTTAAAGGAATACAGCATGCTAATATGTCATTGTTTTGTTTCTAAAATTACATTAGAATATTTGTTAGACATTCCTGGTTTATAGAGTGCCATTTGAAAATTTAATGATTACAAAATCAGATTAGACGACGGACGCTTAATCCTTTAACTGATATAGACGTCTTTTGAAGCATTTGGATCCAGATCAGACAGTTCCTGTAGAAGGTGCCTGGTCAGGATCTACTCTGTTTGCTTATGGGACAATAAACATCTGAGTCTACCGTTTCTGCCAGAGCGAGATGTTTTCTTCGTGATGTCATTTTTTTTCACGAAAAGTCTTTAGATGAAGGGTGACGACAAATCCGCCGGGCACGGGTATACTTATATCTACCATTTAGCCTGCTGTTGACAGATCCGTGATTACCCATACAAACAGTTTGGATACAGAGGGGACGCCGAATAACTTGGTGTCTAATCAAAACTTAGTATTTCACACTCTGCATGCATTTTCATATTGACTGTAGTTGAAATATGTTTTGAATGACTAGTAATACTTTTTGAATATGGAAAGGACGAAATTTGAAGAAGAAAAAACATTGATCTGCAGGGTCAATGCTAATCCCCGCTATACTGTATGACCCCTCTAAACCGGCCGTTAACATTGGTAGCAATACAGGTATTTAAGACAGGTGATAGCTTAATTGACAGGTATTTAAGACAGGTGATAGCTTAATTGAGGGCACGAGTAAGTCATGCGGAAAGCTCCTTTGGGGGCTTTCTGTGTGACTTCCACTCTGTATTAAGCAACCGTATGTCTAAAAAGATCTAACGTCTTCTTTATTAAAATATTCCAGTATAGAGTGGTTTCACTGGACAGGCTGTTGCTGACTGTGTGAGGGAAAACACTTCAATCAACTGACTGCCTGTTAGTTTTGCTGTCTGGATAATATTAAGGAATATACATAAGAGAGGTAGGGTGTCCAGTGTATGTCACACCAGTGAATACAGCAGCATTTGACATCGTTCGTTACATTAGGAATATCCATATCAAAATAATGACTGTAGTTTTACTTTTAATAACGGCATTTTGGAGAGGGGGGGGGGTGTTATTATTATGTCAGAAACTGAAGAATGAAAAAAATATGATTACAAAAACAGACATACAGGCCTGATCAAACGGCTCTGATATATGTCTTCTCTGCTTGCAAATACGCCAAAGGGCGTCTGTATTGAGTAAAGTCACGACACCATCGTTAGACCGTATAGAGCTTACGATGTATAGAGCTAACGCATGAACTCTATACGTTGCTTGAAAGCGTATAGTTCTTACGGATAGCTCTGTTCTTGAGTAGGCAACTTACAAAGCTTACGCGAGCTCTATAGGTTGGATTTATGCATATACTTTTGAAAAAGGTCTTTCGTCTCAACGCATAGAGCTAACATGGTAAATATTAAACTGACTGCATGTACAATAACAACAACAAACAATTGATATAATAATGATAATAATAATGATGCTGCTGTTGCTGCTGCTGCTACTACTACTACTACTACTACTACTACTACTACTACTACTACTACTACTACTACTTCAACTACTACTACAACTACTATTACTTCTACTATTACTAGTAATACTACAGTTGCTGTTGCTGCTACTGCTGTTGCTTATGCTGCTTCTGCTACTATCCTACTACTACTTCAACAACTTTATGCATGCACATTGTGGTTTTTGTCGTTAATGGTAAATGTGGTGGTTAGGGGAGGGTAAATATGCTGATGCTGATGATGCTGACGCTAATGATAATGATGATGCTGCTGATGATTTTGTTTATGATGATGATGACGAGGAGGATGATGACGACGATGATGACAAGGATGATGATATTCGTTTTTTGTTCATTTAAAATAACATGTAACCTGGCATTAACTTTTGTCTGACATGCAATGTTATTTTGACATAAAATGTTATCTAGCATGTTCACGGCTGGCGAGTGAATATTGCTACCTAGAGGATTTATTTCAATCGTTTCAGACACGTAAGTGGAGTGGAAAACCATGGAACCTCAACCCGGAATCACAGAAAACGAATTTCAAGGTAATTATCTCCCTCAACTTTATGTCATTAGTAATGAAATAAATTATAAATACATTGTATAATAAAATCTCGCTAAGCCAAACTTTTAGGGCGAACTCGATGGTTCGCAGTTTTAGTAATGAGCATTTGAGAAGATTTTAGACAGGTGGCTGCTTAATGCAGGGTGAAATACAAGCAAAAAGCTCCTAGAGAAGCTTTCTGTGCGACTTTCGCCATGCATCGAGCAGCCACATAAAAAAATATTCTAAAGACTGGTAATGGTACTTGTTTCAGTGTTCGATCTATCGGGAGATTATGGCATTTGTAATTTAAAAAAACAACAACCTCAGAGTTGTTAGCAAATATGAATGATAAATATTTAGGCAAGTGGGTGCTTAATGCAGAGTGAAATTCATTTAGAATGCTTCCAGAGACGTTTCTGTATGACCCTTCATTTAGAATGCTTCCAGAGACGTCTCTGTATGACCCTTTATTCAGAATGCTTCCAGAGACGTTTCTGTATGACCCTTTATTTAGAATGCTTCCAGAGACGTTTCTGTATGACCCTTTATTCAGGTTCCACAGTAGGCAAGACTCACAATTGTTATCTTTGTATTAATGAAGAGCCACTGATATCTTCTATCCATTGCATTAACGAATAATATACAATATATAAAATATACATGTACTACAAAATCTGTGTAAACCCCCTTTACTTTATTGTCATCGAGCCTTTCTCCTACTTAAACATTCAGTGGGCTTATCGAGGGTTGAGTGGGGGTGGCTTGGCCTTGTGTTTGAGCGTTAGGCTGATAATTCAACGGTCCGGGGATCGAATCCCGGCTGGACCAGCTTTTCAGTGTCTCCCATCCGCACAAGGTTGTCTCCTCTCCATCCAGGGGTTAAATGAGTAGGTACCTGTGGTTAGCAGTGCCCAATATTGTACGCGAATGACTCAATGGCCAGGGGAGTAGTGTACAGTCGGCTGAGAGGTCTGAGCTCAGCGTCATGCATTAAAGAGGTATTTTTAACGCGTATGATATCTTTCGTTAATACCCAAGACTGTCAAATAGGATATTTCAATGATATTTTTAAAGTTGCAAAATTGTATAACATTGATAGTTAATTACACAATGTTGTGTCTAATAGTGTATTGGAAGTAAATATGAATGGAAAAGAATCGGCAAGATGGCAGTACATGTATATAATATGGAGGAGCATATGTGGCATACTCGTATTAGCGACAATGGTTTTTATCAATTCAGATGTATAAATCCTATGTATAGTGTTAGTATTATCTGGTCTTTGTGCAAGAATTATCCATTTCTTAACGAGTACTGTCGAAACGTAATGGGATTCATATCTCGAATTAAATCATATGAGCTACAAAAACTTTGCTCTAAATGTGGAGAATTATTTTCTGACGATGTAGAGCACTGTCTTTCCGGATGCTCATTCTTAAAAGACACGCAACTTGACTTTAAAAAGTATATTGGTACAGAATTTGGATTTGCCGTCTTAGAAAGGCTAAATGACTTGCAGACAGAAATGTTCAATGATGTTATTCTTGGATCTATAGACGATGCTATAGACAATTTACTCGGTGATAGCTATTACAAATTCCTGAAAGCAGGAATAATACATATCAAAAAATTGTGTTCTGGTTTCATGCAATAATTTCATGTTTAAAGAAGGGAAGAACATCGATGTAGACAATATTTTTAGCATCCTGGTATTTAGCAAATAAAAGCAGAATAATATATTATTGCAGACCGTCTATATAATGTAGTTTCTGTGTTTAGCTGTCAAACTTTCAAACTTAATGTTTTAAGCACGGCTTAATCTGACGGTATTTTGTAAATGATGCATCGTATATAAATATGAATAGCGCTGATATATGTAGTACATAATGTGCTCAACATACACATACTCATTATAATGGTAAATTATGATGTTGACATACCACTATGTACAATAATTAATATTATTATTGATGTGATTGTATATACTTTTTTCCTAATTGTCACAATGTATATATGTTACATGCTTGAATGTTATTTGTACTCCTCAGTATTGAAGGAAATACGGACAATAACTATTTAGCCTTATTTCACTTTCTGTAGCTTCAAACTATGTAGGTCATGTGACTAGATAAGCCTTCTAATGAGTGATTTATGGGAAACTGGCAATAAAATCAGCTTTTTTAATTGATCGGATGGAACTTAGTGGGACAGAGCTTAGTGGATAATTTCACTCATATTATTAACTCTCAATTGGATATAACTGTGATAGAAAGCTATAGATAATTATTAATTTACGCAACACGGTTTGGTTCCTCTATTGTTTTTCATGCTTTTGGCAGATGGATACGACTTTTTCAAACAAATATAACTTCTTTAATGTGTGTTCGAGAGTCTTTTTCAACATATCAAAAAGCACTGTCTCAGTGAGGGATCTGTGTCACCGTCTATATCTTGCTTCGATCGTCTAACATAAAAAGAAACGAAGCGAGAGGCAGAATTTTAGGGATCTTAAAGCTAAAATATTGCACAACTCCTAAACGGAGGATTTTATCAAACTTCTGCGACAGGTTAACCTCGACATGTTAATGATTTACTTATTGGTCAGTTGTAATAACTTTAGCCCGAAAGATGACTTTGTAATCGCTATTTAAGCATTTCAAACTGGCACAAAATAGATTTTAAATGTCGGTTTCGATAGGATCGTTGATGGTTTTGATAACTATTTAAATAAGTTGATACAACAGTTTAGGAAAAATGACTTTTGGTAGTATTAAATACCATTTTCTGATATCTAGTGCTGATTCTATCTCGCTACCTTAAGAAACCATATGTTCATTAGTTAGTTTCCGGATTAGAGAACATTCAGATGATCGAGTGTTGCGATTAGCGAGTAAAAGACAAGTTTTATTTAACGTCGGATAAATAATACAATACCTTTATTAACATTAAACTTTATACAATGTTTATAGCCGTACATACAATTATACAGAATCGCAAAACATTACCGGGAGAAGTGGTTAGTAATTTATCGTCTGTTGATATTTGTAATATAGTAGCATAAGCACCGATGAGTTTTTATTCCGTCAAACAAGAGTACATGTAGAAAAAACAGCTACAACAAAAATAAAAAGTATGAACATGTACAAAGAAAATATCACAATAGAGCATGCATAAAACGGTATCATAATATGTCCATACCACGGTGGCACTAAGGTGGCATGTGAAAGATTCTTTTTATCTTGCGCACACGACTTAATTTCGTTTTGACGAGATAAAAAAAAATGTAGTCAAAACGAAATTAAGTCGTGCGCACAAATTAAAAACTATCTCGTGCAAACGAAAATTCATTTTGACGAAATTATGTCGTACGCACGAGATAAAAAAAAGTATTGCACATGTCACCTTAGTGCCACCGTAACATACACATTTAAAATTCTAATAGCTCTTCCATTGATGCCAAATTTAGTCTCGCGTGTGTGTGAATGTAGTTTTCCGTCGTTAGTGCTATCATACAAATCAACCGTTTCCTCCCCGTGGAAGTACAATGTACATACAGACCCAGCGACCGACTTCCTCATCCCCGATTTATTATTCTGTGGATTTCCATCTCTATCTCTTGTTAATTCCTACAAATCACGAGTTGCGTTCAGTTCTGTAAGGACGTTCGTTTGTTTCTTCATAATATGATGACAAAGATCGATATCCTCGTCACATAGCGCGTCTTCAGAATTCATTTACCTTTTCGGAGACGTGACTCGTGTTCATTGTGGTTCCGGAAAGCAGTAATCATAGTGAATTCTTCGGCATGCGGACTATTTATACCTTATGATGGTTCCGAATAAAGTTGTGATATTCTTACATTTAAGTTTTTTATCAATCAGATTGTATGGCATGTGAGACATGTTTATATCCGTTTCGGGGCAGTACTTCATTGAGTTTACGGAGATTTCGCAT
Source organism: Azorinus chamasolen (assembly GCA_963576725.1). Taxonomy (NCBI): domain Eukaryota; kingdom Metazoa; phylum Mollusca; class Bivalvia; order Cardiida; family Solecurtidae; genus Azorinus; species Azorinus chamasolen. Next base: position 40,580,681 of record OY755253.1, on the reverse strand, counting down.
ACATAGCAAACCAAATGGAGACCTCGCTCAGAAAACAACCATACAGCGGTGGCAGTTTTGTTTACTGTATCCCCACAACATGAAAAATTCAGTTCTGGGCGAAATTTCCTAATACAATACATGTATTGGAATAAATGTGTTAATTGTGAGGATAAAGACATTATGGTGTTGAAATGTGTTTTCGTTCCAGAAATGAAGGATGCTTTTGATTTATTTGATAAGAACCATGACCAGCACATTTCTATCAACGAACTTGGTGCAGTTTTGAGGGCACTCGGACAGAACCCAACAGACAAGGAGATTCAGGATGCTATGAAAAAAGCAGACAAAGACAGTAAGAAGTCATTTTTCATTATTTCTCCCATGACACAGTCCGTCCTCCTTGTCCTGTGGTATTGATTTGATTGACGAACAAGGAGAACACGCGGCTGGTCTCTATCACATGCCCGTGATACAGATTTGATTTTCTCCACATTTGTACCAGGGGTTCAGATAAGAGGCATAATATTATATTAACCCTTCTCTTGCTGAATTTTAAAATACATTTCTCCTTCTTTACCCATGCCTTGTTGTATAATTACATGTATCTTCACTGTGTACAAGTATTTCGCTGTGCAATCACTGCTGTGGGGTGCAATGGTTGCACAATCAACTTGTAAATAGTGCAGACCCTGATGAGACAACTCCTGCAGGAGCTGTCTCATCTGGGTCTTCACTATTTACAGGTACGTATATTAACGTGAATAGCAAGCGAAGGATTAAAACATTTTCAAATATAACTTCCTCATTTCCACTCAACCCTATGCTGTGCCTACTCTTTAGAATCGTATCGAAGAGGCGATTCTAAAGAGTGGTAACAACTTAGGATTTGGTGGAGAAATAAGTATTTGAGTACGCACTTTCATCCTATTGCTCTGGATGTAGGCTATGAGGCATTATGTAGCTGCCCCTATTGTTACTAATAGGAGAAACCATAAACACGCGTAGTACAAACAGTTTATTGTCAATAAACTTTGATAAATAAAATAGTAAATGATGATTTAACCCATCCCCCCAGACTGTTTATAAAAACAACCTTTTTGAATACATCTACTGAAAAGGAGAATTTACTTGCAAAATATATATATTTTAGAATTATGTTCTTTTGAAACCAATGTAATAAATAGAGCATTTGCTCCTACGTAGCAGATGGGTTAATAGCGTAGACCTTAATCAGGTCTTGACACAGAAGGGTGTTTAAGTCTATACTGCTAAAAGCGGGTGTATATTTCCCTTGTGACCCTGTTGTTGATTTATTTTTTCACCAGAAGATCAGACGTTAGACTTCAAAGAATACGCTGAACTTTTAAAAGGTTACATAAAAGACCCACAAGTGCTAGAAATTGAACTTCGAGAAGCCTTCCGAGTATTCGACAAAGATCGGAACAGCAAGTTCAACTTCGTGGAACTCCGTAAAGCAGTGACGCATCTGGGCGAACCTTTGACGGATAAAGAGGCGATAGAGCTGTGCACGTTAATGGATGCTAATGGTGACCAGCAAGTAGATGTAGAAGGTAAGACTGTACCAATACAAACTGACTTATACGACACCTGATCTAACCCTTACTCCTTAACTCAGCTTGTTACCAGCGTACTTTCTACTATTTTACTTTCTGCATGGGTTTCTACATGGGCTGTCACTAAATATTATATAACACTATGCATAGTGATTGAATAGTGTTAGGTGGTAAGATGATATCAACCATCATCTCTTCAGGAACTGGTCACTTGTATACCTGCTAAGGAGCCGGTCACTTGCATGCCGGGTGTTAGGTGATTGATGATACCAGCCACCATCTCCTTAAAGTACCGGTCACTTGTATGCCTGGTGTTGGATGATTAAATGATACCAGCCACCGTCTCCTTAAAGTACCAGTCACTTGTATGTCTGGTGTTAGGTGATTAAATGACACCAGCCACCGTCTTCTTAAAGTACCGGTCACTTGTATGCCTCGTATTAGGTGATTAAATGATACCAGACACCGTCTCCTTAAAGTACCAGTCACTTGTATGTCTGATGTTAGGTGATTAAATGATACCAGCCACCGTCTCCGTAAAGTACATGTCACTTTTATGCATGGTTTAGGTGATTAAATGAAACCAATTACCCTTTCTGAAGGGACCGATCACTTGAATGCCTGGGGTTAGGCGATTAAATGATATCTACCACCTTATCCCTAACATTTCTAGTCATTCTTAATTCGAGTTGCAGTTGTCCTATCTACATAGTGTGTATGCAATATATGCATATGCTAATTCAAAAAGTCAACGACCTAAGTGTTGTAAGCTAAATCAATGTTTTGTTTTCTGTTTCAGAGTTTGTCAAATTTATGTGCAAGAGGATCTGACGATTTGTGAATGTTTGTGTCCGGTCTAACAAGAGGAACTGACAATTTGTGTATGCTTGTGTCCGGACTAACGAGAGGATATGGCGATTTGTGTATGCCTGTGTCCGGACTAACGAGACAATCTGACAATTTGTGAATGATTGTGTCCGGACTGACGAGTGGATCTTACGATGTGTGTATGCTTATGTCCGCACTAACGAGAGGATCTCACGATGTGTGAATGTTTGTGTCCGGACTAACGAGATGATCTGACGATGTGTGAATGCTTGTGTCCGGACTAACGAGAGGATCTGACTATATGTGTATGCTCATGTCTGGACTAAGGAGGATATGCTTTTATAAAAGTAGTGCTGGGTGGTGTCGTTTGTATTTGATCTGAAAAACTGAAAACAAAATATTCTCGGGTACTGTAGTGATGCGATCATGGATCAAGTAAATACGGGTACATGTGGATTAACACTATAGTCCTGCTATAGTGTTGTGAAAATAGAGCTAGACAGTGATATGATGCAGTATTTTAACCTTTAGTACAAACTTATATATGAAATTGCTCCCATTTCGAATCAAACAGTCACACCGTCAAACTGTTTGGACCCTGACTAGACACAGCGAGATTCGGACTGTACTCATTGGTAAATCTGGATTGCCAGTCCCGACAATTAACATCCGGTTTTGTATATGCCTGATGAATCCATAGAAGAAAGGCAATTTTCTGTTCTAATACAAACTACAATCAAACTCACGATCGGAACACATATCGTCAAAAGCACCGACTGGACGAATGAATGACATAAAATTAAAATTACAGTGAGCAAGTCATTATTTTAACCCCTTTAATGCCTAGCGTCCCTTTAAAAGGACATAAGCAAACAGCGTAGACCCAGATCAGGAGGCTCCTGAAGAAACCTTCCGATCAGTGTCTTGCACTGCTTGCTGAACCCATTAATGGCAATGGCTTATTCCAGCAAATGTTTTCTTTGCTGTGCCTCCTCCACATGAAAAAATGGATGGGTTTCAAGGTTAGCTCTGGACAGAGTTTCCTTAACCTTTATACTATTGGATATTCATGTAACACTGATGACATCATGAATATTCATCAGCTGAATCTTTATAATGGTTTATGTACATAGCAAGTTGGTATTGGTAGAAACTATAGACTCAGGTATATTATAATGTCTTAAGCAAACAGTGCAGACCCTGATCAGACGACTCCTACTGGTACCGTCTGAATTGGATCTACTCTGTTTGCAAAGGTGTGGAAAAGCGTTTATATGAGGGAAAGAGCTAAATAACATGGGAATAAACCGGTTAGAAGTCAACATGGGTTTGTAAGATTGGCCATTTCTTGTAGATCACAATCACTGTTTTCTGTTTCGGTGACATTATCTGATGAAAAGCGTTTGTAAATGATATGTTGTTTAATTAATTATGTTGCCAATAAGTTGTTATTATCAATGAACTAGTTACATTTTATGATCAACTACTATCGTGCTGAAAATAATCATGTTAAGCAGTTTTACTTACTTCTGATTCGTACAAATGTTTGAGAAACTATTGACAGAATTGCAAATAGCTTAGATCCTGATGCGACGCCGAGTTACCAAGCATCTCATCTGGATCCATGTTGTCTGCAAATGCGAGTCAAGTCGTGCTTAACTCATTCTCTCATAGGCTATTTTTAGACACAACCCCTTTTGATGTATCTACCGAAAAGGAGCATTATCTAGAGAAAAAGAAAACATTAGAATTTTGTAGTTTGACACCAATGTTGAATACTTATGTACATGTAAGACATCATGTCATCATTAATATTTATTAGCTGAACTGTTATGATAGTACAGGTGCACGTGAATGTTTGGCATTGTTAGAAATTATAGAGTCAGATATGTTATGATTTCAATAAGCAAACAGGTGCAAGTTGCAACCATGATCAGACGGCTTCTACAAGACAGGGAGTAAGAAGTGAAAAGGCGTTTGTATGAAAGAAAGGGTTAAGAAACCACTGACCTTATATCACACAGCTCGGGTCCTGGTGAGAAACGTTCTTACTCGACTTCCCATCTGGCTCCAAACTATTTGCAAATGCCGTTGAATGCGTGCATTGCATGAGGTGGGTTAATAGCATGAGGAGGGTAAATAGCACGAGGAGTGTTAATATGATGAGGAGTGTGTTAACAGCATGAGGAGTGTTACATGTAATAGCTTTAGGAGGGACAATAGCATGAGGAGTGTTACATGTAATAGCTTTAGGAGGGACAATAACATGAGGAGTTTACATGTAATAGCTTTAGGAGGGACAATAGCATGAGGAGTGTTACATGTAATAGCTTTAGGAGGGACAATAGCATGAGGAGTGTTAATAGCATGAGCAATATGTTAATAGAATTGAATTTTAACTACTAAATTCAAAACCACGCGTGACGTCATGTTACGTCATGTGTTTATTTCGCTTAGGCAGATTTTGCCAATGTCGTAGACATACATTGTCGGACAAACATACATTAGACAGGAACATATAGACGAGCGAGAATGAGAAAGAGAGAGAGAGAGAGAGAGACAGACAGACAGACAGACAGACAGACAGACAGACAGACAGACAGACAGACAGACAGACAGAGAGAGAGAGAGAGACAGAGAGACAGAGAGAGAGAGACAGAGAGAGAGAGAGGGAGAGACAGACAGACAGACAGACAGACACACACACACACACAGGCAGAGAGACAGACACACAGAGAGACAGAGACACAGAGAGAGATAGAGAGACAGAGACACAGAGACACAGAGAGAGACAGAGACACAGAGAGAGACAGAGAGAGACAGAGACAGAGAGACAGACAGAGAGAGAGAGAGAGAGAGAGAGAGAGATGGAATAATAAGATATATCTTTATGAATTTTGAGAATATTTAATATAAACAATGATACGGTATATCAAGCAGGAAACAATAACAATAGATATAGCTTGACATTCAGATATAATTACATACTTTATATAATACGGCATGAGGTTAAACTAAAAGAAATTTCTAAAATGTGACATTGTAAAACACATACTAAGTACTTGTCTCTGTGTGGCATTGATACAGTCCAGTCTCGGTGACACAAACATCCCAGTCTCTGTGAAATAGACACAATACAGTGTCTTTGATACAGACAGTCTATCCATCCTCTGTGGCATAGACAGAATTCAGCGTACCAGTTCTGTCACTGTAACAGAGACACAGTCCAGTCTCTCTGTGACATTGACACAGTTCCGTCTTTGTAACAAAGACACAATACAGCCTTTGTGTGACATAGAAAAAGTCCAACCTCTGTGCGACATAAGCATAGTCGAGCTCCTGTGAGGTAACGATACAGTCCAGCCTATTTGATATAAACACAGTCGAGTCTTTGTGTGACATCTAACTCGGAGACACAGTGTAACATCTAAACCACATCTATAACACAAAAGACTTTGCCCGCCCTTTTATACACAATCTATTTCAATCGCCTTGAAGATCTTGGTCTTTGTCAATGAACCAGCGCTTAAGTCCGATATTCGTGGAACAGATAAAGCCCATCATCTAATTCACGGCCATTTGATCAAGAGATCTACGTGTACATCAAGTTAATAATAAAATACCGCACCAGCAAACAGCGTAGAAAAGTACATACTATCAAACCGCGTAGTACAAAACGAGCCATCTATCACACAACGGATGGACCTAATCTACCATATCTGCCTGAGTCTGAAAGCATCTTCCTTACATGTGGTGCTAAATAGGGACAGCTTTTTAGCTTTTACACAGATATTGATAGTATTTACCTTTTTCGCTGTAATCATCTTTTAAAATTAATGTTCTGTTTATATTATTACAGTTTGCACATATCTAAATTTCTTTTAATAGTTTTATAAGTTGAGATATTATCACCGACTTCATATCACACACTAACCCTTTCCATTATGGTGTCTTGATCAGATGTTAACCCTTTCCGTTTAGACGCATTATAAGACAATATACATGTAGATCTGATTATACAGCGCCGGCCATGGTAAACAATCCCTATTGTTCATGACGTCATTACAAGATTCAGCATTATACATCATTCATTATTTCTCACATGGATATTCATGAAGGGAAAGCTAATACATGTAGTATGCAGTCTCAGAAATCACAGCTGAGACCTTTGTTCTACGATTTCATCCTCTGCATCTGACGGCAAATTACTATCCCTATCAGCAACAGCTAACTTGGCAATGTCGACGATGGTGACTTTGGATCTTCTGTTTTTGTCCTGATCTGTATTGCCAGAAGCTGCAGCTTCCGCTGCCTGCTTAAGTTTAAGCTTTAGAGCAGCCCGTCTCCATCTACTAGCTACAACGTTCCCACGCTGTAAAATGGACTGCTTCAATCTGAAAAAAAAGTTCAGGTATGTTATAAGCCTACGGACTATTGTACTTAATTTGATATTAAACTATTATATAAAATCGGTGACTTTATGATGACCTATTCAAACAGTTTGGATCTAGAGTAACACGGTGTCTCACCAGAATCCAAACTGCTTGCCTTTCTGATAGTATGTAATAAAGTGATAGTCGCTAGTTCCAACGTGTTTTATTAAGGCCTCAAATTACATTAATCATTTGTTTATATGCTGAAAAGAAGTATGTCGCAAGAAAACCAGTCGAATAAACACCGAAGAAGACACATGTATTTCCAATCATGTATATACTGGTACATATGCTGTTCACTCGCTCGCAAGAAATATGTTATATATACATTTACGTACATAAGAAGTAAGCCTAATTAAACTATTTACTGCGAAGGGTTTATCAAAAGACATTTATTTATCAATAAATATTGTAAAACCTTTGCCATATTTGTGCGTATTTCTGTACAGTTTGCAGTACTTTAGACACAAACGACGACAGGTTAAATACATTTGATATCTAACAGTTACACATTGGCGCCCAGTCTCCCTTAAAAAGAACATGGGCAAACAGTGCACAGGGGTCTGGACCGCTTCATGGGGGTCTATATGTACTATATACGGGTTCCGACTAGCAGAACGGACATCCGTGTACCACAAGTACAAATATGAATGTAACTCTTGCAATTTCAATGATAATTTTGTAATTCTTTCGGCTATTGAAAGCCAATATATTTTACTATCAAATAAATATAATATTCTCACGGTAACTTACGCGCAATTATCAATCCAACAACGATTGTCTCAAAATTTCACGTGTTTTCTGGGTCATTGACAAACGTTCGTTCACCCCGGTTTCACTATACCATAACCTTTCAGTTCAAAAGATGGCGTGGTTCAATAAAACAACCCAATTATATCACCAATCTCCATTTGCTTTGTCCTCTTAATAAATAAGCAACTAGCAACAGCGGCCTTTCCGTCTGTCGTTATGTTTCTATTTCGGATGCTGCCATTTTGCAACAAATTTGAATGGAGCCATTTCATTGGATGAGCGAAGGAAAAGTTGGAAAATCCGTGACGTCACGTACAATGGCTCATTCCTCGACGATTTGAAGCAAACTGACAAAACTCGCTAGTTTTACATCATTCTTTTGATGCTTGGACTAAATAACTGGAGGTGGGTGTTAGAATTGATTCGTTTTATTGACTCACGCCATTTTTTGAACTGCAAATTGCCAGGTTATTGCTGTGATATAGTGAAACCGGAGTGAATGAACGTTTGTCAATGACCCTAAAAACACGTGAAATTTTGAGAAAATCATTGTTGGATTGATACTTGTTCATAAGTTACCGTTATAAGATTATATTTATTTGATAGAACAATATATTGGCTTTCAATTGCCGAAAGAATTACGAAATTATCATTTAAATTGTAAGAGTTACAGTCATATTTGTACTCGTGGTACATGGATATCCGTTCTGCTAGTTGGAACCCTTGTTATTATATAGCACATATAGACCCCCATGAAGCGGTCCAGACCCCTGTGAAACAGTGTAGACCCAGATCATAGGGTCAATAAAGGAGCTCTCTTATCAGATTCTGTATTATTTTCTGAACCAATCGATGTCAATGGCTTATACTAGCAAGTATGTTTTAGTTTAATGTGTCCCCCAACATGATAAATGAATGGGTTCCAAAATAAGATTTTGGCGAGTTTCCATAACCTTTTACTCCATAAACATGCCTTTTCTAAACAATGACAACAGAGTAGACTCAGAGTAGACGGCTTCTATAGAAGCCATCAGACCATGTTCTGCTCTGTTTGTTCATGAAATAAAATAGATTTAATTATAATATGGCCGAAAATCCATAAAAATACCCGAAATAATATGCATGATAATCATTATTTCTTGCATGAATATTCATGATGTAAAGGGTTGAATACAATGGGAATATAGGAATTAACTTATGAAACAGTTCTGATTGTTTGCTGCACAAGCACTGAGATGTGCACTATACATGTACAAACAGAATAGTACTCTACATCGTCAGTGAAATTAACGCTCACAGGACAGCAAACACACTCTCACAGGACAGCAAACAAACTCTCAGAGGACAGAAAACAAACTAATGTCTAGTCTAATTTTCATCTGATACAAATTTGACTAGGTTTAATTCGATCAAACTGTTGAGGAACTTTTGACTGAGTGTCAAATAGATAGGATCCTGATGAGGCACCGAGTTACTCGGCGTCTCATTTAGACTCAAGCTGTTTGCAAATGTAAGTCAGGTCGAGTCAGGTCGCGTCAGGTCACCTCAGATAGCGTCAGGTCGCGTCAGGTCACCTCAGATAGCGTCAGGTCGCGTCAGTTCGCGTCAGGTCACCTCATATAGAGTCAGGTCGCGTCAGGTCAGCTCAGATAGCGTCAGGTCGCAGATAGCTTGATAAGAGTTAAAATGAAACATTTGATTTAGTAAAGATTTAATTTTATGTAAATAATAAAATAGACTGAAACTCACCTTGGATCACGTGACATCTGCACTATTGTAAACAGGCTTTTCCTTTCGAAACGTTTAAACGTCCTTTTGACCGTGTTTAAGCGGTTAAGATCAACCTCTTCCCCGTCCTCTACGACTATTTCTGGTACGTCCAGCCTAAGTGTGCTGCCCTTCTCTTCGTCCTCCATGTGTTTCTGCAATTTTCTGTAGAAGAGACAATGCTATTAACCTTCATCCCCGGTGAGTGTGTGCGTGCTTGTGTATGTGTGTGCTAGCGTGCGTACATGCCTGCGTTCGTGTGTATGTGTGTAACACTCCACTCTACGTCACTAAATCCCTAACTCTTATATTTATCTCCATAATATGAGCCCTGGGTAGTGTGGTATAGAAGATCATCTGTTACTCATGCATCTCCACCACCCCTCCCCAAATATACACACCGGGTTACTTTCTTCTCCGGTGTCCAACGTCTGGGTAGTGGGAAATGGAGGAATAGCTTAGCGGTTGCTACCCTCTAAGCAGCCCCGTACACAAATACGCACGCACACACACGGACGAGGCCTTGCATGTATCTGTTGGAGTGGATAAGGCCTTGCATGTATCTGTTGGAGTGGATAAGGCCTTGCATGTATCTGTTGGAGTGGATAAGGCCTTGCAGGCATCTGTTGGAATGGAATGGCCAACAGGAACGAACATCACTTGGCAATAAATCGCAGTATTCTAATCTCCATTTTTATTTTTATTGTATCATCCTGGAGTCCCCATACCCTGATGTTATAAAGCGTTTGATATCATTCTCAAGCATTAGACTGGTCACATTTTTTCAAGCTCAATATCTGACCAATCAGATACGTGAAAATAACATAAACTGTAAAAGAAATCGGCAGATCGAATGAATAACCCTTAGCTTTTAACACATTTATTCCCGTATCAATTAATGAAATATCGTCCAACACTTATATTGGAACCCATCCACTTTTCATGTGGAGGGGCACAGCACACACAATACAATTTGTTGGAATAAGCCATTGACACTGAAAGATTCAGCAAACAGTACATACCCTGATCAGGAGACCTCTGATCTTGGAATACACGTTTTGCCTGTGTCCTTTTAAGAGACACTGAGAACTGATGGATTAACACAAATATAGTAAAGCCAGATCAAGCATAACCTGTAGGAGCTACCTGAGTCTATTCTATTTCTATGGGATATACAGATATACGCAAATTAAACAAGAACTCACTTAAAATTCTTCACAAAGTTCCGACTCAGTGTACCATATTGCTGTTCCCTTCGTCTTCGTGCAAGTTTTGTCCACAGGTCCCTCTTTCGGCGACCTTCTAGGGTCCCAACGTCGCGTGGCCCTTCTGTGGAGACCCCAGATATGCTGATGCCGTCTTCCGGCGCAACTGATTGTAAGTCGTCATCTTTGATTCCCTGAAAAGATATTGTTGTGGGAGAAATACAAATAATGAGCCGTATACTGTGTCAGGGAATCTCATACTACTAATCGGAGCTGACATTTCTTGAAAACAAAGAAAAAGCTTTGTCTTATTGTGGCTATTTTCCATATCTTATAACAACGTTTGTTTCGGGTCTTCTGTATATGACTCGTTTGTTTGTTTGTTTGTTTGTATCATAATACTTTAGAATACGTATGTCTAGTTGTCTACCTGCATGTCCCGGACAAGGCGTAGTCCTTTTTCTACGCTTATTTCCACCTCCTTTGACTGTAATTGCTTGGGACGTTTAAACTTCACTTCAGTAATGGAGCAGATCTGTAGAAATGTTGACATTCGGTGGAACGACATACAGATGAACTGGATCAGCTGTAAAGGCAAACAATTCGCAGTTGTATAACTATTTGAAATCAAGTGGATTTCAAATGGACTGTCTAACACGGTTATGGTTCTTGATCAACTTGTGTCCATTGTGATTATGAATATGTACTAATATAAATATTTCCAAGTAAGTGGCCGAAGTGTAGTCTCTGTGCAATACAATAAGTGACAATAGTATAGCCTACATATACCACTGTGAATAACAGTAATCGACAATAGTCTAGCAAACGTTTACCACTGTGAATTACAGTCAATGGCCATAGTCCAGCGTACGTGTACCACTGTGAACTACAGTAAGTGACCATAGTCCAGCGTACGTGTACCACTGTGAATTACAGTCAATGGCCATAGTCCAGCGTACGTGTACCACTGTGAATTACAGTCAATGACCATGGTACAGCGTACGTGTACCACTGTGAACTACAGTAAGTGACCATAGTCCAGCGTACGTGTACCACTGTGAACTACAGTAAGTGACCATAGTCCAGCGTACGTGTACCACTGTGAATTACAGTCAATGGCCATGGTCCAGCGTACATTTACCACCGTACGGTGAATTACAGTAAATGACGACAGTCCAGCGTACGTTTACCACTGTGAACTACAGTAAGTGACCATAGTCCAGCGTACGTTTACCACCGTACGGTGAATTACAGTAAGTGACGATAGTTCAGCGTACGTGTACCACTGTGAATTACAGTAAATGGCCATGGTCCATCGTACATTTACCACTGTGAATTACAGTAAGTGACCATAGTGACCGGATATTTCCAATTTCAAGGTCAGATGTCAATGTCAAAGATACCTCAAATTTGGACCTTGCACATCTACTACTCGTGGTTAACATTTATGCCAAGTATCAAGTGAATCAGATTGAATCTGAAGGAGGATTACGCCATACAAGATGTTGCAGACAGACCAACCGAACAACCGACCGACAGGCAGATTTCAGTATACCCCACCCCCTTCAATCTTACTTTGTGGGGGTATAATTAATATTACGCACATCTACGATTGATTATGATTGCATATGCAAAAGTTGAGCTTTATTGGTGAAAACATGCAGAAGTAGTTCACGAGACTTTTCAAGTCCCAATTCAAGGCAAGAGTTCAATGTCACAGAGACCAGAAATGTGCGTTTTGCACATTTACTACTCCTGAATAACATTTGTGCCAAGTATCAAGTGAATCAGGTTGAAATTGAAGGAGGAGTACGCCCTACATTAATTTGCAGACAGACTGACCGCCAACTTCAAAGACAGAGTTCATAGAGAACAAACATTTATGTCTTGCACATCTACTACTTCTGATTTACATTTGTGCCAAGTATCAAGTAGATCAGGTTGAAATTGATGGCGGAATTCGACGTGCAATTCGGCCAATCGCCAATTCAAAACCCATAGAGGTCAAGGTCAATGTCACAGAGACCAGAAATGTGTGTCTTGCAAATCTACTACTCCTGATTAATATTTATGCTAAGTATCAGGTGAATCAGGTTGAAACTGAAGGAGGAGTTTCGACGTACAAGGTTTTGCAAAGACACCGACACACCGACCGACCTACTGACAGACCAACCAATCGACTGACCGAGAGACCCACCGACCGACCAACAGACTGATTTCAGTATACTCCCTCAAACTTTATTTGTGGGTGTTTAATTACAGTAAGTGACCATAGTCCAGCGTGCGTTTACCATGGTGAATTACAATAAGTGACCATAGTTCAGCGTACGTTCACCATGGTGAATTACAGTAAGTGACCATAGTCCAGCGTACGTTTACCACTGAGTTACAGTAAGTGACTATATTCAAGAGTACGTTTACCATGGTGAATAACAATAAGTGACTATAGTTCAGTGTACGATTACCACGGCGAATTACTGAAAAGGATCCTAGTCTAGCCTACGTTTACCACTGTGAGCTACTGAAAGTGACCATAGTTCAGCGTATGTTTACCACTGCGAATTACAGTCAGTGACCATAGTCTAGTGTGCGTTTACCATTGTTAATAACATGAAGATATCATAATCGTGCGTACGTTTACCACTGTGAATTACAATAAATGGCCATACTCTAGCGAACGTTTACATCTAGCGTATGTTTACCACTGTGAATTACAGTAAGCAACCATAGTCTAGCGTGCGTTTACTATTGTTGATAAAATGAAGAGATCGTAACCTAGCGTACGTTTATCATTGTGAATTACAATAAATGACCATACTCTAGCGTACGTTTATATCTGTCTGTAGACTGTGGTCTAGTATATGTTACCACTGTGATTTCCAGTAAGTGACCGTGGTCTTGTGTACGTTTACCTCTATGAATTACAATTACTGGTTGTAGTCTAGACTGTCTAGTGTATGTATACCACTGTGAATTACAGTGAGAAATAGCTAAACGGGAAATATGCACATGTTTTGTTAAAACTAAATCAAATCCGTAGATCCATATAAATGAACTGGTCAACATAACACGAACCCCCAAATACTTGTATATGATATTGGGTTCGAAAACTGTTTTGTTTAGAGACATTAAAATTAATTTACAAATGAAATATATGTCTGGCGAATTCTGAGAAGCTGGTGTTGATTGTTATTTATTACCAGAAGTACTCCGAAGACCGCAGTAAAAGCCAAGCTGATTGGTTCAATCGCTTCGCCAAATCCGCCCTCTGCACATGGCAGTTCAATGGATATTGAACCCCCGGAATCTGCGTTCACCTGTTGAAGGGTGAACACGATCAGGACAAACATGGCATTAACGAGCAGAAAGAACAGGCACACAGTGTTCCTGAAATATGAATATAGACCCTTTACTCCATAGTGATGACACTATCAATATTACATGTAACGATTTATTATAATGCCACACGAACTTTAAGCCATTGGCAGAAACTGCAAAGTCAGAGTTATACTATTTCATAAGTAACAGAGTAAACCTGGTCATATGCTTATCTGAGGATTGTAGGGACGCTGCATTAGCCGTTCTGTGAAAAATGGTATTGAAACAGCGAGGCTGTTAGGTACATAAGCAATATAAATTCTCTTTGGCGGAGAGCTAGCCCGTTTAAATGCTTGGAAATGTTGCGAAATCAAGCAACAGACTACGTCATGATTTTCCGATGACACACGTTCCATTCTTGCAAATATGTTGTGTAAGACACATATTTCACTTATGATACATTATCAGAATCTATCGAATATATGACGTGATATCGTGATTCAAACAGTACAATCCTTACACGAACTTTTCGTAGTGCTATGACAATTGATCTACGACGTTTGCAACGCATGAAGATGCGGGTTTCATTAATTTGATAATGGTATATTGTTGTCAGGCATTATACAATTAAAACCATGGCAGTGTTTTATCTTGGTTGTTCAAGTTTTATGTGGGTAAGCATTGGGAAGCTGACATTTATCCATTTCCCTGCTGAATTGTTATAACAGTATATATACACAGGATTCTTTGGTCTATTTCTGAACAAGATGAAGACTAGGGGGCGGGAGTAGTGTTGCACTTTTAATTAGGGCGTGAGTAGCGTTGCATTTTTAATTACAACTCATGAACAGAATCAATAAACCCGAGTCTGCAATTTTCTCTTTTTTGCATTTCTACTTTTGCTTCGAAGGATCATCCACTTTCAGAAAATATATTTACACAAAAATCCATCTCACAGACCACACTTTAGGTTGCTCTTTGATGGTACACCTTTCAACGCCAAACCATCAATGTTGAACTATAGAGTCCACTCAGTATGAAATGCTTAACTTTGCTAGAAGATTTCGAATGAAAAGCAGTGCAGAGCCTAACTAGAAGGTCCTTCTAGGAGTCATCTGATATTGGTCAACATTGTTTGTAAATGACGGTTCATACGCACCATGTGCCCCGTATTCAAAGGATACAAAACACTGCTGATCAATGCTATATTGCTGACCATATGTCACTATTCCAACGTTTTCGATGCTAAATATGCTCGCCTCCATAAGTTGCACATGCATGCCAAGTTTTAAGTATGCATGTGCACTGGCGACAAAATTATCGCCAACGTTACTGTTGGGACCAAACAGACAATCCGACCAACCAACAGACAGGCAGAGCAAAAACAATATTCCCGGCCCCTGTGATCGGAAGGGGGGAATACAAAAACAAACAATAGCGTGTTTGTGAAACACTTATGCCCCCGACCTTTGACCCTGAAGGATGACCTTGACCTTTGGGCCATGAACCAGGGAGTTTAGTGCGACGCATCGTCTTTGTGTGATGAACATTTGTGCCAGGTTATTTTGAAATCCATTCACAGATAAAAAAAAAAAAAAAGCTATAGAAGGGACACGAAATTTGGGACGGACGGGCGGATGGAAAGACATACGGACGGACGGACAGACGGACGGTCGGAAGGACGGACAATGCGATTACTATATTTTCGCCGTTGGGAGGCATACAACACGGTTGTTATGTCCAGAAACTCTTTTAAAATGTTTTAATTAAACTGAACCAACCTCAGTTCCAAAAGATCTTCTAGTGTCTTTTCTTGTTGCTTTTTGTCTCCCTCCATAGGAAAGAGATACGTTTTGATCATCTCTTCCCAAAACACAACTTCTTCCGTCCGCAGACTCTCAGTGCTGCCATCTTTGAGGTCAGGGTCTAGAATCCATGGTGTGGCTTTCGTATCATCGGCGTCGTCTTGAAATAGAGGGTTATCTATCAGAAGAGAAGGGGAGAAAGGGGAATATATACATGCAGGAGAGTAACGATACATGCAGACACAGTCTATATGGTTGAATACATAGGACTATTATGGCGAGTATAGTGTTATATAGTACAGAGACGAGACAAAAAAATCTAGCGTAAAACAAAATATCATAGATAGTTTACCCTTATCCCACTATTCGCTGTCTGACTCTTTTTAACAAACAGCCTGGATATAGATGAGACGCCGAGATAATCAGGATCCAAGCTTTTTGACATTTGATAAATGGTTTCAAAGGCTTATGTTACGACACGGTATCAATAATTTCCTAAACACTAGTTCGAAATGAAAGTTGTTAAAATTATATCTGATCCGAATTAGGATAAAATTATTATTTTGACAGCAGGGTTAATACAATGCGCACACCAAGTTTGAAAAAGCTGTGAATAAATAGTTACCATATGTATTATAAATCATACATGTACAATCTACTGATACAAGTTTTACCTCTCAAATGTATGTGAAAATAATTTTGAAGTACGACAAGCTTGTCTAGAAAAAAATGACAGTATAATTCAAAACATATGTGCACGTATGTTGTTGTCTCCAGTTTAAATAGATTATCTCTATTTGTGTAGAGGATAAATAGATAAATGTGTCTCTTTAATGGAGACGCATGGTGACGTTTCGTCTCTGGTAATATAGAGGATATATGGTAATATACAATGCTGAATATAATTATATGCAGGATAACATTGTATATTGAATGATGTAGAGTAACTATTGCATAAACTGTATATCGAAAGGTGTAGAAACAGCATTTATATAAATGGCTAGAATAAGCTGTAAATAAAATGGTGAAGAGAATTTATTCATAAACTGTCTACCAAATTAGTAAATATTATATAATCTGCGAATGGAGTAGGGTAAATATTGCATAAACTGTATATAAAGATGTATAGTAAACATTGTATTAACTGTACATCTAATGGCGTAGAGTAAATATTATAATTATAAATATCCGTTGGACTGTTCCTGTCGGAAATTCGCTAAAGCTCGTTTCCGACTGGAACAGACCAACCTCGGGTATAGAAACCCCCGTCTTTAACAAAACCCATGCTTGATTCTATTATTCTCGCTTCTCAGACGTGTTAGATAAGCTGAGTTACTAAAATAGCAGTACTAGAAATCCTTATCTGGAACACCCCTTGTCTAGTGTATTCATACGCGCGATTAGGCGATATTAATAGAAGGGAAGTAACTCTTACAGAATTATACCAACATTTCTATTTCCAACCTTATAAATTAAAATTAATATAAGTTATTAGCACAAATATGAAATTCTATTTATCATATAAACATTTTAAAAAGCATATTTAATTAACCGAATACGTTGTATTGTAGTCACTCAGTCATTTAAATTTTACGCCAACACGTAACGTTTGTGGTTGTCATAACAAATGACGCCATTTGGTGTCACGCTTTTAAGCTGCAGTTTGTTGCTACTCGATATGGAAGTCGTAAATAAAATACGCAATGTTAAGTAGTACTTCACAAAATCCGTTAATTTACTTGGTTTTAGGGTGTATTCTAGCGAGAAAAATAATCAAGCATGGATTGTGTTAAAGCTCCGTCTTTAACAAAACCCATGCTTGATTCTATTAATATTGCTCAGATAGACGTTTTATCATCTTGCGAAGAAAATCCAGGGCCCATGCTTATAAAGCTTTTTAGTTGAGTCTGAGTTTGTTCTCAAGCTTTTGATTGGTCAGATTTGAGTTCCAGTACCAGTCCAGGTACATATCCGATACTCGTGCTTTCAAGTAAAGCACTTTTTGCATCCAGACTCACTCTACCTGGACAGTTTGTCAACGTGTTTCTCCGTCTGCTTACAGTTCTGAACTTCTGATGAACGTTTAATTTTCTTCTTCTTCTTTTTTTATATTTTAAATATATCAATTGTTAATTACATTCGAAGTGTGCAAATTCACCACTGAATAGTACAAATAGACGAAAAAAGTCAAACTGAAACAACAACAGCCAAGCAAAACACAATTTATGTATGATAGCATGGGAGTCATTTGACAACACGCTTACGTCATAATTTTAGTACAGCAACCAAACTGTTACATCATCGAGCTATTACACGATGTATTGCCTCTGTCCTGCCTAACCCACTAATGCCTGTGTAACCGGATGTTCTTATAAAGAAACATACCCGCTCAGACCCGGGATCGAACCCGGGTCGCCAGGTTCGCAGTCATGCGCTAGATACCATGTCGCCATAAAAGCACGCTTGTACAGCAAGGCCGTACAAGTAATGATAAACCTACACACTGTGACATACTCCCCAGCAAGTTGAAATTCGTCCCGAATTTCTTTGTTATGCGAATGACTGGGAATCGAACTCGGAGCTAATCCAGTCACAACCCCACGTTGGGCGCCAAATGTAACTGGGTGTTCTTTTAAAGAAACATACCCGCTCAGACCCGGGATCGAACCCGGGTCGCCAGGATCACAGTCATACACTCTACCACGTCGCCATAAAAGCGCGCTTGTGCAGCAAGGCCGTACCAGTGATTATAAACCTACACACTGTGACACCTGGCTAAAAATAGAGAAATCGAAATAGCACGCTGTGACAAAATAATCGGCTTAAAAACGAAGCAAACAACGATCTGTGTAATTATCACGTAATGAGAGAAAATAAATACAATGCCATTGTAAGCGTACCGACAACAACATGCTCTTTTACCCACAATTAATGTTTAACCAAATGTAAGTGATTTTAGTCTCCAATCGCTAAATATGGAGGCTCTGTTTTGGCTATCGGCCTCATGTCTTATTTAGTATCCACTCCAATGATCATTATCGAAAATGTTTCCGTAAATGAAAATCCATTACTGCCATTTCAACTAAAACCTACTGCAGCCATTCACGACACGACAGCTGTGTATGGTGAAACTGAATATATGATGCATTTGTTTCCAATTTTCGTTCCTGCCAAAAAGGTTACCCTTTTCCGCTTGGTGGAAATACGAAGAGGCGGCGCAACGTTCATTTGCGCCACTGTAAGATTTCCCCCGAACTAGCGGCCGATCATTTACTTAATATCGCGGCTGCCTTCAAACAAAAGGTCGCTATCTCTTACTAAATAGCGCCCCTTATCAAATTGTTTAGAGTAAATCTTGCATTTATAACTGTATATCTTATGGTGTAAAGTAAATATTGTAGAAACTGTATAGCAAAATGTTCAAAGTACAAATATAGAGGTTTTGATCAAACAGAGTAGAGCAACTGTATAAATTGTATATCAAGTGGTGTTACGCGAGTATAGTATAAGAGTGTAGTGTATATCTAATACTGTAGTAGATATGATTGAATCTGTACATGAGATGTGGTATAGAATAGATCTAATATTGTATGTAACCAATGATCGAATTAAACAGTGATCTCCACTGAGTAAAATCAAAAAGAAGTATTAGTCCTACTTACTGGTTTCCTCTATTTTATTGTTAATCTTCTTTTGTGACTACAGCTACTGTGAATTATTTAGAGTTACCGGAAATTAGTTATTATCTAAACATTGAATTCAACATTCTTAAATAAGTGAGACATGACGGATATAATAGAGTGTTTATGGAACACACAACTGATATACCTAAAAGTGTATCGGTCCATGGATAGAGATTATAGGCAGCTAAAAGGTAACATCATTGTACAGAGGAGATATAACATAGGCTGTGTATCTTATGGACCAGTCAGTCTATATCTTATAGTGTATAGTAGATATAATATAATCTGATGGTATAGTGGAGATGATATAAGGTTGTATACCTGATGGTATAGTGGATATGATATAAGGTTATATATCTGATGGTATAGTGGAGATATGATATAAGATTGTATATATAATAGTGTGGAAGAGACATTGTATAAGGTTGTGTATCTAATAGTATAACAAATATACTAAACTGTGTATCTAATAGTTGGCTAGTTGTTTGTGTTGATTAACGTCCGTTTCTTTAAACGCTGGGCTAACTGGACGCCCCAGAGAGAGGGTACCGGATACAGAGAACGTCCTACTCTTATCATCTATCGATTACTAATGGTGTAGATGAGATAATATTTAAGAATTCATATCTAATAGTGTAAAGGAGATATGAGATAAACTTGCACATCTAATAGAGTAGAATAGGTATTATATCATATGGATATCTAACAGTGTAGCAGAGATATTATATAAGATTTCATATCTAATAGTATAGAGCAGATATGGGATACACTTGCACATCTAATAGAGTAGAAGAAGTATTGTATAATGTTTATATTTAATGATGAATAGGAGTAAACTACCAGACTGTATTCTATTGTATATGGGATATAGTATATAAAAATTATCTTTCAAAGGCATAATGTACAAAATTTAAGTGTTCATCACTTCAGCTGTAATCATTGGTAGATATTAATTTGAATGGTTAAGAGGCGTTCTATTGTACACTAAAAAAACTAGAACGAGTCAAATAATTAAATGCAAAACATAACATAAACACATTACAACTCTGATAATAATAGAAAGCATTGTATATTGGAAAGCATACTTGAAATTCTTGATTATACTTGAAAAACTTAATTCTGTTTACCGCATACCATGTTCGAAAACAATATGTTATTTGAAATATGTTCACCTTTTGAAGTATCATCTATAGAATACAATAAGATAATTATTTAACAACGAGAGAGCGTACACCATTAGTCCATATCAGCTAATCGGGACCTACATAACTCGTATTTGCTAACAACTTGGTGTCTCATCAGGATCTAAGTTGTTTGAGTCTCGGTTAACACTTTCTTAAACGCTGGATCGAACCGGAAGAAGGAAACATTACACCAGGTCCAAATCTGAGTAGACAATTATGTACAGCAGGGCAATGCTTAAATAACTACACGATTGACGAACACCTCACGAGACCTGTATCATACAGTTATAATAGCATACCATGGCAGTTGTATAATACTGTTATAATAACATATCATGACAGTTGTATAATACTGTTATAATAACATATCATGATAGTTGTATCATACTGTTATAATAACATATCATGGCAGTTGTATAATACTGTTATAATAACATATCATGATAGCTGTATCATACTGTTATAATAGCATATCATGATAGTTGTATCATACTGTTATAATAGCATATCATGATAGTTGTGTCATACTGTTATAATAGCATACCATGATAGTTGTATCATACTGTTATAATAACATATCATGGCAGTTGTATAATACTGTTATAATAACATATCATGATAGTTGTATCATACTGTTATAATAACATATCATGATAGTTGTATCATACTGTTATAATGGCATATCATGGCAGTTGTATAATACTGTTATAATAACATATCATGATAGTTGTATCATACTGGTATAATAGCATGCCATGACAGTTGTATCATACTGTTATAATAGCATACCATGACAGTTGTATCATACTGTTATAATAACAATTCATGACGGTTGAATCATACTCATATATTTATACTAACATGTGTTTTATTTTTATGAGAATTGCATCATACTGTATCATATATTTATACCAACATTTGTATGAGAATTGTATTATACTGTATCATATATTTATACTTATATCTTTATGACAATTGGGTCATACTTTATCATGTATTTATACTAACACATTTATATGAGAATTGCATCATAATTTATCATGTATCTATACTAACATTTCTATGACAGTTGTGTCACATTGTAATAGCATCCATGACAGTTGTATCATGTTGTTATTCATAATAGTTGTATCATGTTATTATTCATAATAGTTGTAATATGTTGTTATTCATAGCAGTTGTATCATGCAGAACTATTGGGAGCTTCAAGTATCCCTTTTGTCCTGCATTAAGCAATTACCTGCTATTAAGACTCCTATGTTCAATAAATAAATAAATAACCGCTTAGGACAGGTTCTTTTGTATACAGAAGATTCGTACCTCTATCTGTGGCACCTTCGAACAACCCAGAAGTTTCAGAAAAGTGCGTGTGCACTGGACTGGCCAGGGCAGACGGGAGTTCTAGTCCAGTCACGTGACTTGGTGCATTGTCTATGAGCCTTGATTCAATTTCGTCAAGTCGATCCAGTATAGCCCTCAGCTTCATATCCTCTGCTTCGTTCGTTTCCTTTGGACAGCACATGCATCTGCAAGTTTCAAGACAAGCTGGATATGACAAATTACGCCGATAATGCAGGACTTTTGGGTTGTTGTTAGTACTGTAGAATATGTTACTCATTTAAATGTTGGAGCATCAAAGTACAAGTGGTCCAGCAATGCTTAATAGAAGAGACTGTTCAGTATTAAGCAATTGCGTTTGCTAGATTAAACTGGATGTGATCCATCTGGGCTGTTGTTAGTACTGTAGACTAGTTTTAATCATTTAAATGTTGGAGCATCAAAGTACAGTGGTCCAGCAATGCTTTATAGAAGAGACTGTTCAGTATTAAACAATTGAGTTTGCTGGATGTGATCCCTCTGACTCGGCCTACATGTAATGTTTGAAAACGACCGTTTCCCGCATTCAGCATACAATTTATTGATACTCTCTTTCGGGTCACACTGGAAACGAAGGTTTGCCCTTTTTGTGTTATCCTTGTCATTGTTCATTTTCATTCATGTACTATTTGTTTTACGATGTGTGTAATAATGTCTTACCATGTATGTTACATTTTAAACTGAAATGAATATTTCTAGTTATCTATCTGGGTACTCTTTCTCATCTAGTATTTCCCAGGGGCGGGGGTAAATTCAGTACGCTTAGTATTTCCTGGGGGGTAATTTTATCTCGCTTAGTATTAAATGATAGAGGGTAGTCTTTTCTTCGTTTAGTTTTTCCCGGGACGGGATAGCTTCGTCTCGATTAGTCTTCGCGTAATTGTTTCTCGATTAGTATTCGCTGGAATGGGTAGCTTGAAAGTTGGGCTAGCTTGTGTCATTGCGGTTATATCCAATATGTAGGTGAGCATGGTTTCCTATAATCGGAACAATATCAGCTACATCTTCAGTTAATCATTTAGTGAGACAAATTATACAGATCCTGGTCAGACACTTCGTCTTTTAAGAGACAACTTGTATGGGTTAACAATATGTGCAAAACGAACGATATACGGAGAATCTCGTGGCAAGTCTTTCTTGTACAAAACAGAACAAGTTTCGAAAAGTACATGACGTTATAATCGACTTATATATGTACATTATGTACTTCACAACGGCAGGTGTTAAGTGCCTGTGTGGCGGCTGTAAAAAGTCTCCCCGTACTTCATTCTCAGTGTTGTTATATTTTCTGGTCCCTCGGGATCATTAGTTTTGATGTTATTTGTTTTTAAAATTGAATAGTGCTTAAGCCGGTCCTAGGGGGCGTGAGTAGTGTTGCACTTTTAACTGCTACTCATGAACAGACTCAATAAAACCGGGTCTGCAATGTTCTCTTTGCATTTCTCAGGGGGATCCAGTCTTGACTCGGTAGAAGTCTGTCGTTACTCGGTAGGAGTCTGTCGTTACTCGATGGGAGTCTGTCGTTAGTCGGTGGGAGTCTGTCGTTACTCGGTGGGAGTCTGTCGTTAGTCGGTGGGAGTCTGTCGTTAGTCGTTAGTCGGTGGGAGTCTGTCGTTTTTCGGTGGGAGTCTTTCGTTACTCGGTGCAAGTTTCACCAAACTCATTAAATGTCAGTCGTGACTCATATATAGTCCATCGTGATTGAATGAGAGCCTTACCTGAAGAGATTTCCAAATGAGAACATATAGTCGGACTTCCCCGATGTGTCGAGTAGTCCAAGCTTCTGTAACCAGTCCTGCACCGCACCAGTCTTCTTCTCTGGTTCCTTCTTTTGTTCTGTCGGCTTCTGAGCTGGAAACCAACATTATACATTGCAGACTAATAAACCGTTGTTACTTGCAAGCTAACTTCATCACCGTAGTTCTTGTTTTATATGATAATACACGTCTTATCTTGAATGCACATGCATATTTTGTTCAATGCAAAATAGTTTCTATAAATACGGTATTTTCCAATATTACCATTTTACTTAGGTGCGTAGAGCAATCCGAACCATGGAGTAGCCGACTGGCTTCAAACCTAACAAAAGGTCAGCATTATTTTGTAGTCTACAATACGTCAACAATACATAACTAGTTTAGTAGTCTACATTATTGGCTGGTGTAATAGTCTACAATAAGAGCTGTATTAGTAGTCCACAATAAGGACTGGTTTAGTAGTCTACAGTAAGGACTGGTTTAGTAGTCTACAATACAGACTGGTTTTGTAGTCTACAATATGGGAATGGTTTAGTAGTCTACAATACGGGACTGGTTTAGTAGCTTATAACACGTCTACAGTACATAATAGGTTTAGTAGTCTACAATACTGACTGGTTTAGTAGTCTACACCACAAAACAGGCTTAGTAGTCTACAATATGGACTGGTTTAGTAGTCCTAAATAGTGGCTGGTTTAGTAGTCTACACTACAAAAGAGGTTACGTAGTTGTCGCGAATAAGCTATTACTTACGTGACATCGTGGACTGGTTTAGTAATCTACACTACAGAGCCGATTTAGTAGTCTCAGAGACCTATACATACATATGTTTATATCTCTGGTAGGCTACACTACGGGACTGGTTTAGTAGTCTACAATACGGGACTGGTCTAGTAGTCTGCAACATGACCTGGTTTAGTAGTCTAAAATACGAGATGGTTTAGGAGTCTATAATACAGAACTGGTTTAGTAGTCTCAGCGACCAATACATACATATGTTTATTTCTCTGTAGTCTACAATACAGTACATGTAGTAGTTTAAAATACGGACTTTAAAATCAATACGGTGTGCTTAGTTGGCTTGTTTTTATGGCTAGTCGCTTCAGCCCGAATAATTGGCACCGTTTTTACGCAGGCTTATTTATTTGATAGCAAGAATATACAAACAATGCGGTTGACAAATGGACTTCAATATTTAACAAATACTATACCGCATGGTTGAACATGCTATTTATGACCCAGATAGTTCTTTCTCATACTTGTAGCAGGTTTCGGCGTCTCTCTCGTGCCCCAGGATACCACGTGGAGATTTCCGAGGGAGTACAACATCAGCAGCATGGACATCGATGGGATGGCCAGAAAGTACAAGAATCCGTGGACCAGGCACCAGAACTCCTATATAAAGGACAAGAAACCGTGGACCAGGCACCATAATTCCTATATAAAGTACAAGAACCCGTGGACCATGCACCAGAACTCCTATATAAAGTACAAGAATCCGTGGACCAGGCACCAGAACTCCTATATAAAGTACAAGAATCCGTGGACCAGGCACCAGAACTCTTAGTCATTCAAACAATTTCATAGAATCGGTAAAGAATAATTGGAATAGTTATGGCATCGTGAGAGGACAGTAGACGACCACTATGAATATTTATATTACAGAAACTCCTCGCTAATACGAACATTTGGTAAAGAAGAATTGTGAGCATTTTAGTAGCTGACTGATTTACCCTTTCCTTCATATAAACGTGTTTTCGTGCATCCGCAAACAGAGTAAACCCAGATCAGACAGCTCCTATAGGGGTCAACTGATCATGGTCTGCTCTGATTGCTTACGGAATTTGATAGATGTTTTGTTTCTGAAATTTGCTACAATGTTCCACCTTCAATATTTCATTATAGCTAGTTTGTTTATGAATTTTCAGTCGGTATTGAAATTTAAAATAAGAATAAAGACCAGGGAAAGGGTTAATGCTGCCAGACTTTAGCCTTGAATTAAGTTTTATATTTATGTAAGTTTTCGGATTATCGAGGTTTGAGTGTATACCTGGAAATTATTGAAAATTTGTCTCAAAACGCAAAATAAGACTATGTCGAATTATGCTATGTCGAGTCTGTCGAGCAATATTATGTCAAGTTTTCTAAACTTTGAAGCAAACGTTACAATGTGAAAAGAGAAATGTTCAGACTCGGTTTTATTTATTGAGTTTGTTCATGAGCAGAATCAAGTAACTTTCATATCCTAAAGACACACGAGACCATCATAATCGCTACAATTTATTTTACGGTTTATGTTTCACTAACCCTAGCTATTAAGTTTATGGTTTATGTTTCACTAACACTAGCTATAACATATTCTGAAATTGGGTGATCCTTCGAAAGCAAAAGTAGCAATGCCAAAATAGAAAACTGCAGACTCGGTTTTACTGAGTCTGTTCATGCGTAGTAATTTAAAGTACAACTCTACTCATGCCCCCTAGCACCGGCTTAAGCAGTATTCAATTTTAAAAACTTATTACTGCTCATGAACAGACTCATTAAAACCGAGTCTGCAATTTTCTCTTTTTGTGTTGCAATTTTTGCTTTCGGGGGATCACCACCCTTCAGAATTTATACCATAAAAAATAATGATCCCAAAGGACCAGAAAATATAACAACACTGAGATTGTAGTACGGGGCGACTTTTTCGGCCGCCATACAAGCACTAACACCTGCTGTTAGGGCTTATGTTTCACTAACCCCAGTTATTAAGTATGCACTGTTTGCCGCTTAAAATCCTCTCGCAGATTATAACATTTCATTCTAACAGGAATCTACCATTAATCAATTATAGGCTATTCCACTTTGCATATTCATCATTCAATCCTTGAAACTATAACCCTAGGGATATAATTTTTGCATTCGATGGTGATGTTGTTGAAATAATTACTAACAAAATAGCATTAGACACGTTGCATAATCAATTCCTTACTTTCCATTTTAGCCTTTTTTTCTCATATGAGCGTCTTTCAACATGTTTGCAAACAGAATAGAATATACCGAGATCCGACGGCTCCTATGGGATCAGGGTCTGCTCTGTTTGCATGTGGCATAATATAGATCTGATATACAGTTTCTAATTACATGAAAATGACATGTGCTAATTATGCAGCTATACAAGTAATATTAATAGAATCAGATAGTTCTACATGAATATTCAACATCAACATCCGGTTAGTGCCAGCCTTACCTGTGGATGAAGAAAAGCTGAGATAATGAATATTCCGGCGACTCCACACAGGAACACAGTGGTAACAGAACAGAAGCCATTGTCAGCTGCTTGTTTTATAAGACCGACGATGACCAGCATCATAACGAGTGAGTAGATGGTAGACAGAATGGCCGCATACGCCAACTATGAATAAATGGTAAATAGTATAGTCACATCCAGATACTGTGAATAGTCTAGATGGTATATAGATTTCATATGCCGACAGTGAGTACAACATACAACAATTGTTAACACATAGTAAGTAGATGTTTGTCATATACCAACTGCATTATGCAGGTATGAATAAATAGTAAATGGATAGGCTACATACATCATCTGCGAATAAATGGTAAATAGATAGAAAGATCGCAGACACCAACTGCACATAATGGTAAATGGTCAGATAACACACAGACTATGATATAAAAGCGTATTATACGAGACATAATCGCGTATTTCGTCAGTTCCTTCTAAAGCCACTTGAATACTTTATTCGCCTGGAATATGACGAAATAGATAGTGCAGCGGGAGTAGATAGTAATAACCTATTTCAGTCTTTGTTAAATGATCGCACTTGTGGCGGAACATCGGAAGTAATTGAATAATGAGATACATATACTTTGCTGATGTGTATAAGGATGTATGCTGGTGTTCTACTCTATAAGGATGTATGCTGGTGTTCTACTCTATAAGGATGTATGCTGGTGTTCTACTCTATAAGGATGTATGCTGGTGTTCTACTCTATAAGGATGTATGCTGGTGTTCTACTCTATAAGGATGTATGCTGGTGTTCTACTCTATAAGGATGTATGCTGGTGTTCTACTCTATACTGTGTCTATTCTGTAGGTAGAGACCGACAACTTCTCGCAAGAAGAAACAGCACAGTTCTACAAGGTATGTAACACATATTTTCATTTAATGTGGATAATATACTGAAACCATATTTCGACAAAGGTCATACATTTGTGACATTTAAATGTACTGGATTTTGGTTCTCTTGTGTCAAGTTGTGTGTTTCGCTTTGGAAGGTAGCAAAATGTACAGACAACATGCTTCAATAAGTCCTAATACGCAATGTGTTTCGTTTCGACAAGAGACCTCGTAAACGGGGGTTACACTATTTGACCTAACAGCATATGAACACATGAATGTTCGGCAATGGCAGAAACTGTAGAATCATATCTATATTATACCATAAGCATGCAATCAGGACACACGGTTGTTGAGGGAGATGTCTGATCAGGGTCTAGAAAGGGTCTGCAAAGGCGTAGAAAGGGCTATTTATGGAGTTATTGGTTAAAAGGTTCTCAAATACAGTGATTGCTTTTTACTTGTATGGTCGTTGTAGATTGTTTCATTGTAATTAAAATTGTCTACCATATACATGCATGATCTGGTCTTTTGTTTTGCTTCTTCCATCTGTTTCTCATTATCTTATCCATGACCGTATCCATGTTGTTGTTTTTTATCTTGGCGGCATACAGATTTGGAGGCACATAGATATGCTAATATCTCATACACATGTAGTATGTGATTTTATCACGAATTATAACAATATTATCTGGGTCGAGGTTACGTTCAAATATATAGATATATACTTAGATCTATTTTGTGCAAATTACAAGTTTTCTTGTCATACAAAATCAATATCATAATGCAAGTTGATAGGTCGTCATTGTTATTTTCAAATAGAAAGTGTCCTAAATATAACTTTTGTTTTAGGTCGCTCTCGTATATATATACATTATTAATATAATAGGTCTACTTACCTGTATGTTACCTTTCGCTGTGTAACAGAGGAGAATAAATATTGCCACTGGTACAAGGTTCAGAATAAGGGACCAGTAAAGAGAAAGAGACGGGTACGCCATGTTGACTGCACCGAGAACCAGTAAGAAAATAGTTCCTGGCGTAAGAATCGAGGAAACCATCAACAGCATCTGATAGGCGATATACAGCATGGAAATATCATTATTGCGCTTCGTGACGTTTTTCCAGTCTAGTAAAAGGTCAAGAATGTTTGCCATGGTTGACGGTGTCCAGCGGCGCCTTTGATTGTAGAACTCGTAAAAACCTGAAATCAGAACCCAATTAATTAGAATGCAAGTTTAGCCCTTGAATGCTGAATATTCAAGTGAAGTGACCAGTCAGTCTATGACTACCCATTCAATATTAATGGTATTGAATGATTAATATTGCATGCCTTGATCATATGAGTCGACATAGTTTGCCAATACCAGTATATTCGTTTTATAATATGGGGTGTTGTACAAGTGTTCAGCCGTGCTGTTCAGAGATGAAGAGGAATGCTCTACAAGGACGTGTTGGATGTCTCAAACCTCGTACACCTGGGTCAGTAGTCAAAGTGTTACACCTGGGTCAGTAGTCAAAGTGTTACACCTGGGTCAGTAGTCAAAGTGTTACACCTGGGTCAGTAGTCAAAGTGTTCAACTGGTTAACTATTAAACCGCTCAATATAACATGATCTAATGACGTTTATTTGTGCTTTAAATATCCTTACTCTGATGTTCAATATTAATGAATGTCCCCAAAGGAATATTCGAATAACAAATGACTTATCTGGATTTTCGACATGCCCACTGAAAACCATCGATAAACTGTATAGCGAACGACCCGGTGTGTAGGCCTATAGCGAACGACCCGTTGTGCAGGCCTATAGCCAACGACCCGTTGTGTAGGGGTACGACCAGGAACCCAGTGGGCAGGGATATAGGCCAGCGAACCGGCGTATAAGACTATAGTCAACGACCCGGTGAATAGGACTATAGCCAACGGACCCGAGTGTACATGTAGGTCTTTAGCAAATGACCTGGCGTATTATACTAAAGTTTAGTACTAGCTTGTGTATAAAAAATTGCCAACAACCCGGAGAATGGGGCTATTGCAAACGACCCCATAGTGTAGGACTACACGACCTAGACTACGACCCGACGTGTAAGACTACAGCACCAAGCTACATGCACTATCCTGAAACTGGAATAAAGTGTTCCTGACATTGATTAGCGAACTAGTAAGAAGTACATGGTTTGTTGTACCTATTCAGTTCAACTGGTGTTGCAATATAGTATAACAATGTCTGGGACCATATGGCCTTTCACTGCGTTGTCTGATTTTGAGTGGTAGTATATGGGCTGTTTCGGCTTGTTTGACGTATGCGTTTGCTTTCTCCATTCTTACAAATAAGTATTACTACGAACTACCGACAACTATAGCTCTATTTTACTGATTAAGTTTATTCCTTCATAACAAAGAATATAGCAAATATCAATGTCAATTACGATATCACATGTCAGTCCCACTAGGGACATGTACAAGTTAGAATGATAAATGAGGTATATTATCAATCTTCATCTCATTAATTATTTTGCCTTGAATCTATTTTCCTTTAAAGTGCATTCGTCCCATAATATTCGTGCAGTCCTAATGCATATTGTTCTAGCTAGGCGCCTCGCCTGTATACCCAACAAAGATGTGGAACTCGGATTTACTTGAGTTCGACGTTCATATTAGCATCTTCTCTGTATGGCTGGGAGTACAGTTTTCACCTCAACCTCCATGTACGTTATCCGACTGTCTGGTCCTTATTCTCAACGAACTATGAATATAGGTTTAATCCTCCCTTAAGAACTTGAGAGTACCATCTAAAGATTCTTGTACGACAGACCCCCAGCAAAGCTATTGAAAAAGTGTCCTGATAACGGTTGTAAGTGGACACTTTTGTACGCACGTGATTCCTGTGGTTAAAACCTATCTACCTAGGATTTGAATTGGGTGAACCAAGGGGAAAACATTTTGTACTCATTTGTGAAATATTCATTTTTATTCAAAATTAAAAGTCTACAACGTACTGTCGTACAAGTAAGATACATGTACTCGTCTTACTACCAAAGTGTCTTCTTACAACCGTTATCAGGACAGTTTGTTCGCATGACCTCAGACAAGTGTCCTCGGCTACGCCTCGGACACGTCTTCGGTCATGCGAACAAACTGTCCTGATAACGGTTGTTAGAAGACACTTTGGTAGTAAGACTCGTACTGTATCTATTACATAACCATATCCCTTTCCATATCGGTAAGGTGTATTGCCTCAAATGTAGAAGTGGGGTATCGCTCTCAATATAGGTAAGGTGTATTGCCTCAAATGTAGAAGTGGGCTATCACTCTCTATATAGGTAAGGTGTATTGCCTCAAATGTAGAAGTGGGGTACTCTCTCCATATCGGTAAGGTGTATTGCCTCAAATGTAGAAGTGGGGTACGCTCTCCATATCGGTAAGGTGTATTGCCTCAAATATAGAAGTGGGGTATCGCTCTCCATATAGGTAAGGTGTATTGCCTCAAATGTAGAAGTTGGGTATCGCTCTCAATATAGGTAAGGTGTATTGCTCCAAATGTAGAAGTGGAATATCGCTCTCCATATAGGTAAGGTGTATTGCCTCAAATGTAGAAGTAGAGTATCGCTCTCCATATAGGTAAGGTGTATTGCCTCAAATGTAGAAGTTGGGTATCGCTCTCCATATAGGTAAGGTGTATTGCCTCAAATGTAGAAGTAGAGTATCGCTCTCCATATAGGTAAGGTGTATTGCCTCAAATGTAGAAGTAGAGTATCGCTCTCCATATAGGTAAGGTGTATTGCCTCAAATGCAGAAGTGGGGTATTACTCTCCATACAGGTAAGGTGTATTGCCTCAAATGCAGAAGTGGGGTATCGCTCTCCATATAGGTAATGTGTATTGCCTCAAATGTAGAAGTGGGGTATCGCTCTCAATATAGGTAAGGTGTATTGCCTCAAATATAGAAGTGGGGTATCACTCTCCATATAGGTAAGGTGTATTGCCTCAAATGTAGAAGTGGGGTATCGCTCTCCATATAGGTAAGGTGTATTGCCTCAAATGTAGAAGTGGAGTATCGCTCTCCATATAGGTAAGGTGTATTGCATTAAATACAGATGTGGTGTGTCGATCCCCATATAGGCGATAAGTACTGTCTTCCTACAGCTGATGTCATCCTATAGTATGTATTTCATATAGAGTGGGTTCTACTGCCATGAAGCGAATTTATAGAATTTCGACATTTAACAAATACGAACCTGCAGGCTATACGTGTATGTATGTACTACCTGAATGCTATACATGTACGTGTGTACCACCTCAATGTTATACATATACTTGTGTACTACCTGAATGTTTTACGTGTACGTGTGTACTACCTGAAGGCTATATGTGTTTGCGTATACCACCTGATTGCTATACATGTACGTGTATACTACCCGAATGTTTTACGAGTACGTGTGTACTACATGAAGTCTATACGTGTATGTGTGTACCACCTGATTGCTATACATGTATGTGTGTACCACCTGAATGTTATACGTGTACGTGGGTACTACGTTATACGTGTGCATGTGTAATGGACCCTTTCCAGCTTGTGATAGCTCTATGCAGGACGCAAAGTATGCAGATAACTCTGTAATACGTCCGTCCTGCATTATGCAACTACCTGCATTTAAAAACAACTATGATATATTCTTATTGTTGTCACTTTAGAGGGAATTTGCTGTATCAGTTATGTGTTAAAAAGAACCTTCATGCAATAATGTGATATAAGTAGCTGAATCGTGTGTCATGTGTACATACATACTTACAGTGCGTAATTGGTTGCATGGTACAAATCAAGTTTCTGTACGTACCTACAGGGGCGTAGGTGTAGTTGCATGGTATAAATCAGGTTTATGTACGTGTCATCAGAAGTTTATGTAGCTGTATGATATAATTCATTTTATGCACGTGTCTACAGAGGTTTATGTAGCTGTATTCACGTTTATGTACTTGTCCACAGAGGTTTATGTAGCTTTATTCATGTTTATGTACTTGTCAACAGATGTGTATGTAGCTATATTCATGTTTATGTACTTGTCCACAGAACAGAGGTTTATGTCGCTGTATTCACGTTTATGTACTTGTCCACAGAGGTGTATGTAGCTGTATGGTATAAGTCACGTTTATGTACGTATCTACAGAGACCTTAGCAGCTGTATAGTATAAGTCACGTTTATGTACGTGTCTACAGAGGCTTGTTTAGACGCATGGTATAATTCACGTTTATGTACATGTCTACAGCGGCATGTGTTGTTGTATGGTTTATGTACGTGTCTACAGAGGTGTAAGTTGTTGTACGGTTTATGGACGTGTCTACAGAGGTGTATGTTGTTGTATGGTTTATGTACCTGTCTACAGAGGTGTATGTTGTTGTACGGTTTATGGACGTGTCTACGGAGGTGTATGTTGTTGTATGGTTTATGTACCTGTCTACAGAGGTGTATGTTGTTGTGTGGTTTATGGACGTGTCTACGGAGGTGTATGTTGTTGTATGGTTTATGTACCTGTCTACGGAGGTGTAGGTTGTTGTATGGTTTATGTACCTGTCTACAGAGGTGTATGTTGTTGTATGGTTTATGGACGTGTCTACGGAGGTGTATGTTGTTGTATGGTTTATGGACGTGTCTACAGAGGTATATGTTGTTGTATGGTATATGGACGTGTCTACAGAGGTGTATGTTGTTGTATGGTTTATGTACGTGTCTACAGAGGTGTATGTTGTTGTGTGGTTTATGGACGTGTCTACAGAGGTGTATGTTGTTGTGTGGTTTATGGACGTGTCTACGGAGGTGTGTGTTGTTGTATGGTTTATGTACGTGTCTACGGAGGTGTATGTTGTTGTATGGTTTATGTACCTGTCTACAGAGGTGTATGTTGTTGTATGGTATATGGACGTGTCTACGGAGGTGTATGTTGTTGTATGGTTTAT
Organism: Azorinus chamasolen; assembly: GCA_963576725.1. Classification (NCBI taxonomy): domain Eukaryota; kingdom Metazoa; phylum Mollusca; class Bivalvia; order Cardiida; family Solecurtidae; genus Azorinus; species Azorinus chamasolen. Next base: position 40,546,935 of record OY755253.1, on the reverse strand, counting down.
GTACGTGTCTACAGAGGTGTATGTTGTTGTATGGTTTATGTACCTGTCTACAGAGGTGTATGTTGATGTGTGGTTTATGGACGTGTCTGCGGAGGTGTATGTTGTTGTATGGTTTATGTACCTGTCTACGGAGGTGTAGGTTGTTGTATGGTTTATGTACCTGTCTACAGAGGTGTATGTTGTTGTATGGTTTATGGACGTGTCTACGGAGGTGTATGTTGTTGTATGGTTTATGGACGTGTCTACAGAGGTATATGTTGTTGTATGGTATATGGACGTGTCTACAGAGGTGTATGTTGTTGTATGGTTAATGTACGTGTCTACAGAGGTGTATGTTGTTGTGTGGTTTATGGACGTGTCTACATAGGTGTATGTTGTTGTGTGGTTTATGGACGCGTCTACGGAGGTGTATGTTGTTGTATGGTTTATGTACGTGTCTACGGAGGTGTATGTTGTTGTATGGTTTATGTACCTGTCTACAGAGGTGTATGTTGTTGTATGGTATATGGACGTGTCTACGGAGGTGTATGTTGTTGTATGGTTTATGTACGTGTCTACGGAGGTGTATGTTGTTGTATGGTTTATGTACGTGTCTACAGAGGTGTATGTTGTTGTGTCGTTTATGGACGTATCTACGGAGGTGTATGTTGTTGTATAGTTTATGTACGTGTCTACAGAGGTGTATGTTGTTGTATGGTTTATGTACGTGTCTACGGAGGTGTATGTTGTTGTATGGTTTATGTACCTGTCTACAGAGGTGTATGTTGTTGTATGGTATATGGACGTGTCTACGGAGGTGTATGTTGTTGTATGGTTTATGTACGTGTCTACAGAGGTGTATGTTGTTGTATGGTTTATGTACCTGTCTACAGAGGTGTATGTTGTTGTATCGTTAATGGACGTGTCTACAGAGGTGTATGTTGTTGTATGGTTTATGTACATGTCTACAGAGGTGTATGTTGTTGTACGGTTTATGTACATGTCTACAGAGGTGTATGTTATTGTATGGTTTATGTACCTGTCTACAGAGGTGTATGTTGTTGTATGGTTTATGGACGTGTCTACAGAGGTGTATGTACGAGCGTTGTATGGTGTAAGTCACATTTGTGTACGTGCTACAGAGATTACTTTCGGGTATCTGGCGTTGAACTGTATATGTTATCAGTGTGAACTAGCTGATTCAGCTGTTTTCAGGAGTGTATGTGCAAGCGTGTGATGCTGCAGTGTATATGTTTTCTGTATGTACATTCCTATGGGGGTATGTGAAGATGTTTTACACCGGATGTATATGTATTGTATGTGTGTAACTTCCGGGCGTATGTGAGGACGTATTGTGCTACAATGTATATAGGTGTTTTTTTTTTAAATTATATATTCTTTAGGGGACACATATGAAAGGGTATTATTCTGAAATGTATATGTTTCGTATTTTTGTACATTCATTGGTGCATAAGAGCATATTACGCTACATTGTATATGCGTTGTAAGTACCTTCATTGGAGTACGTGATGGCGTGTTAAACTGAAACGTATGTGCTTGGCGTGTGTACGCTCCTTAGGATAGTAAGTGATCGAGCATTATGCTGAAATGTGTAAGTATTGTATATGTGTGCTCATTTAGGGACATATGTATCATGCCGCAATGTATAAATTCGGTGTGTGTACATACCTTTCTGGGTATATGTACATGTAGTGGCGTATTACGCTGCAGTGTATACATTTTGGTGTGTTCGTACCTACCGAAACGTATTTGAGGGTGTATTACGCTGCAATGTATATGTTTGCTGTTGGTATGCACTTCAAAGAACGTATTTGAGGGTGTTTAACGCTGCAGTGTATATGTTTGGTGTTCTATGTACTTCAACGAACGTATGTGAGGGTGTTTAACGCTGCAGTGTATATGTTTGGTGTTCTATGTACTTCAAAGAACGTATGTGAGGGTGTTTAACGCTGCAGTGTATATGTTTGGTGTTCTATGTACTTCAAAGAACGTATGTGAGGGTGTTTAACGCTGCAGTGTATATGTTTGGTGTTCTATGTACTTCAAAGAACGTATGTGAAGGTGATTAACGCTGCAGTGTATATGCTTCGTATGTGTTTACCGTAATGAACGTATGCAAGGCGTATTACACTGCAGTGTATATACTTGATATATATTAAACTTTAGGGATATATATGAGTGCGTATTACGTTGCATTGTATATATTTCGTTTGTGCATGTACCTTCTGGAACGTATGAGAGGGCGTATTGTGCTGCAGTGTCTATGTTTTGTGTGCTCAAGGGTGTATGAGAGGGCGTGTTACGCTGCAGTAGATATGTTTTGTGTGTACGTACCCACAAGGGCAAATGTAGGGTCGTGTATGTACATTTGGTATGTATTCGGGGCGTGTGACGCTGTGTGTTTACGTACCTTCAGGTATGTATTCGGGGCGTGTGACGCTGTGTGTTTACGTACCCTAATGGGCGTGACAATGCAATATATATGCTTTGTATGTACGTACCTTCAGGGGCGTATGTGAGAGCGTCTGATGCAGCACAGTATTCTACCCGATATCCTTGTTGTAAAAGTAGAGTGCACAGCCATCGGTCCTCTCCTGTAAATATATGATAACACATGGGTTCTACTCAAGAGACAGTACAAGCACGTGTTTCTTGCTGATAAAAACTATTTTCGAAAGATCATTGTGTATTTTATATGAAAGGGTATACGATACAGCATGTAGTTACAATTGCTACATCAACCTGTTCAAGCCAATGTGTGCATGTACTGTCATCTGCAATCAGTGTAGACACAGATCAGAGGTATCCCAGAGAAGCCCTCTGATCAGGGTTTGCAATGTTTGTCGATAAAACTCCTCTAACAAGTTTAAGCCTTTCATACTCAGTGGACTTTATTGTTAACCACTGGTTGGCTAGTTCACTTTGACAAGGTTAAGGTATTAAATGCGTGTTGAATATTAAAATAAGTAACGTACAGCAGAAGTTGGCAATGTTTGGCCGTTTCGTCAATTACATACACTAGTCTTATAATTATACTTGTTTTGTTCATATTGAACCACTGCGGACTATTCGTACACTGTTCACATCAAACAGACTACTGTGGACCATTTGGATATTGGTTACATCAGAGAGACCACTGGGGTTCATTTGTTGACCATCTGGACATTGTGTACAACCGAAAAACCACTGACCAGTGGGTCATTTGAACATCATGTACATCAGAAAATACACCATGGACCATTGGTTCATTTTGTACATCATCAAGATCTCATATTTCGCTGCTGTACGTGTTTTGTTGAGGATTTATATACATGGAACTAAACCAGAACTTGCATACGAGTGCTGACACCTCGTTTGCCGTAGAATTATAGCAAAACATCGCTAATCCGAACGACCGCTAATTCGAAGCGCAGTTAAGTATCATTGTCGATCTTTAAGACAGATGACAGCTTAATGCAGGCTGAAAATCATGCAAAATGCTCCTGTTGGAACTTTCTGTTTGACCATCACCCTGCAAAAACTCATTTTCGTCCAGTGTCCCTTGTAAGGACATAGGCAAACAGTGTATACCATGTTCAGAGAGCTCCTGAAGGAGCCCTTTGATCAGGGTCTGCACTATTTGTTGAACCTATTTATGTCAATGGCCTATAGTGCCTATACCAGCATGCATTCTAGTCGCTGTGTCCCCTCAGCCTGAAAAATGGATGGGCTCCAAAATAAGCACTAGCGCTTGCGATCGTTGAAGACCACTGGCGACCTCTGATACCTCTGAAACCGCCGATCATTTGCGATTGTCGGCGACTAAATTCCAAAAAAATGTTTCGAAGTCACATTGGCGATACATCTGGGACCACCGTAAGACAGGTTGTTGACGATCGTGTGTCAAGTCACTGGTATTCGTACGATATTCGTACGAAGGTTCCACAATAACTTCCGACCAGTTGTGTGGTCACGTGATCTATGCCTAGTCGCGGATAATCTTTCGACAGTCACGGATGATCGCACGACAATCGTAGGTAATAATTTGTAGAAAGGTCGCTGATAGTCGCACGATTGTAGGGAAGATCACTAACGACCAGTTAAATATTTTTGGATACCTTCGTACGACGATTGCACGATTAACAAACGATTACCAACGATTACTGAAGACCACCCGCGATTATCAGTGAATTGTCGTGCGACCTTCGTACGAATATCGGCGACAAGAGGTCGCTATAAATCGTAAACAGATCATAAGTGGCCGAAGGCCTATTGGGACTGGGTCCTGAGGTTGATGTACATGGTCAACAACCTCTCTTCGACTGAAATACGACTGAAATTTGGTCGCACAATTGGAAACGATTACCAATGATTACTGACGATCACCCGCGATTAACAGTGACTTGTCGTGCGACCTTCGTCCGAATATCGGCGACCAGAGGTCGGTAGCAATCGTAAACATGTCTTAAGGGGTCGTAAGGCCTAGTGGGACTTGGCCCTTAAATATTAAGGGAATAAATGGGTTTAGCAGGCACGTGCCTAAAAACTATCTGTTCTTCTTTACTAAATGATCGGTTTAGCGCGGTTTAAATATGGATAGTATTATCAGCCGTGCTGCGAAAAGAGGTTTCTTCCGGGTATTGGGGAATGGGCTGAGGTGGTATTTACACGCCGATCAGTGGTCGCAAATTACTAGAAGCCGCGTGCCAAAAGGATCGACACTGATGTGCGGCCGCGTGCCAATAAGGTCGGCACTGATGTGGGGCCGCGTGCCAATAAGGTCGGCGCTGATGTGGGGCCGCGTGCCAATAAGGTCGGCGCTAATGTGGGGCCGCGTGCCATTAAGGACGACGCTGATGTGCGGCCGCGTGCCAATAAGATCGGCGCTGATGAGGGGCCGCGTGCCAATAAGATCGGCGCTGATGTGGGGCCGCGTGCCAATAAGGTCGGCGCTCATGTGGGGCCGCGTGCCAATAAGGTCGACGCTGATGTGGGGCCGCGTGTTCAGTGCAACGATAATTGCAAGACAGCTCCTTTATTTCATCACAAACCCATAGTGAATGGCCGCAACATAGGAAACCGCTTTTAATAGTTGGATCGTGTCTTTCTGTGTGTAACGAGTTAATGTGTGTCTTTCTGACTGTAACGAGTACACCTGAACCATTCACTATATAGAGACATCTTTTAACACATTGACAAACATAGTCGACCCATATCAGATGACTCCTATAGGAGCCCTTTTATCAGAGTATGCCCTGTTTTATATAGATATGACTATACAATATCTGCCATGACCAAACTTTCTTCTGTCCATATGCCGTTAAAAAAATTAAGCTAATTATATTTTACAAAAATAGTCATGATGTAAAGGGTAAATAAAAAAATCATGCAGTTGAAAAGAATTGTTGTTTTGATTTTTGCATCTCGAAATTCTCGCGCAGTAAAAATCTGGTACTACAAAAATTTAGTAAAGAAGAAATTGTGTCTTTGTAGGCAGGTTGCTGCTTAATGCAGGGTGAAAGTCATGCTGAAAACTCATCAACATACATTAAGCTGCCACCTGTCTTGAGATCGATAATGATTGTTCTAAAGAGAAGCTCAATTTTCAAACTGTCGCGGTAAAAACTATTCAGTACTACCATTGTTAGAAACTATTCACTGTGACGGGCCGGTAAGAGTGATTTGCCCTTGGTTGGTTTAAATCGTCATTTTTTTGTTATACATCAAATTCGACGAACATCGTCGTTACATCGTGTCATCCATCGGAACAATGATACTTGTTTTAGTGTTCGAACTGTCGGGGGTTCACTGTGTTTGGTAGAACAAGCCGCATATATTACATGTAAACAGCTTACGTGGTCAGTAACATTGAATTTTCGTTTGTAAGCAATATCGTCTGCTTTAATTTTGTTGCTTTTTCTAAAACGTAAGTTTTGTATCAAACAGACGGGATGAAACGACGAGTTTCTCCGCGTCCAATCTGGATCCAAACTGTTTGCAAAGGTAATCACGGAGTCGTCCATTGCAATAAATCATGTACGTAAACAGAAGAAGGCTACCCGGCGACAGATCATGCAAGTAAACATAAGGTGGCTACAAATCATGTAAGTAAACAGAAGGTGGCTACAAATCATGTAAGTAAACATAAGGTGGCTACAAATCATGTAAGTAAACAATAGGTGGCTACAAATCATGAAAGTAAACAGTAGGTGGCTACCCGGTGACGTCAACTGTGAATTACTTAAGGTATATAATCTATATCAAGTAAAGGATTAACTCATGAAGGAACTCCCTGAACAGGGTCTGATCTGTTAGCTCATGATATGATATAGATATGATTTTTTTCTACAGATTCATTCGTGGTCAAAGCTTTCTGTGGTCATAAGATATGATAAAAACTAATAACCAATTTATGCACATAGTCCCTTAAAATATTAGAGGGTTCCTGAAGGAGCCATCTGATCAGGGTCTGCACTGTTTGCTGAACATATCGATGTTAATGACTTATAGCAGGAAATATGTTGTTTGCTGTGCCCCCTCAATACGAATAATAGATGGGTTCCAAACTAAGATTTAGACGGATTTTCCTATACATGTATACATGTATGTGGGTATAGATTGGTTAATATCCATACTGTCATTATTTCTAGTATGAATATCCACCATATGAAGTGTATACCAATATATACTTGCCTTGGTCATATTGGACGTAGTGGCGTGCTTCAGAGGGCGGAGTTGTATAACGTCGCATGACGTTATCGTCCATGAGGGAGGAGCCACGGAACAAACTGAAACATCCGGGGCTGCACAGCACACAGCCAATCGTGTGCTCAGTGGCTTTCTGCAGCCAATGACTGACCGCGTATTCAAATTTCTGATACCACACCATAGGCCCTGGAAGCAAACACAGAAATGTAAAGTAGTCAACAGAATATAACTCATTAACTAAGTTGTTTCTCCTGAGTTTGTATCGGTGTAATACAAGATACATATCCTGTGGTATTCGTATTAATCTACAAACATTCCCACCCTGTTCCAGGTCTGTAGATAAGACGTGTATTGCTGTATTAAATTTTCTTATTTCTCAACCAATCCATATAGTGGTGCAACTCTGAATATAAATTGATTAAATATTCCAAAATCGATCGAATGTGGAGGTCGGGCAAATTGCTTGATACGTGTTTGGTGTGTAATGCATGTTTGGTGTCTGATATATGTTTGGTGTCTGATATATGTTTGGTGTCTGGTATATATTTGGTATTTGATATATATTTGGTGTTTGATATATGTTTGATGTCTGATATATGTTTGGTGTCTGATACATGTTTTGTGTCTGCTACATATTTGGTGTTTGATTTATGTTTGGCGTTTGATAATAATTGGTGTCTGATACACGTGTTTTGTCTGATGCATGTTTGGAGTCTCTTTGGTGTGTGAAACATGTTTGGAGTCTCATACATGTTTTGTGTCTGATACACGTTGGGTGTCTGATATATGTTTGGTGTCTGGTATATGTTTGGTTTCTGATTCATGTCTGATGTATGTTTAGTGTATTATACATGTTTGGTGCCTGATACATTGTTGGTGTCTGATACATGTTTTGTCTGATACATGTTTGGTGTTTGATACATGGTTGGTGTCTGATATATGCTTGGTGTCTTATACATGTTTGGTGTCTGATACATGTTTGGTGTCTGATACATGGTTGGTGTCTGATACATGTTTGATTTCTGACACATGTTTGGTGTCTGATATATGTTTGGTGTCTGATTCATAGTTAGTGTCTGATATATGTATGGTTTTTTATATATGTTTTGTGTCTGATACATGTTTTGTGTCTGATACATGTTTGGTGTTTGATACATGGTTGTGTCTGATAAATTGTTGGTGTCTGATACATGGTTGGTGCCTGATACATGGCTGATGTCTGAAACATTGTTGGTGTCTGATACATGTTTGGTGTTTGATACATGTATCATGTCTGATACATGTTTCGTGTGTTATACATGTTTGGAGTCTCTTTCGTGTGTTATACATGTTTGGAGTCTCTTTCGTGTGTTATACATATTTGGAGTCTCTTTCGTGTGTTATACATGTTTGTTATACATATTTGGAGTCTGATGCATATTAGATGCCTGATAACTATCAGCAGATTAATGACTCTGGTTCCTGAAAAATGTTATTTTACCTTCTGATATCGTGTATCTAATACGTATTTGGCACCAACTATCTGAATAATGATTGACACCTGTTGCCTGATATTTGAATAATGTTTATTGTCTATGACAAGTTTTTTATACATACCGGTGTCTGGCACATGTTTGGTGTCTGATATATGAACAGTATTTGTTATAATTGTGTTTGGCTTCTGATGCATGTTGGTGTCTGATACATGATAAGTGAAAAACCTATCAAGCGATTTAACATTTGCCCGACAATGTAATTGAATCAGACACGTATCAATGCCCTTACAAAAGACATTCATGATCTTACATACGACTTTGTAACCACATTACAAATTGCTTAGAAATCTAGAGTATGTCGACTATTAGAAATCTAGAGTATGTCGACTATTAGAAATCTAGAGTATGTCGACTATTAATCTGAACTCGAGACGTTGTAACCAGACACATGTTAAAGTCATAATATCGCTCAAAATCATGTTAAAATCGCGTATTTTCTAACATGGATATATTATCCTTGATACAAATAACCATGGAATCCGTTATAATAACACTGTTTTGTGTAACCGGTCGTTAGTAATCAGTTTATAAATGTGTTGATTTCTTATACTGCTATCATAGCAGTATACCGCTGTTGTTTACATTTTGAAAATACTTCGGCTTGCCGCGGAAATCTCGATTGGTGTCGGGAGGTCACGTGGGTGAATAATTAATTTCTGATATAAACACAACAACATGGCGTCGGAAGGAAGAGAAAATCGGTGTTTTCGCAAACGGAGAGAAAAAGACGGTGACAAGAGTCATATAAAACGATCAACAGAACCTGGATTGTATAAGAAGATCAATTTGAACGCTGGAGGTTATTGAAAAGTGACATCGGTGTGAAAACATTCAGAAATGGCCAAATTTCTACCGAGTTCGAAACCACACTCAGTACAATCACAACAGACTACAGTGCATCTGTTTTCCTGTCTGGTTCAGTACATGTTTGTATTTATGGAAGAAATCAAATTGGTATGTATAAATAAACTGTGTGTGTTATTTAATCTTAATTGCACAGCTCATTTACATGGAGTAATTTCGACACATGTATGTGGTTTCGCACATCGTCAATTTTTATAATGATGCAGTACTTATCGATATAAACAAATTATAAACAAATTAACAGTTTCTGTAGTGCCAAGAAATCCGAGTTTCATATAGTAGTGAAACACAGACAATAAAGTCACTAGTTACTTTTTCGGATTTGGTTTATATTATTATTACGTAGTCCACATGTGTGTATTCTACATGGCGACATCGAGCTACTTTCGGTTTGGGGCGATATCCCCGACACACGGCAACAATCACAAAATGTCTTAATAGCTCATTAATGAGACAAATAGGTTGACATCAGAGTCTTTTAGCTACATTTTTAATGTTTGTAATGGTATATGAACATAGATTGAGTCTTTTCTATTTGCAATGTCAAGACAATGCATTTGTATGAAAATACTGGTAAGGGTTAACTGAATTAATTATGTACAGTAAGGGCAATGTAAAAAAGACGCTTGTCATAATGTGCAACTTTATTTTGTTTTTCATATTTTCATGTCTTTTGTCAATGGATTTTAGACTGAGGCTTGCATATGTCTGAAAACAAGTCTTGCCATTATTTGCCTTTTATACACATATCATTATTTATAAATTATTATAGTAGTGTTAGCTTCATTAAATAATTTATTTTCCTTAGAGTTACTTGCATAAACAGAAGACCGCTGCATGCCATGTCGGGGACCTCAGGCAAACAACAAACAGTGCCCCAGCCTGGTACTTCCGGAATTTCAACGTCGACACAGACCACTAATACAGGCAAAGGCACAGAGACTGATGGTAATTAGAATATTGGAAATATCTTCAGTAGAATCAGATACAAGGTGTGGTTTATGTAAAACAGAACATTTCCCTCATATAAATGTGTTTTATCGCATTTGTGCATTTGAAAACAGAGTAGACCCAGAATTGATGGCTCCTAGAGGAGCTATCTGATCAGGGTCTGCTCTGTTTGCTAATGGAATTTTGATAGATCTGTTCCTTTACTTTTTAACATGGCTACAATGTTCCATCTTCCATATTTCAGTGTAACTTTTTGTCCAGGAATAGTCAGTAGGTATTGAAATTTGAAATAAACACAGAACAGGGAAAGGGTTAAGGATATATTCTGATATGGGTGACCCTTTACCTGTTTGGATCTTCAAGTCAGAAATAATAACATGGTCATGTCTACTATAATTCCATAAGCAAACAGAGTACATTCTGATCAGACAGCTCCTACAGGAGCCATCTGACCTGGGTCTACTCAGTTAAGCAAATGGACAAAAAGACATTTATATATGAGGGAAAGGGTTAAAAGATTATTTCATTTTTCTTACGAACTTTAATACCTTTAAAAGCATTAATTGCCCTGCTAATGAATGCTACTGGTGGGTATGGTTAAACTGTTACCATAGAATTAGTTATAGATCCTTACCATAGTACTTAAATTCTCCAGTTACTCATAAGTCAGTGAAATTAAACATGGTATTTTATGCATAGTATATTATAATCTATGGGCATACAGTATCTGTTATGTCTTGTCAAAATGTTTTAACAATGTTTTACAGACAGATACTCATATTTGGGATATGTTTTAATCGCCTGAATTGAGAATAGTGGCAGGACATATCATAGTCATTACTAATTGCCAGATGACACATTATTTGTCAAAACCTCTGTTGGGAACAAAGTGATATTTTACAAATACATCTTGCTAAGCAAGCCTGGCTCAAGATGGACAGTCACTGGTCACTTTCATTGCTAATCAGTGTTACTCCATGGCATTACATCAATATTAACACCTTCCCTCATATAAATGCCTTTTCACACATTTGAAAACTGTGTAGATTATCCAGATCAGAAGGCTGCTGTAGGACACATCTAAACAAGATCTGCTGTTTCCTTATGGAATTGTATATAGATTGTCCTCATTCTGCATTTTTTGTTATCATAAAAAATCTGTATCCATAATGCCATTCATAATTATCGAATTTCAGCTAATTCATATTCATGAAGTAATTATTTCTAACATGAAATTCCTAAAAGTGGATCCAAGTTGCTGTCAAGTGAACCATATAACTAAGAATATGTATAATGTACATCCACGGCCAGCTTGTTATGGATGATAATGCTTTTATAAAGAAATCATTTCACTTGAAGCTGCATATCCAGTGTATAATGCATTTGCAACTTCCAACCACAGGTTTGATTTAAAATTGTTTTGAAAGGCATTGCAATATACATGTATTATCTATGTTATGAGAGAATGTGACCCATAGTTTATCAAACAGTGTAGTTTCATATTTGGATTACTTTAAAGACATACAATAATACTGAATTACTTGTTTCAGTTGACAGGAGTAGAGTTTCTTCTTGAAACAGAGAGTGAAAATGGAAAAACAAGGTATGTATATCTGGGTTTGTTTGTAAATAGGAGTGCAATCCACTGAATCCAGTATATTGGTTGATTATTTAACACTTTCCCAAAGATAAACATCTTATAACCCTTTCCCTCATATAAACGTGTTTTCACGCATTTGCAAACAGAGTAGACCCAATCAGACGGCTCCTAGAGGAGCCGTCTGATCAGGGTCTGCTCTGTTTGCTAATAGAATTTGATAATCTATTTCTTTAGTTTCTAAAATGGCTGCAAGGTTCCACCTTCCATATTTCATTATAACTATTTTGTTAATAAATATTCAGTAGGTATTGAAATTTGGAATAAACATAGAACAGGGAAAGAGTTAATGCATTTGCAAACAGAGTAGACCCGGATCAGATGCTTTTTTCAGGGTCTGCTCTGTTTTGTAATTGAATTAGAAAGTTCTGGTTCTCAGTTTCTAAAATGGTTACAATGTTCCACCTTTCATATTTCATTATTACTATGTTGTCCATGAATATTCAGTAGGTATTGACATTTGGACTAAATATAGAACAGGGAAAGTGTTAAATTGATATTATTTATTTGTAAGTAAAAAACAATGCAGCCCAGTATACTTGCTGTTCATTTAACCCTTTCCCTAATTGAAATGCCTTTTAAAATATTTGAAAACAGACTAGACTCAGATCAGATGGAGCCGTCTGATCAGGGTCTACTCTGTTTGAAAATGGATTTTGATAGGTTTGTTTCTCTAATTTATAAAGTAACTATAATGTTCCATATTTCTTTATAACTATTTTGTCTATGATTATTCAGTAGGTATCAAAATTTGTACTAAATATACAACAGGGAAAGGAGAGACACACACACAGAGTGAGAGTAATCCACATATCTCTCTCGCCCCCTCTCTCTCCCTCCCCCCTCTCTCCTCTCTCTCTCTCCATCTATCTCTCTCTCTGGTCAAGGTCATACACCTAGGTCAAATTATTTAGCTACACTGCACATACATGCTTCAAAGTTGGCATGCATGTGCAGCTTATGGAAGTGAACATCTCCAGGGGTGTTTTATTATGGCCAAGGTCATACATCAAGGTCAAAGGTTAAATTTAAATACATTTCACATACATACTTCAAAGTTGGCATGTATGTGCAACTTTTGTAAGCAAACATTTTGACAGGGGGGGGACTTAGTAAGTAAAGTCAAGGTCATACATCAAGGTCAGTGGTCAAATTACAGGTCAAATAGATTGGCCATAATTTTGTCGCCATTCAACATGCATACTTCAAACTTGGCAAGTAAGTTTAAGCAAATATTTTAGAGGGTGACTTATTAAGGTCAAGTTCATACATCATATGGGGGGGGCATAGTCTTTCAAAAACACATCTTGCATAGCTGAAGTTTTATAATGGCATGTGTGGGATACTTTTGTATTGATAGATACTGTAGAGTCAGACCAATTATAATTTCATTAGTAAACAGAGCAGACTGATTGGACAGCAGTGATGCAGAAGTTATGCAAGAAGGTCCATCAAAAATATATTATGACCCCGGGGGCATTCGTTAGCAATAATAATGTACACATGTGTATGTTGGAGTTTGTATGCATTTACAGATTTTCATATTACAGAATACACCTCAAGTAGACAAATATACCGTCTTCAAAACAGCTTTACAGTAATCGAGAAAATCTTCAGATTTCAAGAGAAATTAAGTTATATTGCATAATGCATATCTGAAATTGCATACAGTGTATACTAAGATCAATTGTTGCCTTCCAAAGTGTCATTTGATCAAGTTCTTTACTGTTGTGGTTGTTATTTTTAGCTCACCAGAGCACTTTTGTGCTCAGGGTGAGCTTTTGTGATCACTTGATGTCCGTCGTCCGTCGTCGTCCGTCGTGCGTCGTCGGGCGTCAACAATTTGAACCTTTAAAAATCTTCTCCTCTGAATCTACAGGGTTCTCAGCTTTCATCTTTGGTACATAGCATCATCTTTAGGTCCTCTACAAAAGTTATATAAATTTTGCCCCTGGGGTCAAAATTGGCCCCGCCCCAGGGGTGCCTTGTTTTCTATTGAAATATATAGTAAAACTTTGAAAATCTTCTCCTCTGAATCTACAGGGTTCTCAGCTTTCATATTTGGGACATAGCATCATGTTTAGGTCCAATACAAAAGTTATATAAATTATGGCCCTGGGGTCAAAATTCGCCCCGCCCCAGGGGTAGCCAGTTTTGAATAGAAACATATAGTGAAAACTTTGAAAATCTTCTCCTCTGAATCTACAGCGTTCTCAGCTTTCATTTTTGGCACATAGCATCATGCTCAGGTCCTCTACAAAAGTTATATAAATTATGGCCTTGGGGTCAAAATTGGCCCCGCCCCAGGGGTAGCCAGATTTCAATAGAAACATATAGTGACAACTTTGAAAATCTTCTCCTCTGAATCTACAGTGTTCTCAGCTTTCATATTTGGCAAATAGTATCATGTTCAGGTCCTCTTACAAAATATATAAATTATGCCCCTGGGGTCAAAATTGGCCCCGCCCCAGGGGTAGCCAGTTTTGAATAGAAACATATAGTGACAAGTTTGAAAATCTTTTCTTCTGAATCTACAGGGTTCTCAGCTTTCATATTGGCACATAGCATCATGTTCAGGTCCTCTACAAAAGTTATATAAATTATGCCCCTGGGGTCAAAATTGGCCCCGCCCCAGGGGTGGTCAGTTTTCAATAGAAACATAGTGAAACTTTGAAAATCTTCTCCTCTGAAACTGGAAGGTTCTCAGCTTTCATATTTGGCACATAGCATCATGTTCAGGTCCTCTACAAAAGTTATATACATTATGCCCCTGGGGATAAATTGACCCCGCCCCAGGGGTGGCCAGTTTTCAATAAAAACATATAGTGACAACTTTGAAAATCTTCTCTTCTAAATCTACAAGGTTCTTAGCTTTCATATTTGGCACATAGGATCATATTCAGGTCTTCTACAAAAGTTATATAAATTATGCCCCAGGGGTCAGAATTGGCCCCGCCCCAGGGATAGCCATGTCTCAATTGAAACATATAGTGACAATTTTGAAAATCTTCTCCTCAGAAACTGGAAGGTTCTCAGCTTTCATGTTTGACACATAACATCATGTTCTGGTCCTCTACAAGAGTTATATAAATTATGTCCCTGGGGTCAAAATTGGCCCCGCCCCAGGGGTAGCCAGTTCGCAATAGAAACATATAGTGTCAAATTTGAAAATATTTTCCTCAGAAACTGGAAGGTTCTCAGCTTTCATATTTGGCACATAGCATCATGTTCAGGTCCTCTACAAAAGTTGTATAAATTATGCCCCTTGGATCAAAATTGGCCCGCCCCAGGGGTGGCTAGTTTTCTCTAGAAAGATATAGTGAAAACTTTGAATATCTTCTCCTCTGATTGCCTGGTGAGCGATGTCAGGGCCATCATGGCCCTCTTGTTTGTCTACACAAGGTGATTCCAATAATAATTTTTAGCCAGATTTTTTTAGAAATATCTTGGCTTATAGTTTGGCAAAACTGGGTGGGCAGTTGGGCGGACTAGCTGGATTTTTTTTAGAAAAATCTTGGCTTATAGTTAAGTGAAAACTGGGCGGGCGGTTTCGGCATGCCGTTGTTAATAAAACTTTAACATTGCTTATAACTTCTGAATTACTTAAGCTAGACCATTCATATTTGGTATGCAGATAGCTTGGGTCAACGCCTTTCACTTGATACAAGGATACATGAAATCAGGTCAAGGTCACTGTTTTCAAAACTTTGCCGTTTTTAGCAAACTTTAACATTGCTATAACTTCTGATCTACAAATGCTAGGCAATTCATCTTTGATATACAAGTGGCTTTGGTAAAGGCCGTTCAGTTGATATAAAGCTATTTGATATTAGGTCAAGGTCAAGGTCACTATTTTGACAAGTTGGCCATCATTGAAATACTTCATTATTTTTTTTAACTGCTGAACCTCACATGGTAGACAATTCAGATATGGTATGAAGAGAGCTTTGGTAAAGGAGTTTCAGTTGATACAAGAATACATGAAATTGAGTCAAGGTCAATGTCACTATTTTGAAAACTTGACTGTTTTTAACAAACTTTAACATTTTGCTATAGCTTCTGATCCATGAGTGCTAGGCAATTCACCTTTGATATTCAGATAGCTCTGATAAGGACCTTATGGATCACATAAAGATACATTGTACCTGAAATCAGGTCAAGGTCACTATTTTGAAACATTGGCTGTCATTAAAATGTTGTTATAACTTCTGAACTACATGGGCTAGTTGGAATGCAGATAGCTTGGGTGAAGGCCTTTCAGTTGATACAAGGATACATGAAATTGGGTCAAGGTCAACACACAAAATCCGGCTATAATGCGGTTTCTGCTTTTTTATACCCCCACAAACAGAGTTTGCGGGGGTATACTGGAATCAGCCTGTCGGTTGATTGGGCGTCGGTCGTTGGTCTGTCCGCAAAATCTTGTACTTTGAACTCCTCCTTCAGTTTCAACCCGATTCATTTGATACTTAGCATAAATGTTACTCAGGTGTAGTAGATGTGCAAGACACAAATTTCGGGTCTCTGTGATCTTGATCTTGACCTTTGGCCTTGAAATTGGTCTTGAAATTGGCAGGCAAAATCTTGTACTTTGAACTCCTCCTTCAATTTCAACCTGATTCACTTGATACTTGGCATAAATGTTACTCAGGAGTAGTATATGTGCAAGACACAAATTTCAGGTCTCTGTGACCTTGACCTTGACCTTTGGCCTTGAAATTAGTCTTGAAATTGGCAGGCAAAAGCTTGTACTTTGAACTCCTCCTTCATATTCAACCTGATCTGATTCACTTGATACTTGGCATAAATGTTACTCAGGAGTAGTAGATGTGTAAGACACAACTTTCAGGTCTCTGTGACCTTGACCTTTGTCCTTGAAATTGGTCTTGAAATTGGCAGGCAAAATCTTGTACTTTGAACTCCTCCTTCACTTTCAACCTGATTCACTTGATACTTGGCATAAATGTTACCCAGGAGTAGTAGATGTGCAAGACACAAATTGCAGGTCTCTGTGACCTTGACCGTGACCTTTGGCCTTGAAATTGGCAGGCAAAATCTTGTACTTTGAACTCCTCCTTCAATTTCAACCTGATTCATTTGATACTTAGCATAAATGTTACTCAGGTGTAGTAGATGTGCAAGACACAAATTTCGGGTCTCTGTGATCTTGATCTTGACCTTTGGCCTTGAAATTGGTCTTGAAATTGGCAGGCAAAATCTTGTACTTTGAACTCCTCCTTCAATATCAACCTGATTCACTTGATACTTGGCATAAATGTTACTCAGGAGTAGTATATGTGCAAGGCACAAATTTCAGGTCTCTGTGTCCTTGACCTTGACGTTTGGCCTTGAAATTGGTCTTGAAATTGGCAGGCACAATCTTGTACTTTGAACTACTCCTTCAATATCAACCTGATTCACTTGATACTTGGCATAAATGTTACTCAGGAGTAGTATATGTGCAAGACACAAATTTCAGGTCTCTGTGACCTTGACCTTGACCTTTGTCCTTGAAATTGGTCTTGAAATTGGCAGGCAAAATCTTGTACTTTGAACTCCTCCTTCAATTTCAACCTGATTCACTTGATACTTGGCATAAATGTTACTCAGGAGTAATAGATGTGTAAGACACAAATTTCAGGTCTCTGTGACCTTGACCTTGACCTTTGGCCTTGAAATTGGTCTTGAAATTGGCAGGCAAAATCTTGTACTTTGAACTCCTCCTTCAATTTCAACCTGATGCACTTGATACTTGGCATAAATGTTACTCAGGAGTAATAGATGTGTAAGACACAAATTTCAGGTCTCTGTGACCTTGACCTTGACCTTTGTCCTTGAAATTGGTCTTGAAATTGGCAGGCAAAATCTTGTACTTTGAACTCCTCCTTCACTTTCAACCTGATTCACTCGATACTTGGCATAAATGTTACTCAGGAGTAGTATATGTGCAAGACACAAATTTCAGGTCTCTGTGATCTTGACCTTGACCTTTGGCCTTGAAATTGGTCTTGAAATTGGCAGGCACAATCTTGTACTTTGAACTACTCCTTCAATATCAACCTGATTCACTTGATACTTGGCATAAATGTTACTCAGGAGTAGTATATGTGCAAGACACAAATTTCAGGTCTCTGTGACCTTGACCTTGACCTTCGGCCTTGAAATTGGTCTTGAAATTGGCAGGCAAAATCTTGTACTTTGAACTCCTCCTTCAATTTCAACCTGATTCACTTGATACTTGGCATAAATGTTACTCAGGAGTAATAGATGTGTAAGACACAAATTTCAGGTCTCTGTGACCTTGACCTTGACCTTTGGCCTTGAAATTGGTCTTGAAATTGGCAGGCAAAATCTTGTACTTTGAACTCCTCCTTCAATTTCAACCTGATGCACTTGATACTTGGCATAAATGTTACTCAGGAGTAATAGATGTGTAAGACACAAATTTCAGGTCTCTGTGACCTTGACCTTGACCTTTGTCCTTGAAATTGGTCTTGAAATTGGCAGGCAAAATCTTGTACTTTGAACTCCTCCTTCACTTTCAACCTGATTCACTCGATACTTGGCATAAATGTTACTCAGGAGTAGTATATGTGCAAGACACAAATTTCAGGTCTCTGTGATCTTGACCTTGACCTTTGGCCTTGAAATTGGTCTTGAAATTGGCAGGCACAATCTTGTACTTTGAACTACTCCTTCAATATCAACCTGATTCACTTGATACTTGGCATAAATGTTACTCAGGAGTAGTATATGTGCAAGACACAAATTTCTGGTCTCTGTGACCTTGACCTTGACCTTTGTCCTTGAAATTGGTCTTGAAATTGGCAGGCAAAATCTTGTACTTTGAACTCCTCCTTCACTTTCAACCTGATTCACTCGATACTTGGCATAAATGTTACTCAGGAGTAGTATATGTGCAAGACACAAATTTCAGGTCTCTGTGATCTTGACCTTGACCTTTGTCCTTGAAATTGGTCTTGAAATTGGCAGGCAAAAGCTTGTACTTTGAACTGCTCCTTCACATTCAACCTGATTCACTTGATACTTGGCATAAATGTTACTCAGGAGTAGTATATGTGCAAGACACAAATTTCAGGTCTCTGTGACCTTGACCTTTGGCCTTGAAATTGGTCTTGAAATTGGCAGGCAAAATCTTGTACTTTGAACTCCTCCTTCAATTTCAACCTGATTCACTTGATACTTGGCATAAATGTTACTCAGGAGTAGTATATGTGCAAGACACAAATTTCAGGTCTCTGTGACCTTGACCTTGATGTTTGGCCTTGAAATTGGTCTTGAAATTGGCAGGCAAAATCTTGTACTTTGAACTCCTCCTTCACTTTCAACCTGATTCACTCGATACTTGGCATAAATGTTACTCAGGAGTAGTATATGTGCAAGACACAACTTTCAGGTCTCTGTGACCTTGACTGTGTCCTTGAAATTGGTCTTGAAATTGGCAGGCAAAATCTTGTACTTTGAACTCCTCCTTCAATTTCAACCTGATTCATTTGATACTTGGCATAAATGTTACTCAGGAGTAGTATATGTGCAAGACACAAATTTCAGGTCTCTGTGACCTTGACTGTGACCTTTGGCCTTGAAATTGGTCTTGAAATTGGCAGGCAAAATCTTGTACTTTGAACTCCTCCTTCAATATCAACCTGATTCACTTGATACTTGGCATAACTGTTACTCAGGAGTAGTATATGTGCAAGGCACAAATTTCAGGTCTCTGTGTCCTTGACCTTGACGTTTGGCCTTGAAATTGGTCTTGAAATTGGCAGGCAAAATCTTGTACTTTGAACTCCTCCTTCAATATCAACTTGATTCACTTGATACTTGGCATAAATGTTACTCAGGAGTAGTATATGTGCAAGACACAAATTTCAGGTCTCTGTGACCTTGACCTTTGGCCTTGAAATTGGTCTTGAAATTGGCAGGCAAAAGCTTGTACTTTGAACTGCTCCTTCACATTCAACCTGATTCACTTGATACTTGGCATAAATGTTACTCAGGAGTAGTATATGTGTAAGACACAAATTTCAGGTCTCTGTGACCTTGACCTTTGTCCTTGAAATTGGCAGGCAAAATCCTGTACTTTGAACTCCTTCACTTTCAACCTGATTCACTTGATACTTGTTTTGGCTTGTAATATGGGGAGTTGGTGTCGCAAACTCCTCCTTCAGTTTTAAAGTTACTGAATTTATATTTGGGATATGTAATGGTCACAAATAGCAGATGCGCAAGACACAATTTTCATGTGTTTACGGTTAGCCATTGTAGAATTATCCCCCCCCCCTGAACTTTGAATATGTTTTGTCATTTTTGCATGAAACATGGGGAGTTGGTGTCACAAACTCCTCCTTCATTTTGAAACTTATTAAATTGATACTTGCCATACATACTATACAGAATTTTCTCTATTTGAACTTTGGGTATTTTTGTTATTTGGTCCTGTTACATGTTCAAAACTTGGATTTGCATTCAAGGCTGTCGTGTGGGGGTATTCATTACCTTTAGTGATAGTTCTAGTTTTGCTTGTTATTTGTTACAATGGTTTTCGCTTTCGAGCCACTCATATTTAGCAATTTACATGTATTTATGAACCGGTAAAATTAGTGTTCATTTGCAATTTTGCAGAAGCACAGCAGAGCTGGGGTTTGTAATCAGCTGATCAGGATGTACTGTGCAAAACAGTTTGCATACACACCTTCAGCCTACAAGATGGGAAAGTTCCTTATTGCTATCAACTGAAACATGGATCATGATACACAGAAGTGGAGTCATGAAGGCAGCTTATTGTAAGTTCCGGACATTCATCAGACTTGTATATTTAGATATGATTTTAACAATGAACAACTATGTGTAGAACTCTTAGGTTTTAGTTTTTCAAAGTGTTGTTACCAAGTCTCATCATGATTTTACTTACAAGACATTGATCATTTGGAACAAAAATATATCATAACTTCATACCGGGTTGCCACAAACCAGAGGAAATTAAAATCCCTGACATTTCCCCGACATATTTCCGAATTTCCCTGACACATTACATTGAAAAAAAAATTAGTGTTTCCGTCATAATTTCCGTAATGCATTATTAAACTTTAAAGTATATTACCTTCAGTCTCATTGGTTATTTTTTCAAAATTTCCTAACAAAGCCCTGACATTTGCCTATATTTTCAAATTTCCCTGACAGTTCTCAAAATTCAGACAATTCCCTGACCTTGAGATTTTTTTTAATTCCCTTACTTTTTACTGACGTGTGGCAACCCTGTCATAATATATCAAGTTACTTGTACTTTGGCTAACTATGCCAATTTATTTTGCCAAGTTTCTAGTATTTATGTATTAGAAAAAGTCATTCATATTTAGCTTATTTACAATATTTATGATAGCACTTCTAGCTTTCATTAGAATACTCCTCCTATGGATTTGAATAAATTTATATTTCCTATAGAGAACAAGTTTCTATCTATTTTAGCAAAATATCAATATTTTAAAATGTTTTAACTGTTTTAAAATTTATGCATATTGGAGTAAAAACCCCTTACCATATTGCAGCCCTTAAATGTTAACATCTGCTTGAATTTGATAATGATGGCTATACTGATGAT
This sequence comes from Azorinus chamasolen, assembly GCA_963576725.1. NCBI lineage: Eukaryota > Metazoa > Mollusca > Bivalvia > Cardiida > Solecurtidae > Azorinus > Azorinus chamasolen. The sequence goes on along the minus strand of OY755253.1, from coordinate 40,525,619 downwards.
GAACTATTAATGTTTTTGGACTACTTTGAAATTTGTGACAAAACAAGACTATGACAATACCTTAAATTTTATTTTCAAGTAACAAATATAAAACAAAACAAGAGCACCATGTGTGGGTACCAACACTCGTCTGTCACGACATTTGAAGTTTTTATTTCCTACACTCATAAAGGAGCATACTTGTGTAAAACAGCCTTACAGAGGAATAGGCAATGTTAAAAAAGTTATTAAACAGAAATTAAATTAGGTCAAAGGTCAAGGTACAAGTCAAAAAATATAACATTGATGGTAAGGCCTTGCTACAAGGGACTCACATATAAATATATGAGAGCCCAGCTGCTGATGGTTTAAAAAACAGACATTTTAAATTTTTATTTTCAGACACCTTCAATTGTTATTTTCTAAGTCCAAAAAAGTGCATACTTTTGTCTAAACGCCTTACAGAGTTATGGTCCAAGGTCGGATTATAGCTCTGCGATTGTGAACAAATGTGAGAGATTTCTTAAGAATTGAATGAATGGTAAAGAAGTAATAGCCAACATTAAAGTTTTCGGATGACATCGTGAAAGCCAGAGTTACAATATCTCGTATTGTTTTCCTTCAAGAAACGGATGAGCTAAAATTCAGACAGTTGTGATAAAACAAGACTATGATAGTACCTTGACTTTTTGTTTTGAGTAAAAAACACAACAGAAATCAGAAAATATATGTCTTGTTAACTGTTTATTCCAGCCACAACGAATATTGTGACAGTCAATGTTTCCAGTGATGTGGACAAATCATATCTACATGTCGTGGCCGTGGTCAAACATGCGCCCATTCACCTGCACCTCAGCATCAAAGCATAAAAGCCAGAGGGCTGGAGCCAGATGAACCAAGACGATCAGGAAACATTTGGCTTCTGCAATGCCACCAACCCACACATAAACTAGTACAACAAGTGTCAAGATTTGCAGAATAAACCGAACAATATTTATGTCATCATTTTTAATACCAGTACATCGTTCAATTTTGTTAAAGATATAATTACAAAAATATTGTGTAGGTAATGAAGACTGGCATACTAACTTAATACCTTACTCGTTCCTTTGGAATATATATGTAAGATAATGACATCATGCACATTTATTAGCTGAATTTTTATATAGGCATAATTATATAGAAATGATTGTTTGGTATTGGTAGAAACTAGAATCAAGTCTATTATACTTTCATTAGCAAACAACATACCCTGATCAGACAGCTCCTCCAGAATGCATCTGATCTGAGTTTACTCTGTTTGCAAAGGTGAAATGGTTAATTGATCCCACAAATAAGTTTTACTGTGATAGCTAGTTTGCATTGTTTTTCAAAATGAATGAATTAATATTATTGAAAGGGAACTGAGTAAAAGCCTGGCTTTTGAAACAAAGTTAAGGACATTACCACTGGAGGCCAACTACATATTATTATCAAATGTTTTGCTACGACAATTTATATGGGTATAATAATAGATTTGTTTTCCTACGAAGCTAGTGTATCAATTGGGAAATGTTATCCTACGAAAACAAAGTTGCCTTCGTAGGAAAACAAATCTATTATAATACTCATATAAATTGTCGTAGCAAAACATTTTGATAATAATACGTAGTTGGCCCCCAGTAATTACTATACTCGTAAACAAAGATCAGCTGCTGCATTGCCAAATATTATTTTATGCAGATCTGCACTGTTTGCAGTAGTAATACAGCCAATTTTATGCCAGTAATTAATGCTGGTAATTGACCAGAAAGTTATAATGTTCAAATACTGGTTTTCATACCATTCATACATTTGTATATACAATGCTTTAAATTGGCTAGTAAACTGCAAAAACATGGAACATGAGTTCATTGACTTTTCAAATCAAGATCAACTTACATTGTCTCGAGCATAGCCTTAACCGTTTTCCGATTCTATGTTTGTTTCATATTCCAGTACCTAATGAATATTCAATATACATGTACATGTAATTATAATGAAATATGAAAGGTGAAACATTGTAGCCATTTTAATGAATAAAGAAACAGATCTATCAATTTCCCTTTGCAATCAGAACAGACCTTGACCAGACAGCTCCTATAGGAGCCGTCTGATCTAGGTTTATTCTGTTTGCAAATGCGTGAAAAAAACGTGTTTATAGGAGGGAATGCGTTAAGTCATTGTTTGCAGCTGGTTTAAAAAATATGCTGAAATTCAGACAGGCTGGTGAACCCAAAATAATATTCCTATAATGCAACAAGCATAGTTCTTCATAGTTTACAGTGACATACAGTGTTTAACCCATTACCTGATGACTATTCATGCATATAAGAGCATAATGAACTTAAAGACATTACCCAGGTCCATTCAATGATTCCCCCCCCCCCATTGTTCTCAATAGGCGTAAAAGTAACAGTAAAAGCATGATACAAGTGTGCAAAATATGGCAAGCCGTCTCATTCTGTCTAGAGAAGCCCTGACATACAATTAGTCAAGGGGAACACACTCAAAAGACCATTGTAGGTCAGAACCCAATAGTGACATATACTGCATTAGTGACAATCTAATCATTTCCAAATCATCAAATGTAAGAGACGGGCCTCACATGGAACGCTCCAGTGGTTCTTGACAGGCAGACTGCTATAGCTCTTACCATGTGCCACATGCTTTTTCACAGGTTAGCTGTAAAGACCCAAGCTGGCCAAGGGAATGTCTTTAATTGTTATATAGTGAAATACCTTCAAACAGTTAGTAAAGAAGAAATTAGATCTGCCTACAAGATGGCAGCTTAATCTAGGGTGAAAAACTTAAGCCTTTCTTAAGTTGCCACCCATCTAATTGATCAACCTTGATGCTTAACTGATTGCCTGGTTTTGAGGGGTTTTACTGTTATTGCATCATGAGTGCTTGATTTGTTGTTTTTTTTACTTTAGTAGAAATAAATGAATCAGACTTTAACACGTATGTTAATTGAGTCAATACAGCTTGATCACATTGCTCCTACAGGACCTGTCTGATCTGGATCTAGTTTGTAAATGCATAAAATACATCTCATCTGGTAAAGGGTTTGACATGGTGGTATTTTAACTTTATCATTAGCTGGCAGCTAAAGTGTAGACCTCGATCATCACAGGCTATGTTTCAAAAACTGCAGCTGATATGGATCAACAACAATTGTCGTTTACTTACAGTTAAAGTGTTTTATATAAATACTGCTACAAATAGTATATAGCCAGATCACAAGTCACGTTTCAAATGAAGCAGCTACTAAAACAGCAAAAGTTATTTTATTACTCTTATAGTGTAGATCCTGGTCACATGCTACAGCTGACCCATCTAAAATGACTACCATTATACCATGAGCTAGCAGCTAAATAATGTTTTCCCCTACTAAGGAGACAATGACCCAAAAGGAGTGTCTCATACATGTATGTGGTAGCTGACCTTACTCTACACTCACTGTTTCTCAATCTGTTTACTACTGTTATCGTCAGATGCTGATCATAGGTTGTTTTTGAAAGTCAATCTGGGTCTACCCTGACAGCTAAAGCATTTGTCTTCTACAGTTAGTGTTTTGAGTGTAGACCCTGGTCAAATGTGTCTACTAAGGTTACTATATTTTGAGTGTAAACCCTGGTCAAAGGCAGCATTTCAAATAGAGTAGCCGATCTAGCATTCTGCAGCAGCTAATGAGTCTTATCCACAACTACAGTGTATTTATACCCTTATCAAAGGTGGCATTGAAAAAAAGCTAAACTGGCATCTTTCAGCAGCTTAATTCCACAACTTTTAAAAGCAATGTACTCACAGACCAGGTTTCACATATGTCAGCTGATTTTGAGTCTACACTGCTTGTAATCTACATGTATAAAGTTTGATGCTCCAGTATGATTCATTTCTTATATCCTGAAGTTTTACAAAGGACAATGAATAACTTATACTCTAGTTTTTACAAGGTGTTATTTCAGAGTTACAAAAGAGCTGAAGTGTTTTGAACACAAAATTTGAACACTTCTAAAAGTTCTAATCATATGCATCTGGACTGACTCCTGCCTATTGGTCGCACACATGCATCTGGAAACTTGTCTTAACCCCGCATAAATTAGAAGAGTGTATGACCACATGGTTCCTGGTCCATGGTGCCACAATACAAATTGTCTGTATGGAATTTGATGGCTAGCAACTTTCATCCATTACTCCAGATTTACAGCCTGGTCAAGGAAAGTACACTTTCATCTAGGATGAGAATATTGGGAGTCCTGAAAATTGAACATATATTGAAGTTACCACATGGCAAACAAGAGTGCCAAAATGTCACAAAATACGCCCATCAAATGTCTTCAGTTGAAAGGCCATTACTCCATATCAGGTGGCAATAGTTCACGGAAATTACTATTTTTTTTTACGTTTAGTCTATATAAGCCCCTAAAGGTAAAAAATGTTACAGAAAAACGATCGATTTTAAGGATAAGTGACCTTGACCTTAGTTGGGCAAAACCCATATTCAATAGGGTTCATGCCCTTATTGATATCAATGCACATGTAAATTTTCGTGAAGATTGGATATACAGAACTAAAGTTATCGTCTGGAAACGGAAAAATTCTACTGAAAAACAATCGATTTTTAGGAAAAGTGACCTTGACCTTGGTCAGGCAAAGACCATATTCAATTGGGTTCCTGCCCTTATTGATATCAATGCACATTTGAAGTTTCATGAAGATCCGACATACAAAACTTGGTTATCGTCTGGAAATGGGAAAAATAATATATTTTTTAGAAGAAAACAACATTGACCTTGGTCGGGAAAAGCCCATATTCAATAGAGTTCCTGCCCTTACTGATATCAATGCACATGTGGAGTTTAATGAAGATTAGGCATATAGGACTAAAGTTATTGTCTGGAAACTGAAAAATACTACTGAAAAACAATATATTTTAAGGAAAGGTGACCTTAACCTTGGACTGGTAAAGCCCATATTCAATAGGGTTCCTGCCCTTACTAATACCAATGCACATGTGAAGTTTCAGGAAGATCGGACAAACAGAACTAAAGTTATCGTCTGGAAACGGGAAAATTCTACAGAAAAACACTTTTTTTAGAAAACAAATGACCTTGACCTTGGTCTTGTAAAGCCCATATTCAATAAGGCTCCTGCCCTCACTGATATCAATGCACAGGTGAAGTTTCATGAAGATCGAGTATACAGAACTAAAATTATTGTCCGGAAACGGAAAAATACTACTAAAAACATTCCATTTTCAATCTATTTTTAGAAAAAGTGACCTTGACCTTGGTTGGGCAAAGCCTTAACCTTAACGTTGGTCTGGTAAAGCCCATAATCGATAGTGTTCCTGCCCTCATTAATATCAATGCACATGTAAAGGTTCATGAAGATCGGACATACAGAACTCAAGTTATCGTCCGGAAACAAATCGAGATCCACCTGTATATTTTTCCATCAGCAAACGGGGCAGAATCTAATAATACAGCTCCCACTGGAGCCATCTCATCCGACTAATACATAAAATGGCATCCGTATTGGGTAAATGGTGAAATGGTTTTTGCAAGTACTAATTATTCTCAATAGAAATTGTCAGTGCACTCCAAAGAATTCACTTTGCAAACTCTAAGCCCTACTATCAACAAGTTCTTTTTTTAACCAAGTACCTGTTTGCATAATGATTTGATGCTAAATTTTATAAAGAACTTTTTTCACTAAACCTGCAGAACATTTTGAGTTAGTGTCTATGAGATTATACTTGCTGTTGTTGCTGGATCACTAAATTGAAAAATTACAAGTTAAAAGCAGTATAGACCGAGATCAGCTGCAGCACTGAAAATTTGGCAACAGTGAGCTGATCAGATTCCCCAATTTCAATGCAGTAGCTGATCTAGGTCTTGCGTCTAGCTTGTTTGCAATTTTCTATGGTTGGAAATATCATAGCACTTAGCGGTACTTTTACATGAGGTGACAGGATAATTCATTGCTAGTATTTAGTGGTGTATATTTACCATGTAGAGTGTAAAACAGCTTTCTTGGAACATATCTTCTCTTCTGTTGTTATTTCTCGACATTAACAATGCATGTCTGACCATTTCCCATCTGAATGGAGATGGTATTTTCTTCACTGAATTAACATGGTTTAGTCCTTATTATGGATGGACCATACATGTCTGTTTTAGAAGAATGTCTTTCATCATTGCCTTTGTCTGTTTTTAAAGGAATGTCATTCATCATTGCCCTCTGTCATACAAGCAATGGCATTCTGAAATAAAAGACAATAATAATTTAAATCATTTTTTTTCTAAACAGTATAGGGCTTATATTCAGGTTTGTTTTCACAACTGATCTGCATTTCTATCACATTTCGATCGCAGAATGTCTTATTGATCTTTAATTACAGCGAATGCTGCTATTACGCAATTTATAGTGTTATCTATTTCCCTCGTATAAATGCCTTTTCATGCATATGCAAATGACTCCTATATTAGCCATCTGATTAGAGTCTGCTCTGTTCGCTTTTGACATGATACAGATCTAATTGTACTGTTTCAAAGCAAAACAACCCTTGAACATTTACATTATAAAAATTGAGCTAATGAATATTTATATTGTCACTATTTTTACATGAATAATGAACAGGGAAATGGTTAAGTCAAAGTGTTGACATGTTTCTTGTTCCTTAATGTATCTTATTTGCTACTTTCTTTTCATCTTTTTGTTATCTTTCATAAAGCCAAATTGCCAAAGGAAGATGATAGAGGAGGAAAACAAAAATATACAAAAATTACAATATTTATGTTGTCATTGTTGTGACATTTCTCATTCAACCATTCAAGTAGTTGTCTTAAATATATTGACACTCATGTTGATACTTTTGAGCTGTGTATTGACAAAACTAGTCTTAGTGGCATTCAAACACTGTAGAGCCAGATCAACTACATTTTTTCTGTTTCTTAACCCTTTCCCTGTTCTATATTTATTCCAATTTTCAATATCTACTGAATATTCATAAACCAAACCGTTAAAATGCAATATGCAAGGTATTACACTGTAGCCATTTAAGAAAGTAAAGTCACAACTATCAAATATTCTATTACAAAACAGAGCAGACCCTGATCAGACAACTCCTTTCGGAGTCGTCTTATCCGGGTCTACTCTGTTTGCAAATGTGTGAAAAAAGGTAATATGAAGGAAAGGGTAATCACTTAGTATAAATTCTGAAGGAAGGTGATCCCCCGAAGGCTGGTTTTGTCACGGTGCAGCTGACTTTTGAATACTGAATTTGATGAGATGTCATGCAAGTGAATGAAATAAAAAGCATCAATCTATTCCGCCTTTCAACATTTTTTTTCTCCAAAATCCACATAGTCTGAAATTCTAAAGGAAGTCAATCATGAAGAGTATATGATTTTGTGAAACCATAATGGCATTTAGTATCATCATTTCATATTACAAGCATTGCCATTTTGTACCATAATGCAGTCTGGCTCACTACATATACCATTTTGCCACACAGTGATTTGTAAAATTTAATTAAAAAATATCTTTTTAATAATTGAATGTTGAATTAGGCATATTTTATTATTTACATATAGTATCATAATTTTAACCTAAATTCACACATTCCAAGATCATGTTTCTGCACATTATCATATGATAAGAAATGCTGGTTTTAACATTTTACACCCTGAATTTTCATGTAATGACATCATGAATATTAATAAGACTTATTGCTTATTTGCTATGATACCAAATTGACTGGAGTTTGGGCTGTAGAATCAGATCTATATTACCCCCCCCCCCCCCATGAATATTCATGTAAGAAATAATGACATATAGTGTTGGTTAATTTTTATACATGCACCTGAAAACTGACCATGGCAGAAACTTTAAAGAATCGATCTATGTAATTGCAAAAGCATACCAAGCAGATCCTGATCTAATGCCTCCTATAGGAGTCATCTGACCTGGGTCTACTTTGTTTGCAATGGCATAGAAAGGTGTATTCATGCATTAAGTGCAAAAATATGCCTATGCAAACAGGGTAGACCGAGATTAGGGGCAGTCTGATCAGGGTCTGCTCTATTTGCTTATGACAGAGATATGATTCTACACTTTCTGCCATGGCCAAAATTTCCAGTGTCGGTAGTTTGTTATAACTACATTAATCTCATTAATATTCATGGCATCATTGTTTCTTGCAAGAATATTCATGGATTAAAGTGTTAGTCGTATTTAATCCAACATGCCACATTGTGCATAGCTATAACATATCTGTGACCTTTGATTTTTGGCAAAAGTGGATCAATTGGTCTGCTCAATAGCTATATACTCTCTCATGTATATTTCTGTTTACACTTTACACTATAGGCAGAAACCGGGCCAATATATCTATATATGGACTTGTTGTTTAAATATATCAGTTTTGCGTGTGAACTAGGTGTACGAAACGGTAAAGGTACGGTACAAAATTTTTACGAACTAGATTTGTACCAAAATGTGACTGGCAACAAATGAAAGCTTCAAAAATTATTTTCTCACTGAATGGCGGTAGATCTATATAGATAAGATTGGTCTCTATTAGTTGTTAGTGCATAAACATTTCAGTGAATTGAACTAAAATATCCATAAAATATATCTATAGACGGGTACCGCTATATATAGCCTGCACCGATGTCGAAACCACCGATATCGTTTAGAACTAGATCTACTACATGCTGAATTTACATATTCTGACCTTCGTACGTTCTTTCCTGGCCATTCCTTGAATGAAACTTCAGCTAAAATCTATCAAGCCAGTCGCCTCTCTGTCTTATGTCACCTCTAATTTGCCATACTCTTGGTTCTGCAACGCTTCGTCTCAACAAGGGATGTTGAAGGCATTCGCGACCGACATTTTGGTGTATCACGTGACATCTTAATAAGGTACATCCGATTCATTCCGAGTGCAGCCGAGAAAAGTCGGTGTAGTTCGTGAGCGTTCAAAATGTCAACAAACCCGTGTTGTCGGTGCTAATTATTCAATCAATTACTCGCTACATGTTGCAACTTTCGACTTTGTTTCTGCGTGATGAATGATTTAATAGTTTATATTTTGTTATAGACAAATTAGAGAACTATATGAATTTACGCAAATTATCGCGATTTTGAGCAATATTATGACTTTAAAAGAAAAGAGACAGTAAACACGTTGTGAGTTGGCAACAAATCAGTTTGGGAAGCGGTGCTGTGGTTACATGGATGAATACTCGAGTAAGAAATAATGACATCGTGGCTGAAATTACTAGCTGAAATTATAAGGGTATTTACGCGCAGGCTTTTATGGCCATGACAAAATCTATACAATCAGACGTACAGCAGTCAATGAGCGAACAGCACAGTCCCTCATCAGGCAGCTCCTTGATCTATTCTGTTTGCAAAGACGTCAAAAGGGGTAAAAGGGGTCAAAAAGGGATCAAAGGGTGTCAAAAGGGTGTCTCTATAAGGCAAAGGGTTAAACAATTATCATCTACTAATGGATATGACCTAGGCGTGTAACGTTCAACGTGTCTTGTTGTCTGTAAAAAAAACGTTGAAATTAATATTCAGTCCAAGCTATTCTTCGTCTGTTTACTTACACTCTTTCGGATGACGATCATGTTTTTCACTGAATGACCACTAAAAGCCAAATCATTTATGCAATTACAGTCAGTGAAATAACTGCTGTCAGTTAATTGATTAAAGGAGAATGAATGTTCTTAACTGAACAAATACCGTAACAATATTTCATGTTCATATTAAAGGAATTTAAAACAATGTACGCCATATACTAATGCTTCTCATTCAAACCTTTCCCTGACACAGACATTTTAACGCTTTGCAAACAGAGTAGACACATGTCAAACTCAGTCGCCTAGAGCATATTTTAAACATTTTTATGAATAACTATATTCTTTCTCCACCAAAGCCATGCTGTAACCATTCTTCAGAATCGTCCCTTCGAAAAGACTGGTCACAATAAGGGTTTGGTTGAGAAACGAGACTATCAGTACAATGGAGCACGCACTTGTATCTATGGCTCTGATCTATGGCCTTCTGATCAGGTTTTGCTCTGTTCGCTTTTTTAAATATACCTAATCTAATTCTATAGTTTCTGCCAGTAAATCATTATATTGTGAAACATAACTAATACGCGTCGTTGTTATTACTTATAGGCATGTTTATCACGTAAATTGGTTTTGTATACCGGTTTCAAGGGATGGTGTTAATCCTGAGCAAGCTAACCACTTTGCTTTAGAGGCAATAGAAGGACAAAATAAGTACCAAAGTAAAGCAGAGACATATAGCTCCAATATTATATATAATTTCATTAATATTCATAAATGCATTCTTATGAATATTAATGAGGAAGTAAAAAATGAGTTTTTTTAGAAAAACGAAATTTGTTGTTTAGTCTGAGAGGCCTATTAATGCCAAAACATTAGGTTTAAATTGTTCGTTAAATTGTTCAGAACACATTTTGAGCATTCCCCCAAAATAGTTTTGTCGCAGCTATGTCTTATTTAACGGTTTCCATGGTAACCCGAGGTAAATTTCAGAACTATCTTGGTTCAGAAAATGCGTCATAACTTTGCTTTCAGAGGTAATAGAAGGACAAAACAAGAACCAAAGTAAAGCAGTGACATATAGCTTGAATATGATATATAATTTTAATAATATTCATAATGTATACTTATGAATATTAATGAGGAAGTAATGAAATTCGTTGTTTTTAGAAAAAAGGAGTCCGTTGTTTAGTCTGAGAGGCCTATTAATGCACAAAAATTAATGAATTCAGGTTTAAATTGTTTGCTGGAGTCCTCTAAACACATTTTGAGCATTCTTCCAAAATAATTGTGTCCAAGCTATGTTTTATTTAACGGTTTCCATGGTAACCGGAGGTAAATTTCGGAACTACCTTGGTTAAGAAAATGCGTCATAACTTTGCTACTAGAAGCAATAGAAGGACAACACAAGATCCAAAGTAAAGCAGAGACAAATAACTTGAATATGATATGCAATTATATTAATATTCATAAATGCATTTTTACGAATATTAATGAGGAAGTAAAAATCCGTTTTGTAGTAAAACGAGTTCGTTGTTTAGTCTGAGTGGCCTATTAATATACAATAGTTATTGAATTTAGGTTTAAATGTTTTGATATGATCAATGCAAAGAAAATAAACCATCTTTGGTTCATGTAATATTTCTACAAAACATGTATATTTAAGCTTATTTGCATATAACATGCGTAAATAAATAAGCAACTTTACATGAGCACTATATTTCGCATTGTTTCTTGTGTACTATCTTTTCTATTATTTATTTTGCGTAATATACCAGATAAAAATGTCAAGAGCAGAGGATCATTACTTTGGGTTCATGTTTAATTTGTTCATGAATACTAATGAATATTTATGAATATTAATGAGATGTTAAAATAAATACACTTGAATGAGCTGTTCTTCTATAATATTTATGAATATTAATGAGATGTTAAAATAAATACACTTGAATGAGCTGTTCTTCTAATCTGAGATTATTTTAGCAAACCAGTACAGAACTTGATACTGACTGAAACAGAGATATTGATATTCATGTATATAATTATGTAGATAATGAAAGTACAAAATTGAGTCATGCAGGAAACACCACATACAGAACAAACACTCGCCCGAACAGCAACACAAGGAAACAGCAAATGTACATAAGTAGAAAAAACAACAAGAGACGCACAAAGACAAAACAAACATACAATTGGAGGAAGATGGAAGTACCGCCTTGGAACGGTCAGTGACAAAAGTCACTGGGGGGTTAAACCGGTTTATGGGCGCCCAACCTCACACTTATTCCATCCCCATCCTAAAAGACAAACAGTGTAAATAAACGTATCCCCTCTCCGACTAATCTACAACAACCGCGACAGCAAATACAGTGGTAAAGTGCATGTATAACGAAAAAACATTTAAGTGAACATACTGTATCCACCTATCGCTAGTGTACTCAATGATTGAGCTGCAAACAGAATAACTGTAGAAAAGTAATAAAGGGTACGACAAAAATGAAATAGTACAAATATCCGACGTTCTCCTTCCATTTCTGGATTTAAGAGGTCGCCTTCATAGAGTACTAAACCTATCTTGTCTGCGTACATGCAAAGAGGCCAGCGTGATTGCCAACTGTAAAAGGGTTCACAACCAAACATGCAGTATGTTGTAGTACTACAGGATCATATCCCTTTTTAATGAATTGTTTTATATATTTGATGAACAAAGTGAGAAAATGGGTATGTCCAATAATTTTACGAAGTTTGTAAATCACATCACCATAAAATTCAGGATGTGAAATACCGTGTCGCAGAAGCACCTTGAGATTACATTTGTACTTGCCAATAAGCGAGAGATTTCGATAGTAAAATTTAGAGAAAGTTTTTCTTAGTTTATGGTATCTATATCCTTGCTTAAGCAGTTTTTCAGTTAAAATGAGATTTCGACTGTTAAAATCGTCAATAGATGAACAAGCTCTAGCAAAACGAATAAGTTGAGATATATAAACCCCGTAAGATGGAGCACGGGGAACATCCCCGTCAAGATGAGGAAAATTTACAATATTAAAATCAAAATCATCTCTTTTGTCATATATTTTAGAAGAAATCATTCCATTATTAATTTTAAGGTCTAGATCAAGAAACGCGGCATAATTGTCGGACGGGTTAGCTTTATTCAATTTGAGTTCTTTAGGATAAATTGTAGGAATCAGAGCATCGAAGAAAGGGTTATCTAAGTTAAAAATATCATCCAAATATCGACAAGTTTCATTGAAGGCTTTTATAACATCTTCTTGTGATTGAGGATTCAAACGCAACATGAAATCTCTCTCATAGCAGTACAAAAACAAATCTGCGACAAGTGGTGCACAATTCGTACCCATAGGAATACCAAAAACCTGACGGTATATAGCATTCCCATAACGTACAAATATGTTATCCAAAAGAAAGGTTAGTGCTTCGCAAACTTCTGAGCAAGTCCAATTGGTGTAATATTTCATTTGCTCGTCAGTAAAGAAAGCTTTTTCAGCATTACATGCCAAGAATGATGTTTTTCTCGGGCAAATACTTTCTGGATCAAGTTAGTAAGCTTATCCTTAATTAAAATATGAGGAAGAGTTGTGTACAGAGTAGAAAAATCGTACGTGCTAACAGTGGATGCAAGATACCTTTTGTTCTTAAGTTTGTTTAAGACTTCTGAAGAGTTCTTAATAGACCAGAAGATATTTATTCCAGAATTTTCATAAGTCTTATCACAGTAGAATTTTACATGTTCCTTTACCTTCGTTAAACAAGAAGTCAAAAGTATAGACAATTTAGTAGTTGTACATGAACTAGAAATTGCAATGAAACGCGCTTTATATGGTTTTTTATGTAGTTTTGGTAACCAATACATTGTAGGAAGTTTATGTTGTGTAATTTTAATATCGGTTCCAAATTGTTCACACTTTTTGACATGGTCTGAAATGATGGTCTTTTCGTCAGTGGTAACTGAAATGTATGACTTGGTATTAATAATTTCCTGCTTCAAGACATCGATATAATGTAATCGTCAAATATATTATTTTCAAAATCATGAATATTAATGAGAATGTAAACAGTTGTTGAAAGAAAAGTAAGTATTTCTATTCCGTTGCAATATACATGTACATGTATGTGAACAACACATTTCTTGTAAGAAAATGCAGCGGAGGAATTGAGCCTCATGCATGTTTTCATGAAGAATACTAATTTTATACTCGGCAGATTGGGACACACATAAAGTGTTTCTGGCCTGCTGCAGATGCTCCGATTCAGCTGCCTGTCCAGTTTCGTCCTTCTGGACAGGGGAGACGTGGGAGCTTGCTGTCCGACGGAAGAAGTATTCTTCTCTTTGGTCAGCCATTCCCTCATCACAGACAAATTAGTGTCCTCTAAATCTCAGGAGAAGCCTGCTTCTTCTTCTAAATCTCTTTCGTCAACAGCCCATGTGGTGCAGTCGATTCCCCAGTTGTTAGATGCCGCTCGGCACCCAACTGCTGACCCGTGCGCGTGTCCGGGTCAGCTTGTTGCCTGGAGAGTTTTACCTGGTCCCGGTCAATCTCGACCCAGTTATCCGGCACCAGTCCACGGTGTCCTGATGTCCGTGCTTCCGACTTCAGCGGCACATCGGTCTAATGGGATCCGGCCCGATGATGTCACCGGGCATTCTTTGGTCCGGTGTTCCAAGTTTGCTCTCCACCGGTTCGGTCCTTTGGACCGAGATACCGAAGTGGACTGGTAAATCTACCGGTCCAATCTTTTCTACTGGGTATTCTGTCTCTACACCGCATTACAGTGGTGAAAGTCAACAGGAATCTGCTCTGGCTAAGTATAGACGTTATTGGTCGTATAGACCCTGTCATTACTCTTCGTCTTCTGAGTACAGTCCGGACTCCCAAGCCGAGTAGGAAGCGTAAAAACTCTTCTTATTCTTCTGATGGGAATCGGCACTCGCGCTGCTCTCATCGCAGGCGCAGATCGAGGTCTTGCCATTACTCTTCTATGCGAAAACATCGTAATTCCTCTTAAGATTCGTCGGTTGGTCGCTCTCGACTGCCGACACTCGTTTCTGGGAACCAGCAAGCTTCACATCACTGGCGACCTCACCAGCAAGGCCATGGGACTCCACCTCATTGCCGCCCATTCCCCTTTCCTCTCGGCTTTGCCCCCCCCCCCCCCCCCACCCGTCTGCCTTACATCCCAGTCAGGGCTGTTGTGAGTTCATCTCTGGAGGGGGATAGCTCTCATGTAAACCCATCCACAGTACATACTTCTATGTATGTGGCGGGTCCCACTCCTCCCGGGTGCTGCCAGCTATGGGCGGATTCAGGGGGAGAGCAGGAAGACACTTTGTCCATTATGGCTCCTAGGGATGATCCTATTTTCAGGGAATCGGACTCTGTGGAGGCCTCTCACTCAGATTTAGACGGGACTCAGTCCTCTTCTACTTTAGATGATTCAGAACATCAATATTTTTCTATTGAGAAGGCGTGTGAAGATTGTTATAGAATCCTCCCACCCTATGTCTGCCCTAGACCCCCGAATCCTATTCACAGGGGTCATATATCCTCTTCCTATACTAACTATAGCTAGTGTTAGTCGAAAAAAGTGGACCTCGCTAACCTAGCTAAGTCTAGGGAGTCTCTCCCCATTCCAGGGGACTTCTTTCCCGTTTGCCTGACCTGGACAAAGATTTTTGTGCCAGCCCGGCAATTGGGTGGACCATGTCCGCTAAACTCTTACGGACAAGGGCTCCCTCGGTCCATCTAGGGCCTCTGGCTTCAATTGACAATCGTTCTGGGATGTTTGATCAGATCCACTCACTGAATTCCGACAGCCCCAGGGTGGGCATTAGGCCTTCCTCTCCCAATGTCACTCTCTCTCACGTCTTTAGCGTCGGGCGTTGCATCAGCGCCAACAGAGGGGGTCGCTTCAAACATCGACCTCCTATCTGTGACCTTCTCTGTGGAGATTGAATCCGATGTTACTAAGTGCCTTTCGTACCATCTGGGCCGTTTTGCCAAACTGGTTTTGGGCCAAGGGCTCACATCGACAGTGAGTATGCTCCGCTGTCGCCGTGACACAGTCCTCCAGTCTGCAGGACAAGTCGAAGGACGAGATGTGGGCGTCTATTTTCGGAGGCAATGTTAAGGAGAAAGAGCTGACAGGGCTTCTACCAGGAACCCTACCGCTCCAAGAAAGGTAAAAAAACAGACCCTATTCTTCCCCTAAGCGGGGCCCGGCCAAGAGCCGGTTAGGACCCTTCCCGTTTCCCCCTTACTCGAGACTAGCATATCAGTGTTCCTTCCCACTCTAGGGGTTCTGTGCCTTCTAGGCCCCAGCCAAAGGGACTCGCCCTTTCTGCCCCCCCCCCCCCCCCCCACACACACACACACACTTTCCGATCCGACCCTGCATCACTGCGGTGCACTATCACTGAGGACCCCTTGATTTTTTAATATACCCTTGAATAGACCCTTGAATATACCCCATCTATTGTAGAGAAAGGTTATCGTGTCCCTATGGGTCAACAGTCTCCTCTCTCCGGAGAGAGGGGATTCTACTGATGCAGTTAAAAAAGGCCTTTGGAAACATAATTATATACATGTATGCACTTTCAATAACGTAAGAGAGAGTTTCCAGTAATTGACCATTTTCTGTTCATGATACATATATACCATAATTTAAATGTACAAAATATATCCTTTTGTGAAATCATCTGCATAAAATAAGTTTTGTTGCTCACCAGTCTGCTTTACTTATGTTTCAATATTATTTCATTTTTATTAATATTCATGATTTGGGGATAATATTTATTAGCTTAATATATTGATATCTCTATTTCAGCCTGTATCAAGATCCAGACAGATTTAATAAAATAATAGATAAGAACAGCTCATTTAAGTGTATGCTTTTTTAATCTCATTAATATTCATAAATATGACATTTATATTCATGAACAAGTCAATTATGTATACAAAGTAATGACCCTCTGCTCTCGTTACTTTTGGTACAATATATCTGTTATGTTACGTAAAATAAATCACAGATAAGATAGTATACCCAAAATAATACTTAAATACAATGCTCATGTAAAATTGCTAATTCATTTACGTACATTGTATGCAAATTAACTTACATATACATGCTTTATAGAAATATTACATGAACCAAAGATGGTTTATTTTCTTTGCATGATCATATCAAAACATTTAAACCTGAATTCAATAACTCTTGTATATTAATAGGCATCTCAGACTAAACAACAAACTCGTTTTACTACAAAACGGATTTTTACTTCCTCATTAATATTCATAGGAATACATTTATGAATATTAATAGAATTGCATATCATATTCAAATTATATGTCTCTGCTTTACTTTGGTTCTTGTTTTGTCCTATTGCTTCTAAAAGCAAATTTATGACGCATTTTCTTAACCAAGGTAGTTCCGAAATTTACCTCCGGTTACCATGGAAACCGTTAAATAAAACATAGCTGGGACACAATTATTTTGGGGGAATGCTCAAACTGTGTTCTGAGGACTCCAGCAACGAATTTCATTACTTCCTCATTAATATTCATAAGTATACATTATGAATATTATTAAGATTATATATCATATTCAAGCTATATGTCACTGCTTTACTTTGGTTCTTGTTTTGTCCTTCTATTGCCTCTGAAAGCAAAGTTATAACGCATTTTCAGAACAAAGATAGTTCTTAAAGTTACCTCGGATTACCATGGAAACCGTTAGATAAAACATAGCTGGGACAAAATTATTTTGGGGGAATGCTCAAAATTTGTTCTGAGGACCCCAACGAACAATTTAAACCTAAATTCAATAATGTTTTAGCATTAATAGGCCTCTCAGACTAAACAACACACTTCGTTTTTCTAAAGAAACTCATTTTTCTTACTTCCTCGTTAATATTCATAAGAATGCATTTGTGAATATTAATAAAATTATATATCATATTCAAGCTATATTTCTCCGCTTTACTTTGGTACTTATTTTGTCCTTCTATTGCCTCTAAAAGCAAAGTTATGACGCATTTTCTGAACCAAGGTAGTTTCGAAAATTACCTCGGGTTACCATGGAAACCGTTAAATAAAACATAGCTGGGACAAACTTTTTTTGGGGGGGTGGGGGGGGGATGCTCAAAACCTGTTCTTAGGACCCCAACGAACAATTTGGTACCCATGAAAAAAAGTCTAGTGGGGGATGCTACGGTAACCATGATTAGGACCCAGCCTATGGCCATAGGAGATAAAGTTATGCAATTATACCTTGATCCCCTGTGAAAGTAACCCGCCTTATCAATTTGTGTTGTAAGATGCCAGAGTGTCAGCACTGAGTTTGGAGAGGTTGTTATTTATGCTTGGCATCTAGATACAATATATTTGAAAGTATTTGAAAACACAGGCACGCAAGCAGGCACTAACGCACGCACTCACGCATTGTTATGCCTTGTTTTCTGCAAATGTTAAATAAATAAAAAAAAAATGTATATTACTATTAGAGACATTCTTCTATAACTCATTAATCCCTAGCGATGCGTACACACGTCATTTACAAACAAAGTACCTACATGTATGATGAATACACTTATCCTGTGCAAATAGTGAAGACCTTGATCAATGCTCTCATTTACGCTGTTTAAAGTTGTCGATCATATGCTATCTGCGCACATTGAATAGCTGATGACGTTAAATCACGTGATAGTGTAATTGTGAAGTTTGAAGTGTGATGTTTGAAGATTGAACATACGCGCTTATACCATTTACTCCCATATCATTTAAGAAAACATTAAACTCGTCCAGATCTTATTTTGGTACCCATCTCTATTTTCAATGTGGTGGGGGCACAGCCAATAAAATATTTGCTGGAACAAGTCATTGGCAGGTTAGCAATCAGTGAAGACCCTGATCTGTGTTTATACTGTTTCCCTTTGCCCTTGTTAACGGGCACCGGACACACGTGCGTTAAGCGCCTGCAAACAGAGTAGATCCAGACCAGACATATACTGCATACAGAGTAGATCCAGACCAGACATATACCGCAAACAGAGTAGATCCAGACCAGACATATACGGTAGGAGTCGTGCAAACAGAGTAGATCCAGACCAGACATATACTGCAAATAGAGTAGATCCAGATCAGACATATACTGCAAACAGAGTAGATCCAGATCAGACATATACTGTAAACAGAGTAGATCCAGACCAGACATATACTGCGAACAGAGTAGATCCAGACCAGACATATACTGCAAACAGAGTAGATCCAGACCAGACATATACTGCAAACAGAGTAGATCCAGACCAGACATATACTGTAAACAGAGTAGATCCAGACCAGACATATAATGCAAACAGAGTAGATCCAGACCAGACATATACTGTAAACAGAGTAGATCCAGACCAGACATATACTGTAAACAGAGTAGATCCAGACCAGACATATACTGTAAACAGAGTAGATCCAGACCAGACATATACTGTAAACAGAGTAGATCCAGACCAGACATATACTGTAAACAGAGTAGATCCAGACCAGACGTATACTGTAAACAGAGTAGATCCAGACCAGACATATACTGTAAACAGAGTAGATCCAGACCAGACATATACTGTAAACAGAGTAGATCCAGACCAGACATATACTGCAAACAGAGTAGATCCAGACCAGACATATACTGTAAACAGAGTAGATCCAGACCAGACATATACTGTAAACAGAGTAGATCCAGACCAGACGTATACTGTAGGAGTCGTCTAACGGAGGTCAGATCTTCTCGGTTTCCTTTAATATGATATAATATAGAACTGATTAAACATTTTCCACCATGACCATGTGCTCGTGTGCCATTATGATAATTAATCAAACTAAATATTCATGGCATTATTTGTTACGTGAATACTATTGCAGTAAAGAGTGTATTGTTGTTATGTTAATCCGTTATAATGTGTTTAGTTTACGTGCGACAGCAGACATGGCCTGCTATACTTATCAATGGATAATCAATACGCACGTCCAGATGCCTAGGTAGCGATGTTCAATCTCAAACACAGCACTACAGGCATCGAGGATAGGTCGTGTAGAAATATCAACACATTTTCATCCAAATTTGAGCACAGCAAGCCAAGGATAAAAGAAATTACGCCACTACGTCGACAGATTGTTATACTGAAACTACAAAATTACTGAAGAAGAATGTGGTTGTATTCGGGGATTTTACTCCTCCATTTAATTACCATTGCATTTTCATTCATATATGTGTCATACAATACGTGCGCTTTGGTAACGCCGTCTGCAAGACTGTTTAAGAGTACTTTGACTGGGTGTATATCTGACTGTCAGAGTTCAGCATTCTGTGTAGCTTTGACTTACAGGAGATTGCTGGCACTTTGTGAGTTTTACAATAATACGGTGGCCACCACAACCAGTGACAGCGTTTGTCATGGATATGTCTTCTTGGAAATGTCAAATGCGGGAGACGTTTTGGCCGACTCCCATCCAGTGCTCAAAGCCAGTGCTTCTTTCGAGAATACTATTGTATGTGGTGAAATACCGAACCAGGAGCATATAGAATTTTACGGCAACAGTCAAAGGTTAGGAGACACGCGGAGAGCCGTCTGTCAGTCACCATATCAAATAGACGGACCGCGCCAATTAGTGTGTCTTGAAGACGGCTCATGGACCCGACCAGGCGTATGTAGACTATTCTGTCCTTCTCCTCCAGTATTGCCGAACACGGTGTACACTTCGTTCTTACAAGGCACTGGTTCCGACACTGTCACCGAAGATATTCAAAGTATTAATTCGACCACCGTTTTCTTTGAAAATTCTGTGTTACACATCGGATGTATCAACGATGCTCTTCTTATAGGTCCTAATATATCCACGTGTACTGCGGGAACCTGGTCGGTCTTTCCAGATTGCAAACAAACAACGATGCTGGAAAATTGCACGTCGGACTTGGACTGCGTAGATCCCGGGTCCGAATGCAGAAACAACACATGTTTTTGTCTGATAGGTCTTAGTTATTCACCAAGTTTTCGAAATTGCAGCGAAACCTGTGATGCGTACGGTTCTACCTTTCAAGAAATTCCGAGTGTGTTTGCCAAGAACGTACCTTTTATTGAGAAGACATATGGTTTAGACACATGTCGCAATAGCTGTTTGACATTCAATGGGCCAGCCAAGATTTGTAGATCTTTCGATTTTGTAGCACAGAACGATTGGTGCTATGTGAATTCTGGACAAATATATACCAACATGTCTAACAGTAAGCCATGCGTAAGTTGTACATACTTCCAGCGCGACTGTCAGTAGACACTAGCAGCAAGATAGGACTGGTTGAGACATTAGAATTTTTATAAATTAGTACGTATCTAAAAGCATGTCCAGCAGCAAACTTTGTTCAAGTTGTACAAACTCTCAGTGTGGGTGTTAGTGGAAAATGTCATCGAGCTTTTCATATGACTGTTATAATGGGGGCGTTGCGATAAAAAAAAGAATATACACGTTTGATATGGATGTGTATTCTAGGAGCACACGTTTAGCAAAGTCCAATACGATTCGCCACCGCCTAAACTGCTACGGCAACATAATTTCAGTAATACATGTACTAACACGGCCCTCAAGATGTACTAACACGGCCCTCAAGATGTACTAACACGGCCCTCAAGATGTTTTGTATATATCTAGCTTAATGCTTTCGTTGTGCACGCTTTAACATGGCTACAAGATGTCTGATTTGTATAGACTAGTGTACACTGAAATATGTCCGTTCCTAATAGACTTACATGTATAGACTAGTGCACATCGAGTCTTCGTCCGTTCCTAATACACTTTTATGGATAAGTGCACACTGGATTATTGACATTCCTAATAGACATGTATGGACTACCGCACATCGAGTTTTTGCCTGATTCTAATAAACTAGTATGAAAAGTGTGCAGTGCACATTGAGTTTGATTCTGTTTCCAATGGACTAGTACATAACTAGTCTTTGTATGTTTCTAATAGAAATGCAGGGATTAGTGCACACCGATTTTGTGTCCGTATGGACTAGTGCACACGGCGTAATGGCCATTAAATGTATGGACAAGTACACAATGGGATATTGCTCATTTGTAATAGATTTGTGTAGACTAGTGAACACCGAGATTTCGCCCGTTTCTAATATGCTTTTACTAAATAGTGCACACTGGGTTATTTCAAATAGACATGCATTGACTAGTGCACACCGACGCTGTGCCGATTTCTAATTGACATGTACGACTAGTGCACACAGTTTCCAATAGACTTTGAAGGTAATGTGCATACCGGATTATTGCCCGTTTCTAACAGATATTTATAAATGAACTAGTGCACAGCGAGTTTATATCTGTTTCTAATAGACCTGTATGGACTAGAGCACATCGAGTTGTTCTGTTTCAAACAGACATGTATGGATTAAAACAATAATGAAGAATAATAGTGTTAGAAATACCAGTAATGCTAGTTTAAAATGCGTAGGAGTGTCACGTAGTGACTTTTAACCTCTTGATTTGGATCCAAACATTATATAGATAGGAGAACTATGTAACCAGGAAATACTTAAATATGAACCAGGAAACACTTTTTGAGAGTCGCGATCTGCTTGGATTGATAATTAATTATAGCTTAGGGGTATATTGCTATGGCAACTGTCCTTAGATGGGACACGGAGACCAGAACAGGAAATGTCTGTCACCGGGCTTAGGGAGATATATACTGTCAAAAAGTGGACATTGGGAGATCAGTTGGGAGTTCAGTCAGAGCCAGTCTAGATTAGATCAGATGGGAACAGAGATAGTACTTGGGCTATGATCTTAATCATAAGTTAGAAATGCATTATGGGGTAAATTTAGGGACCCCAAGGTAATTGGCTCAGGCATGTGCCAGTATCAACTCAGAAACGAATAGGGACAGTCATGTTAGAGAACTTTAACTATGTGCTGCTGTATTAGAGTTTATGAAATATGTTTATTAAAAATATCTGAGACTGAAAATGTGTTGTAAATGAAGCCCATAACGCGACACGTATAAAAATTGAGCCGTTGGACCAGGATTCGAAGCGAGTACAAACCACTATATACGATGAGAAAGGAGGAAAACTGGAGAATCGTGAGTACTGTTAAACGAATGCGGGTCAACTCGGCCAATTTAAAAGTCGGCCTGGTCCAACTCGTCCTAGTCCTAATCGGCCAGATTCAATCGACCCAGCTCGGCCAAAAAATCGTTAGCCCTTAACATGGTTTACTAGAGACTTCAGATTTATACTTATTTTATTCAATAAACAAGCAGGACAGAACCTGATCCAATAGCTCATGTAGTAGCCATCTGGTAGTGGTATGGGTCTATTCTGTTTTCAGAAATTGGCGCATAAGATCAAAAGAATAGCAATTTGATTGATACAAAATGATTGCCAATTAGCTACCGGTGCTTTAAACGTAGTTAAATCCCCACTCAGGAGCTAATTAGTGTTATTTACATATATGTTTGTATCACTTATTATGTTTACGTTAAACTGAAAGGTGACCGTGAAACTAATTAGCACCCAATCAATAAGATAAACGTACATCACACATCAAACATCCATTATTTAATTAATTTGCAGTTTTCTGTAGTATGTAAGAAAAAAAAGATTTGATTGGTACTTCTTACAATAAATTTGATTAGATGAAATTGCACGATGTACATTTTAATTGGACAAAAGCCTAATTGCATAATAATAGATTTTGATTGGTTTTTCACGCTATGCACGTGGCAGAAATAAGACGACAATATGTTCCTATTATTCATCTAACAGTTTACCGTTCTATGTGATCTTCATGATTGTTAACAGAAAATGTAACTATTCATTTAAAAAAAATGTAAAATAGAAATTAAGATAAAATGCTTGTTGTTCAGACCATTTGTTCACGCTATGCACGTGGCATAAATGAGATGTCCAAGCAAGCGACCACGTGTTCCTGTTAGCCCTTCAACAGATTACCGATATATGTGATTTTTCATGATTGTTAACCTAAATTCGAACCTTTTTGTATAAAAAAAATGGTAATATAAAAATTAAGACATAAGGCTTGTTGTTCAGCCCATTTGTTCACGCAATGCACGTGGCATAAATGAGATGACCAAGGAAGCGATCACATATTCCAATTTGTTTGCAGTGGACAAAATGGTTTCAACATAAGCGCGTTTATTGGGAAAGAATAACGTTTTCTCCACTGTACTATTATTTGTCATCAGAAGGTAATTATTTCACAGGTTATTTAATTCATGTAATAAAATATATAAGTGAAGTTAATACCTTGTTCCTTGTATCTTGTTCCATTTAATTGTGTTTCTGTATGTTATGGTGTATGTATCTTCTCAACAAAGACATAAAATACAGTAAAACCTCTTTATTACGACCCCTAAAAAGAGGGCTAATTCGTTTTATGAAAGACAGGTGGTAGCTTAAATTAACGAAAGGTGAAGGTGAATCAGCTTTCTGTTTCACATTCACCTTGAATAGGCTTGGTATAAGCATTCGCCTGCATTGAACATCAGATAGTTAACGTACTTCAGTGATAGTAATAGAGAGGTTTTACTGTATTAGAATCTTATCTAAAATAAAAGAATGTATGAAAACCGTCAATATAAAAGTTGGCCGAGTTGGACCAAATGGCTTAGGACGAGATGGAATTTGGCCGAATTGGACCGTGGCCGAGTTGAAAATTGGCCGAAGTGACCTGTTACCTGTTAAACTCTTTTGTGTTTTAAAATGGCAGATCAGAATATTTCAAAATTATTGCAAAACGTTTCTATGTCTTTAAATGCTTGCAGTATTGCAGAGAATGTACCTAATTTTCACGGGGATTCAAAATTGTTTAAAAACTGGGTGAAGCAAATTGAGACATATGGGGTTGTTTATGGATTAAATGGAAATCAGCTTAAATTAACAGCCTTTCAAACAAGTAAATATACTGTTAGCGACTACATTCAGAGATATTTGTCTAAAAATCCACAAGCAAAGTGGGAAGATTTTAAAAATGATTTGGAAGCAAGATTTGGTGAGGTTCATGACGCACACTATTGTTTAAAATTACTCGGTAAAATTAAACAAAATGCAGGAGAAAATATTCACATTTATGCAGAAAGAATTTGGAATTTGGCAAAAGAGGCTTACAAAAACGTTAGTGGAGAATTGCAAATTATTGAAACACAGTTAACAGAGATTGTTATTGATGGTCTGGCAGAAAAAGATATAAAATTTGAACTTATGAAACTACAACCTCAGAGTTTTGAAAAAGCGGTTACTTTTGCTGCAAATGAGATAACAGTTAGAGAAAGAGTTAAATTAAGAGACAATTCAGAACAGAACTCGAATTTCAGACCGACAATTAAAACGAGAAGAAAGAAAACTGTTAGCTTAAAACCTAGACTATATTGTACACACTGTAGGAACATTGGACATATTGTTGATGACTGTAGACATAGGATTAAAAGCAATAAAATGTTCTCAATGAAAAGAAATAAGAGATTTAGAGAGAGACAAACGCAAAATAAATGGCGGCCTAATTTTAAATGTTGGAATTGTGGGAATAAAGGTCACATCCGTCGAGTTTGTAGAAAGCCTAGAGTTTCTAGACCGAGATGCAATAGAAAATCTTTAAACGGGAAAACTTTCGTCATAATGAAGTCGTTGACGAAAGTTCAAACAAGCAAACGTACACAATTAACTTATGCGGAAATCCTGCTTCGTGCTTAATACGAACGGGCAGACAAAACTTCAGGGCGTTGGTAGACACGGGTGCTGGTGTGAATTTAATAAGTCTCAAAGCTTATAAAATGTTAAAGAACAGACCGAAACTAATGCCAGAAAATATACAATTAAAATCAGTTAATGGAGGTTTTCTTAAAATACATGGGTGTACATTACTTAATTTCAAAATTGGGATGATTGAAAAAGTTCACAAATTCGTTGTTGTCGATAATGTAAGAAATATGATTCTAGGGAGAGATTTTCTACAAGAAAATGATGTTAGATTATATTTCGATTTAGGCTGTTTGAGAATAGACGACTGCTATGTTTCACTAGAAGAAGATCACCACATTGCTTCAATAACAAGATTAAGTAAAAGTGCAGTATTAAAGCCACAAACTGTCAATGTTGTTTTTGCAAAATTAAAGAAACATGAAGGATTTAAGACAAAAACGACTTATGACTTCAAACACATTAGCAATTCATTTTTGATAATCAACCAGAATTAGAAGTTGTCGATTCCGTGGTAGAACTTACAGCAGACAGAAAAATTCCAGTATTGGTTATTAACAATAGTCACAAGACAATTAAACTTAGAAAAAGGTGTGCACTAGGAAAGATTAATTCAATTAACGATCAAGAGATTAGCTCAGTGGAAGAAACAACCAGAAATAATTCAGTAAATACAGGTTTAACAATCGCCAGTTACAACTGTAAGGTTGAATACATTCCGGGCAAACAGAATATAGTTGCTGATTTCTTAAGCAGACCGCCTGCTTGTAAAACAAAGATTAATCAGAGTACTGAAAGTACTGAAGATGGGTGTGAATTAGATCAAGAATGTGTGTTAGATATCAATGATAAAACATATGAGATCTCCCCGCAAGGTAGCAATTCTGAAAAAGCCCAAGGCGTTAACCTAATTGATTCAACACACCTAAATTTAAAGCAGATTGTTGATAAAGAATGTGAGTTGCCAGATTCTTTCATAGAGCCACTCAAAGAAGTGTCAGAATGTGACATGAAAATTGAACAAAACAAAGATCCCAAAATTCTAGAGTTAAGGATGAGACTGAAACATGGGAAGCCTAGCAAAACAGAAGAAAATAGATTTCTTGAGGTAGATAATATATTGCACTATATTTCAAATGTAGATGACGAGATTATATGTTCCGACACATATGACTGGAATGGTAATAAACCAATACCATGACGAGAATGGCCACCCGGGTTGTCAAAAGCTATTTCATACAATTAAACAGAATTATTACTGGCCGGGTATGTTTAAAGAGTTATATGCATATGGCAACAAATGTGTTAATTGCCAGCTTCGCAATCTAACTGCTATTAAAGCACCTATGTCAGATGAATTTAAGAAGCATTTACGAAGTAAAAATTCAAATAATTTTCAGAATCAGGCTGTAGGTGACGCTGAAACAGATAATATATCTGATAGGTCAGAAGGAGAAGAGTTAAAGACTCAAAGGGCTATTTCTGACAACAGAGACTCAGATGACATGGAGATAGATGCTATCTCAACTGTACCCAAATATAGGCGTAAACGAAAAGAGAAACCTGCCAAGCAGACTGTTAACAAGAGGGCCAGAATGGCCCTGACATCGCTCACCAGGCAGTCAGAGGAGAAGATTTTCAAAGTTTTCATTATATGTTTCTATAGAAAACTAGCCACCCCTGGGGCGGGGCCAATTTTGACCCCAGGGGCATAATTTATACAACTTTGTAGAGGACCTGAACATGATGCTATGTGTCAAATATGAAAGCTGAGAATCTTCCAGTTTCAGAGGAGAAGATTTTCAAAGTTTTCACTATATGTTTCTATTGAAAACTGGCTACCCCTGGGGCGGGGCCAATTTTGACCCCAGGGGCATAATTTATATAACTTTTGTAGAGGACCTAAACATGATGTTATGTGCCAAATATGAAAGCTAAGAACCCTGTAGATTCAGAGGAGAAGCTTTACAAAGTTGTCACTATATGTTTCTATTGAAAACTGACCACCCCTGGGGCGGGGCCAATTTTGACCCCAGGGGCATAATTTAAATAACTTTTGTAGAGGACCTAAACATGATGTTATGTGCCAAATATGAAAGCTGAGAACCCTGTAGATTCAGGAGAAGATTTTTCAAAGTTTTCACTATATGTTTCTATTGAAAAGTAGCTACCCCTGGGGCGGGGCCAATTTTGACCCCAGGGGCATAATTTATATAAATTTGGTGGAGGACCTGAACATGATGCTATTTGCCAAATATGAAAGCTGAGAACCGCCCAGTTTCAGAGAAGAAGATTTTCAAAATTTTACTATATATTTCAATAGAAAACAAGGCATCCCTAGGGCGGGGCCAATTTTGACCCTAGGGGCATAATTTATAACTTTTGTAGAGGACCTGAACTTGATGTTATGTGCCAAGTATGAAAGCTGAGAACCTTCTAGATTCAGAGGAGAAGATTTTCAAAGTTTTCATAATATGTTTAGCACTATTGAAAACTGGCCACCCCTTGGGCGGGGCCAATTTTGACCCCAGGGGCATTATTTATATAACTTTTGTAGAGGACCTGAACATGATGCTATGTGCCAAATATGAAAGCTGAGAGCCTTCCAGTTTAAGAGGAGAAGATTTTCAAAGTTTCACTATATGTTTCTATTGTAAACTGGCTACCCCTGGGGCGGGGCCAATTTTGACCCCAGGGGCATAATTTATATAACTTTTGTAGAGGACCTGAACATGATGCTATGTGCCAAATATGAAAGCTATGAGCCTTCCAGTTTAAGAGGAGAAGATTTTCAAAGTTTCACCATATATGTTTCTATTGAAAACTGACCACCCCTGCGGCGGGGCCA
The DNA here is from genome assembly GCA_963576725.1 of Azorinus chamasolen. Classification (NCBI taxonomy): domain Eukaryota; kingdom Metazoa; phylum Mollusca; class Bivalvia; order Cardiida; family Solecurtidae; genus Azorinus; species Azorinus chamasolen. Next base: position 40,497,389 of record OY755253.1, on the reverse strand, counting down.
ATTTTGACCCCAGTGGCATAATTTATATAACTTTTGTAGAGGACCTAAACATGATGCTATGTGCCAAATATGGAAGCTGAGAACTCTGTAGATTCAGAGAAGAAGATTTTCAAAGTTTTCACTATGTTTCTATTAAAAACTGGCTACCCCTGGGGCGAGGCCAATTTTGACCCCAGGGGCATAATTTATATAACTTTTGTAGAGGACCTGAACATGATGTTATGTGCCAAATATGAAAGCTGAGAACCTTCCAGTTTCAGAGGAGAAGATTTTCAAATTTTACTATATATTTCAATAGAAAACAAGGCACCCCTGGGGCGGGGCCAATTTTGACCCCAGGGGCATAATTTATATAACTTTTGTAGGGGACCTACAGATGATGCTATGTACCGAGATGAAAGCTGAGAACCCTGTAGATTCAGAGGAGAAGATTTTTAAAGGTTAAAATTGTTGACGCCCGACGACGCACGACGCACGCCGACGGACATCAGGCGATCACAAAAGCTCACCCTGAGCACAAAAGTGCTCTGGTGAGCTAAAAATGCTTTAGCTTCCTGTCTCAATGTTCTATTAGATTCCCTATAGAACAAGATATCTAAGTAGGGTTAATGAGTGTATGTTTGCAAATAAGACTTCAACATAGTGTAAATAGATGTTATGTAAAGGAATCATATCTAATAGGGCCGGTATACGACTGATTGACCGGACTGCTATGTAAATGACTGACATGTGGCCAGTAGTACGGGTAAAATGTGTACTTTTTATGAGGTAACCCATAAGCTTGATCGATAATTAATATGCAAGAGTGCACGTCATAAAACCCACCACTTAACTAGCTGATTGTAAATTCAGGCGGGCATCAACAATAAAAAATAAGAAGATGCTGTAATAAAGTTGCTGTTTTAAATGACTTTTTGTAGCTATAGGTTAAGAATTGGAATAAAATTGGGTCTTAGGTACTCCTCTGCATAAGCAAAGATTTCAAGGCGGAAACTATCTTTATTAATAATGAGTAAATACATAGGAATATGTTTTATTAATAATTGATATGCCATGAAATACACAAGCGGGTGATACAGTTCTCCAAATGGTGACCATGTTATGGTGTGCTTACATCGAGCATTCAAGGGTTGAGTTAAAAAGACTTTGACACCAGATAGAAGAGGAGAAATAAAACGGAGAAAAATCTCTCTGTTTGAGTTGGAGACGAACTATGAAATATTTGTGGTCATTAACTTTTGTGTAAATAGCCGGATATGAACATTGTCTATTGTTTTATTCATATAAACATGCGTGTATATACAAGATACTTGTCGGACAGCATTGAATCGGCGCAGAACGTGGGAACCAGAGAGACCTGAACCAGACAGCTAAAGTCGAGTCCGTGGTTACCATGACAACAACAAGCAAACACTAACGGAAACCAGTCGAGACAACCAGGGACGAATGAGCGGTTACTATGGCAACAGTAACAACCCACAGTAGGTCACCAGCCGAAAACGACAAGCAGACATTAGTAGAAGTTACCGTAATTATATTAATTTCATAGGCAATTTACTTACTTGTTACATGCATATAATCCATTTAATTCTTTTTAGTTCCAGTTTTAAAGCCATTCTATGTGATTTTATATGTGCACTGTCAAAATGCTTATACTATATAACTAGTTAGTAAGAGAATTTATACGCAAGGAATATCAATTAGGTCGGATATTAAAACTCATTACTCAGCTTAAAAGGTGACAATTGCTAACTGCCAAATGTGTCAAAATTAATTGGTACTCATTTAACACCATTATTTCCTATACTCAAGTTAATTAAGAAAGGTGTTAATTAATTGAGATGTTACGAGCATCTGCTCAATTCTGAGTTTGACTGTCAGTTTAGTGAGTAAAATGGAATGTTAAGTAACTAAGTCATGAAAATTATAAGTACGCTACTGTTTCGTGTTTTGATTTTTATCATTGCAGAAGACATGAGAAGTACGGTATTAGAAAGACTGTGTACAGTTCTCTCCTCAGGGACAAGGCAAAACTGTGGCTTAAAGGCGGAATACATTGTGAACTTGAACATTTACCTACACACAACGGATTACAGAGACAAAACAGTGAATTACACCTGTGTGAGAAGAACTATTGAATTGTGTGTTAATTATTATGTGTTATGAACCTGACATTTGAAGCCTTAAGCTAAATACTGACACTAGTGAATGCCTTATACAATCCTGAGAGTTCTGTAAATCGTAACATAGCGATAGAGAGTTACTGTATACAGTATTGCGTAATTAAGATGTGGTGATGGGGTTTTAAATTTTACATTTATAGATCAATATTATATTTTCATGGGCGATACAGCTAAACACGTATTAATCAGATTTAATTGATAACTCAATAAAATCTGAAATGAAGGAAGAGGCGAGTGTCACGTAGTGACTTTTAACCTCTTGATTTGGATCCAAACATTATATAGATAGGAGAACTATGTAACCAGGAAATACTTAAATATGAACCAGGAAACACTTTTTGAGAGTCGCGATCTGCTTGGATTGATAATTAATTTTAGCACATGCTCTACATCGTCGCTGTGCTATTAACCAATGAGGTTGCGAGATTACAGGGCGTTGGCTTCAATACTATATTGCGTAAATTTCTGTCTATTTCATCGATAAATGACAGCTGAGAATGGCAACTATCAATTTATCGGTGAAAAAAGAAAAGAAAGGACGGACTATGAAAACTGTGCAGATACAGTAGTACCCTTCTAAACGAATTACTAAATACACCATGTACACTTTTATTTGTTTAAATAGTAAAAATCTTTTTGAAAATATTATTTTAAAAAGATAATTTGCTCGAAAGGGTCTGCTGCTTTAGAGCAACCTATCCTTAATATCATTCATATTTTAAGATGATACAATGTAAAGCTTTAAAACAACTGAGCAGTACGTCGAAATGTACCATGAAAACAGTGCAAATACAGTAGTACCCTTCTAAACGAATTACTAAATACAATTTGCACATTGATAATTTCCAGATAAAATTGTCTCCATTATACGTCGACATTCACTGTTTCGTCCGCCATGTTTCAACGAAGAATGGGGCTTGCGACAAACTTTGTTCATTTCAATTTTCTTGATCGAACCGCTTCAGCCAATCAGTATGGTTTGCTTTGCAACTTTGCAATATTTTGGCGGGAAATATGACGGGCGACGGTAGAGCATTGTGCTAAATAGCTCAGAGCATGTTTATTTCATACTACAGAATATAGTCCTCTCGGCGCGTCCCGCGCCTTGAGGACTATATTCCGTAGTATGAAATAAAAATGCTCTAACCTATACCTAGCTTAGGGGTATATTGCTATGGCAACTGTCCTTAGATGGGACACGGAGACCAGAACAGGAAATGTCTGTCACCGGGCTTAGGGAGATATATACTGTCAAAAAGTGGACATTGGGAGATCAGTTGGGAGTTCAGTCAGAGCCAGTCTAGATTAGATCAGATGGGAACAGAGATAGTACTTGGGCTATGATCATAAGTTAGAAATGCATTATGAGGTAAATTTAGGGACCCCAAGGTAATTGGCTCAGGCATATGCCAGTATCAACTCAGAAACGAATAGGGGCAGTCATGTTAGAGCACTTTAACTATGTGTTGCTGTATTAGAGTTTATGAAATATGTTTATTAAACATATCTGAGACTGAAAATGTGTTGTAAATGAAGCCCATAACGCGACAGGACCTCACACAGACCTCTAATCTATAATGCGAAGCGCCTCACGCAGACAAAACGATCGCTTACATTACAATATAAGTAACGATCAACCGGAATAGACAAGTCACTGTCATATAACAAGACAAAATTAAAACGGAACAAAAAGAGATCAGACAATCTACCGAAACGCAACATGTGATCCAGATTTTCATAGCCAGTATTCTGGACTAACCCTTTCAATGCGGGAAACGAATCACTAATGGCAAACAGTGTGCGACAGATGAGAGGGCTCCTTTATGCATTGTTTGTCATAGTACCTTTTCTTTTTCAAAAAGCTCTGAATATTTGCAGTAAACTCAACCTGTTTGAATTTTGGAATAGTTCATTTGAAAGTGGAAGTGGTTAATGATGTAATTACACACTTGCGACTCATTAAACCTTTTGAGAAAACTATTGACCGCGTGTCGAACAGTTTCGATCCTGTTACTCGGCATCTCGTGTCGAGCCAAGCATCTCGGCATCTCGTGTGGAGCCAAGCATCTCGGCATCTCGTGTGGAGCCAAGTTTCTCGGCATCATATGTGGAGCCAAGCTATTTACACACAGCTGTCAGGTTGCAATTTGCTGGCATAGGGTTAAAATTGACATAGTCTATGTTCTATACGATACCAGTATTAGTATATAGCATGCATGAGAAAAGAGTTGGTTTAATGTATATGTTTACAGAATCGGTCTATATTCACATATATGTTTTTGCTGCTGTTATTGCAGAATTAGCGGGATTTGTGTTTGGATTTGTTTGTTGGTTTGTGCAAGATTGCTTTAAAAAAAGATTAAAACGTTTTGAAGATATATCATACAAACACACACGGGATATATATTGTACAAATAAATGTATAATGACGTTTCCGGGTACATGTCTATCTGTCTGTCCACCAGTTTCATACTCTAAATGTCATATGGTGATAATATAAATAATAATAATTATTATAATAAGAGTAATAATAGAAATACAAATACGAGTAACTCGGTTTCTTATCAGGGTTCAAACTTGTTTCTTAAAATAAATTTAAGACTGCTCCAATTTGATACCTGAAGCAGACGATAATCTCAGCGGACGAAATTTATTTGGCGCCAAAAGAGTTAAATAGGAATTACAGGAGAAAACACGTCCAAGTAAAATCGAGTACACGTACACATTTAACATAAAGTACAGCCTGTCTATAGCGGCCATTAAACAGTTGGTGTTAGGGTTAGGTAAGTCGAAAATAATGGAGCTTTCTGTATTAAACAGCATTTGCTTGTTAGCGTATGCTCAATAAATTATTGCTCTATTAAGACAGGTTCTACTGTATTTAAAATAATTTTCAACATTAGCATTAACCCTTTACTCCATGATTATTTATGCAAGAAATAATTAGATTACTTGTTATAATAGCACATTGGTTTGGTCATGGCAGAACTGTAGAATCATATCTATATTATAAGCAAACAGAGCTGACCCTGATCAGACAGTTCCAGAGAAGTCATCTGATCTGGGTCTACTCTGTTTGCAAAGGCGTAATATGGCGTATCTATGGAGTACAGGGTTAACAGTCATATCAACATATGTTCCTATAATACATGTAGTTTTAATAAATACACGTTTTAAAGTTTCTGATTCTCGTTCAAACATTGTAATTGAATAGGTTCAAATAATTAAGTTATAGAAGTGACTTGCATGTGCGTTTTCTTTAGCACCTTTGCTTTACCGCTGCGACGGTTGACTGGTGCCATACCCGAAAACTGAGCACCGGTAGGGATTATGAACCATTTACTCCATGACAATTCATGTAAGAAATAATGACATGGATATCAATTAGTTTAATTTTACAATCAGGCATACACGCAGAATATTTGTTCCATGGCAGAAGCTGTAGAACCATATCTTTATTATTTCATAAGCAAACAGAATAGACCCAGAATAGACGTCTCTGATCTGGGTCTATTCTGTGGGCAAAGGCGTAGACAGGCGTATTTATGGAGTGGCGTGTTAACCCTTTCTCTGGTCTGTATTTAGCCCAAATTTTAATACCTACTGAATATTCATTAACAAAATAGTTATAAGGAAATAAGGAAGGTGGAACACTGTAGCTATTTTTAGAAAGTAATGGAACAGATCTATCAAATTTGATTGGCAAACAGAGCAGACCCTGAATCCTACAGAAGCCGTCTGATCTAGGTCTACTCTGTTTGCAAATGCGTGAAAACACGTATATATGAGGGAAAGGGTTAAACATAGTTTGGGTTCTGGGTTTACCGACATTCGAGATTCATGTTCTGTATTCCTTTACCTGATTGCTATTCATGTATGAAATGATGAATGAATGGATATCAATAGGCTGGATGTTTATAATGAATGATGCATTGTGTTTACTGTTTATCGGTTCTATTTCACAAGAGCACACAGAGAAGACCTTGTTCAGACGGCTCCTACAGGACGTGTCTAATCCGTTTCTATTCTGTTCTCATTTAATTGCGTTTATCAGATATGCGTTAAAATGCGTTTCTATCAGGTAAATGCGTTTCTATCAAATAGATGGTTAAAATGTTCCCTGAAGCAAACGCTGATTAGAAGTCTGTAAAATGCAATATACAAATATGTGTTAATTTGCACCACGTGATCCAGATGTACTACAATATCCAACATACCATGTGGCTGCATTTTTATGATAGACAGTGGTTACAAGTTTTAGATTAATGTGAGGCTTTTGGATTCCGTATTTGTCCGTTTTTTCGCTAATTGTCGGATAATAAGACCGTTTTTGCGAAGAAAGTCGCGTGTAGAGGAACGGTTATCGTGCGCACTTCGTAAATAGATAGTGTCAAGATAATGTGAACTGTCACCGTGCTAAATGCGTATTGAACAGACTGATTCCTCGTTAAAACTTCGTAAATAGAGACTTAAAAAGATTATGAGCTGTTATCGTGGTCAATGCCGATTGAACAGACAGGTTCCTCGTTAAACCTCGTAAATAGAGACTTCAAAAGAATGTGAACTATTATCGGTGTACATTGGATTGAATAGACTGACTTCTCGTTAAACTTCGTAAATAGAGACTTCAAGAGAATATGAACTATTGTCGTTGTACATTGGATTGAATAGACTGACTTCTCGTTAAACTTCGTAAATAGAGACTTCAAGAGAATATGAACTATTATCGTTGTACATTGGATTGAATAGACTGACATCTCGCTTAACCTCGTAAATAGAGACTTCAAGAGAATGTGGACTGGTAATGTGGTAAAGTTGGATTGAATAGACTCTTATCAAGCTAAAGGTCAAATGAAAAGAGACGGTTTTCTCCTTAAACTGCGTGACTGTCAAGTGAATAAGAACCATTTTCGCGATAAATGTCAGGTGAATAAGATTGTTGCAGTGCTAATAGAGATATTATTTCCATGCGAACAGTCGCATGAACATTTAATAGCTTAATTCTTTCTGCTTTTTTTTTTTTTTAAATAAGGATTTTATAATCACTATTTAAAACGATGGACTCTGATTCCAAGCAAACAGTGCCGATTCGGATCCAATGTTCTCTTCTATCATTAAAACTGATCTTGATTGATCACAAATACCCTTGTCCCAATAGGACGATACCTACTAGTCTAACCTATCATAGAGAATTCGATATACGCAACACGCTTGAATAACTGCCTTTGATATTAACTCTTGGTATGTCTGCTGCATGCCTGAATAGGACCGCTCTGGGATTCTCTGGGATAACAACTTTTATGGACAAATGATCTGATTCATTCACATGGTAAATCATTTTATAATATGGCTTCCAGTACTTTTGTTTAGGGATTTGCTCGTTGAGCTTGTCATGGTTTCACAGTCAGATGACGACCTTATCATGAATCACCGATGTAGAAGTTTCACACCATTGCAGACCCGTGTCAAGTTTGTTTTTCAATGGATTAATAAAGCTTAATAATTTATCCAATGAATCGTGCAAGACGTAATGACATCATAAATATTTATTAGCATAATTTTAATAATTATACAGTAAAACCCTCTAAACCGGAATTCTAGTAGAGAATATTTTAGATACGTTTAGGCAAGTGACTGCTAAATGCAGTGTGACTTTCATCCTGCACCAGGCTGCCACCTGTCCCCAAGACCGATATTTATACTAAATTGAACGTCCTGTTTAGAGAATTTTGACTGTTTATGAATACATAAATCGTCTACATAATCCCATTAGCAAACCGATAAAGGAAAATATTCTATGATAACACCAAATCGCGTCTCTACATGGTAAACGGTTGACGTCTGTCACGACACCAAAACGCGTCTCTCTATGGTGAATGGTTGACGTCTGTCACGACACCAAAACGCGTCTCTATATAGTGAATGGTTGACGTCTGTCACGACACTAAAACACGTATCTTCATAGTAAACGGTTGATGTCTGTCACGACACAAAACGCGTCTCTACATGGTAAACGGAAGACGCCTGTCACGACACCAAAACGCGTTTCTTCATGGTAAACGGTTGACGTCTGTCACGACACCTAAACGTGTCCCTCGCCGCTGTGGATTCGAATCCCGATATTGGCATTTGGATTTTTCATGTGAGGAAGCCTTCCAGTTGGCTTGCGGTAAATTGGTGGTTCTACATAGATCTTCTGTGCATGAAACAATGTAATTTTTTCCGTGCACAGAAGAACATCTGGGGTCTTCCTCTACCTGTAATTAGCTTGACGTCATGATATGACTGAAATACTGTTAAAACGACGTAAAACTCGAAAAAAATCAAACCAAACCTAAACGTGTCTCTGCGAGATAAACTGCTAAAGTCTGTCACGACACCTAAAAGTGTCTCTGCGAGGTAAACTGCTAAAGTCTGTCAAGTAGCCCAGAATAGTCCCTATCAGTAAAAAGGTTTACAGGCTATCACGATACCAAAACGTGTCTCTATCGGGTTAAAGTATGCCACGACACTAAAAGTGCCTCAATCAGATAAAGGGTCAAAATCTATCACGACACCAAAATGTGTCTCTATCAGGTAACGGGTTAAAGCCTGTCACGACACCAAAATTGTCCATATCAGGACAGCGTCAAAGTCTATCACGACACAAACATGACTCTGTCAGGTAGAGAGTTAAATTTTGTGCGACACCAAATGTGCCCCTATCAAGTAACTGGTTAAACTTTATAACGACGCCAAAAATTGTCTGTATCAGGTAAAGGGTGATTTGGGAGGGTGTCATGGAGACGTGATGTGGGACGGTGTCATGGAGACATGTGATGTGGGACGGTGTCATGGAGACATGTGATGTGGGAGGGTGTCATGGAGACATGTGATGTGGGAGGGTGCCATGCAGACATGTAATGTGGGTGGGTGTCATGGAGACATGTGATAAGGGAGTGTGTCATGGAGACACGTGCTGTGGGAGAGTGTCATTGAGACATGAGATATAGGAGGATGTCATGGAGACATGTGATGTGGGAGGGTGTCATGGAAATATGTGACGTGGGAGGGTGTCATGGAGACATGTGATGTGGGAGGGTGTCATGGAGACATGTTATGTGGGAGGGTGTCATGGAGACATGTGGTGTGGGAGGATGTCATGGAAACATGTGATGTGGGAGGGTGTCATGGAGACATGTGATGTGGGAGGGTGTCATGGAGACATGTGATGTGGGAGGGTGTCATGGAGACATGTGATGTGGGAGGGTGTCATGGAGACATGTGATGTAGGAGGATGTCATGGAGACATGTGATGTAGGAGGGTGTCATGGAAACATGTGATGTGGGAGGGTGTCATGGAGACATGTGATGTGGGAGGGTGTCATGGAGACATGTTATGTGGGAGGGTGTCATGGAGACTTGTGATATGGGAGAGTGTCATGGTGACATGTGGTGTGGGAGTATGTCATGGAGACATGTGATGTGGGAGGGTGTCATGGAGACATGTGATGTGGGAGGATGCACTGGAGACATGTGATGTTGGAGGGTGTCATGATGACATGTGGTGTTAGAGGGTGTCATGGAGACATGGTATGTGGGAGGGTGTCTGGAGACATGTGATGTGGGAGGGTGTCATGGAGACATGTGGTGTGGGAGGGTGTCATGGAGACATGTGATGCGGGAGGGTGATATGGTGACATGTGGTGTGGGAGGGTGTCATGGTGACTCATGCTGTTAGAGGATGTCATGGTGACATGTCTTGATGATGTAAGAGAGGTTTCATTGTGACACGTCTTGGTGATGTGAAAATGTGCCATGGTGACACGTGTTGTTTTGCTCAGTGTTCTTACCTGATCCAATGGGGTGTATTCTCCCACAAGCTGCACCAACGTTCGGGTTCCGTTTCATTCTATCCACGAGTAATTTGAGGGCAGACGGCTGAAAGTCCACATCTCCGTCGAGTGCAAGAACAAATGTGTTGTCAGCAATCACCTTCAGCTTTTCCTTGCTACCACCCATGGACAAAAGTTTGTGCGCCAGAAAGTAGTACATGTACATCACCTGTGAAACAGAGAAATATGACATCACATGTACAATAGCGAACTATAACATCACCTGTACCATAGAGAAATATGGCGCCATCTGTACAATAGAGAAATATGGCACCATCCGTACAATAGAGAAATATGACACAACCTGCTCAACAAAGACATATGACGTCATCTGTATAATAGAGAAATACGATGGCACATGTACGACAGAGAAATGTTTCATTACGTGTGCACCAAAGAACTGTGGCATATAGAAACCTATACAAGAATAGCTCCATTATCTTTCACAAACCCTTTGTTGTGACTACTCTTTGCAATCGTCTCCAGCAGATTGATTCTAAAGAGTTGGCCATAATATACGAGTTGGCTGAGAAACGATGATTTTAGTATTTTACCCTTCTGTCGCTATCCGCCACCAGGCTCAGTTTACAAACAACTTGCATCCTCTTGAGACACACAGTGACCCGGTGTCTCATCAGGATCCAGGCTGTGTAACATTTGTTCAGTAGATTCTAAAAGGCTTGATGGGGACGAAAGTAGGGAAAGATCCACACTAACCAAACTTTGTTCAGACATTAGTTTTTCCCAGTGGGTTAAGGGTTCTTTTATGGTTCTGAACACCAATATGTTCTATTATCCGATACCGAGTCGTCACAGAGATATTTTTCCCTCATGAAGTACTAAATTCTGAATCTGTAAACATTTGGCATAGTAACCATAGCCACAGAGAATTCTTGTACATGTAAACAAGTATTTAGTAATCAGTAATTTCGGCAGACAATCATGTGAGGAAAAAAGTGGGTGAAAACTTATAATCTGCACGTGGAATAAATTCTAAATAATTCCAACACATCAAGAAATAGTAAATAGAAAACTGAGTGTGTTGAATTACAATATGCGAGGGACTTAATCTTTTTATTCATATAAACTCCGTTTCATCCGTTTGCCAACAGTAGACCCAGATGGGGCGGTTCCTGTAGGAACTATCTGATCAGAGTCTCTTCTGTTTGCCTACTGCAGTATATAGATCGGAGTCTGCAGTTTCTGACTGAGCCAAAATGCCCTGTGTTCATAGAACTTATATATCGAATATTAATGAGATTAAATCTGGATAATGAAGGAAATGGGTCGCGAGTGATACGGATTGTTAAGGTACGACATGGTTTAATACGGAAATGACAAGGTTTGATACGGAAATAACACGGTTTAATACGGAACGACACGTGTCAGTGTGTGTGCACTGCGGATGATCAATGGTTTGCTACGGTATAAGTAAGGGTTTGACGAATAAGGACGGTCCGATACGGAATAGCACGGGGCGATACGGACCTAATTAGCAATCCGACTTACGAATAAGTACGGATTAATACGGTTTTGATACGGACTAAAACGGATCAGTACGTTCTAAAACGGTTAAGTAAGGATGTACTGCGGTTGTTTGAGTCGTGGTACATTTTTTAACATGTTCAAACATTGTCACGAATATACAAGTACTACGTATGACTACGGCTAAAATACGGAAAGCTACGGAAAACTTCAGAATGCCATGAATGATGCTGGATCGTATCCGTAGCTAGTCCCGCGTCAAATCCGTGAATGAATGTGTGACCTAGTCATTACAACAGTTATCGCATACAACCTTCAATATCAAACTAGCCAACGATCATACAACGCTCGACAAACTTTACCGAAGACATCACTGGACACTCTCCAACCAGTTACTAGCAGTATAATCGCCGCTAGGAAAGCGATGTTGTAGCTTTGACATTTGTAAGCAAATTCACACCTGATCATGTACGTTGTGTGTCCGGGTTCATATATATATACACAATGTGTAACTACTGCATGCCCAGTGACATAAAGCAGACCCGCCTCCGATGTGTGTAGCATTATATACGCACCTGGCTCCACCTCTTTCGGTGACGTATTTTGGCTTTGTCTTTGAGGTGAGCAATCAGCTTGTTACCCCCCGGTAAGCGCCAGATCAGTCGGCCACCATACGGAGTATCTATTTTCGTCGGTGGTGGAATCTTCATCCCAAATTGGTGAACAGAACTAAAAGGATATATGTGCAACAGTTCACTATATTGTGTTCGTACGAAACAGACAGCAGGTTTCCAACTGCTAACACTGTTGTATGGTTACCCGTTTACCCTGCCAATATTCATGTAAAAAATATTGACATCAGAATCATCTATTAGCCAAGGTTTCGACCGGCATGAACACAAGATGTGTTGGTAATTGCAGAAAATGAGCATCGCATCTACATGCTAAAGACTTATTTCGAGACGGCATGTGTTGCACCGTTAATATTGCCAATACAAGAAACGTACAGACAGGAAGCATGCAATAGATACAACAATACATTAAATTAACACAGGAGTCAAATCCGACCATGTTTACTTTCTTCCGAATATGTATTCGTGTAAAATTTTGAGAAATAATTGATTGTATAACAAACGGCTAATATCCCCATAGGATGTTGAATCATTCTATGTCTCAAATACCAATATTTGTATCGAAATTAGCAAGATAAGAATGAAACTTAGCGCCATACTTGAAAGACATGTAAAGACGAAATAAAAGCACACACTAGCTAAATATTACTCAGTTCATGAATTAGAACAAACATAAGAACTATTCAATGGTATTTTTTTCTCATTTCTTTTTTATTCACAACAGCAGATGTTAAGTGCTTGTGTGGCGGCCGTAAAACGTCGCCCCGTACTTCATTCTCAGTGTTGTTATACCTTCTAATCCTTCGAGAACATGAATTTCAGTACTTTTTGTTCTGAAAATTGAATACCGCTTAAGCCGGTGCTAGGGGGCATGAACAGTGTTGCATTTTCAATTAATGTTCATGAACAGACTCAATAAAACCGAGTCTGCAATTTTCTCTTTTCATGTTGCAATTTTTGCTCTCGGGGATCACCTCCCTTCAGAATTTTTGATGATTACTTGACCAGTACATACCAGTATCAGTGCCACGTCAATGGTACGGATCAGTAAACTCACCTCAGTACCACGCCCATGTTACGTTATCAATAAATACTTACCTAAGTGCCACGTTCATGGTACGTGATCAGTAAACATTCCCCTCAGTACCACAGCCATGGAACGTGATCAATAAACACTCACCTCAGTGCAAAGTCCATGGTACGTGTCAGTAAACACTCACATCAGTGTCAAGCCTGCGGTAAGTATCAGTAACTCACCTTAGTACCACGTCAATGATGCATATCAATAAACATTTACACCAGTGTCATGCCCATGTTAAGTGATCAATAATCATTCACCTTAGTGCCACATCCATGGTACGTGATCAATAAACACTCACCTCAGTGCCACGACCATGGTACACGATCAATAAACACTCACCTTAGTGCAACGTCAATGGTACGTGATCAATAAACACTCGTCTCAATACGACGTCAATTGGACGTTATCAGTAAACACTCATCTGAGTGACACGTCATGTTACAGATAAGTAAACATTTACCTCAGTGCTACGTCAATGGTACGTATCAGTAAACACAAATGTCAGTGCCATGTCAATTGCACTTGATCAGTAATCAGTAAACACTCACCTCAGTGCCACCTCAATGGTACATATCAATAAATATTCACCTCGGTGCCACATCAATCATGCGGAACAGTAAAGACTCACCCTATAAGTGAAACGCTAACGGTGCGTGATCAGTTAATACTCACCTCAATGCTACGTCAATGGTACGGATCAGTAAACACGCACCTCAGTGCCACGTTAATGGTATGATGACGTGACTAGTACACATTCACCTGAGTGCCACGTCAATGGTACGTGATCAGTAAACACTCATCGGAGTGCCACATCAATAAAACGGATCAGTATTCACTGACCCCAGTGCCACCTCAATGGTGCGGACCAGTAAACACTCACCTAAGTGCCACCCCAATCGTTCGGATCAGTTAACACTCACCTCAGTACCACGTCAATTGTACGAACCAGTGAGCACTCACATGAGTGCCACGTCAAAGGTACGTGATCAGTAAACACTCATCTTAGTGTCATATCAGTGGTACGTTATCAGTAAATGGAAAAGTAGTAAATTCAAGCAGGCAAAGCCACATACAAGAAGCAACCACCACCAAAACACCGATAGACAGCATGACACACATACACACACACAACCACACACCCAAACGCACACTCACACACGAGATGAACACAGAAAACACCAAGACATACAAGAACCAGAGACAAACGTTCCACACATGAACAAAATCACAAGCACAATGACGCAAGGCAAACAAAAGGAAGGGTGACAAAGAGAGTACCGCCTTGGCACGGTCAGTAGCAAAAACACCACTGGGGGTTTAAACCGGTTTACGGACGTCCTAACCTCACACTTCTCTCAAAGTCACCCTAGCTTTACAACTCATCTTAGTGCCGTGTCAATGGTACGTTATCAATAAACACTCGTGCCACCTGAATGGTACGTATGAATAAACATTCACCTCAGTGTCATGCCAATTGTACTGATTCGTTAACACTCACCTCAGTGCCACGTCAAGTGTACGGATCAGTTGCTTCACGTAACCGTTTGCACGTGCCTGCTCTCCCGAGTACTCGAAGGCGTCGTCAAAATAGATATGTGCTGAAATAGGAACCATATTTTATGTAATGTTCCGTCTGGCCGAACTGCATGTTAAATAAAGACCATTTGAGCATTTTCAAAACAATGTTTCAAAGATCCTTTAAGATTTCATTTTTTTTTATTCGTACACTTTCATACCCAACACACGTTAGTGCAGCGGCTCCCAAACCTTCATAATAAACACACGCTAGCGATCCTTTAAGAGTTTATACTCATCATACGTTTTTGTTCGTACATGTTCATACTCAACGCACGTTAGCACAGCAGCCCTAAAACCTTCATACTCGACACACGCTAGCGATCTTTTAAAATTTCATACTCAACACACGTTAGCGATCCTTTAAGAATTCATACTCAACACACGTTAGCGATCCTTTAAGAGTTCATATTCATCACAAGTTTTTCATTCGTACACTTTCATACTCAACACACATAAGCGCAGCGGCCCTCAAACCTTCATAATCAACACACTTTAGTACAGCGGCCTTCAAACGGTCCTACTCAACACACGTTAGTACAGCAGCCTTCAAATCGTCCTTCTCAACACACATTAGCACAACGGCCTTCAAACTGTTATACTCAACACCCTTAGCACAGCAGCCTTCAAATCTTTATACTCAACACATGTTAGTACAGTGGCCCTCAAACTTTCTTTCTCAACACACCTTAACACAGAGGCCCTCAAACCTCATACGCAAAACACGTTATCACAGCGGCCCTTCAAACATTCCTACTCAACACACGTTAGTACAGCGGCCTTCAACCTCATTCGCAACACACGTTAGCACAGCGGCCCTTCAAACATTCCTACTCAACATACGTTAGTACAGCGGCCCTCAAACCTCATACGCAACACACGTTAGCACAGCGACCTTCAAACCTTTATACTCAAAACACATTAGTACAGCGACCCTTAAACCTTCCTTCTCAACACACGTTAGTACAGCGGCCTAGAAACCTTTATACATGTCCTCAACATACCTTAGTACAGCGGCCCTCAAACCTTCATACTAGACACACGTTAGCGATCGTTTAAAATGTCATACTCAGCACACGTTAGCGATCCTTTTAGAGTTCATACTCATCGCACGTTTTTCATTCCTACACTTTCATACTCAACACACGTACGCCCAGCGGCCCTCAAACCTTCATACTTAACACACGTTAGCGCAGCGGCCTTCAAACCTTCATGCTCAAACACACGTTAGTACTGCGGCCTTCAAACCTTCCTACTCAACACATGTTAGTACAGTAGCCTTCAAACCTTCATACTCAACACTCGTTAGTACAGTGGCCCTCAAATTTTCTTTCTCAACACACCTTAGCACAGCGGCTTTCAAACATTTATACTCAACACACATTGGTACAGCGGCCCTCAAACCTCATACGCAACACACGTTAGCACAGCGGCCCTTCAAACATTCCTACTCAACAAACATTAGTACACCGACCCTCAAACCTTCATACTCAACATACGCTAGTACAGCGGCCTTCAAACCTTTATACTCAACACACATTAGTACAGTGGCCCTCAAACTTTCCTACTCAACACACGTTAGTACAGCGACCCTCAAACCTTCATGTTCAACATACGTTAGTTCAGTGGCTATCAAAGCTTTATACTCAACACACATTAGTACAGCGGCCTTCAAACATTCCTACTCAACAAACGTTAGTACAGCGGCCCTCAAACCTTCATACTCAACATACGCTAGTACAGCGACCCTCAAACCTTCATACTCAACATACGCTAGTACAGCGGCCTTCAAACCTTTATACTCAACACACATTAGTACAGTGGCCCTCAAACTTTCCTACTCAACACACGTTAGTACAGCGACCCTCAAACCTTCATGTTCAACATACGTTAGTTCAGTGGCTATCAAAGCTTTATACTCAACACACATTAGTACAGCGGCCTTCAAACATTCCTACTCAACAAACGTTAGTACAGCGGCCCTCAAACCTTCATACTCAACATACGCTAGTACAGCGGCCCTCAAACCTTCATACTCAACATACGCTAGTACAGCGACCCTCAAACCTTCATACTCAACACACATTAGTACAGCGGCCCTCAAACCTTCATACCCAATATACGTTAGTACAGCGGCCCTCAAACCTTCATACTCAACATACGCTAGTACAGCGGCCCTCAAACATTCCTACTCAACACACGTTAGTACATCGGCCTTCAAACCTTTATACTCAACAAACGTTAGTACAGCGGCCTTCAAACCTTTATACTCAACACACATTGGTACAGCGGCCCTCAAACCTCATACGCAACACACGTTAGTACAGCGGCCTTCAAACCTTCCTACTCAACATACGTTAGTACAGCGGCCCTCAAACCTTCATACTCAACATACGCTAGTACAGCGGCCCTCAAACATTCCTACTCAACACACGTTAGTACAGTGGCCTTCAAACCTTTATACTCAACACACGTTAGTACAGCGACCATCAAACTTTCCTACTCAACACACGTTAGTACAGCGGCCCTCAAACCTTCCTACTCAACACACATTAGTACAGCGGCCCTCAAACATTCCTACTCAACACACATTAGTGCAGCGGCCTTCAAACCTTCCTACTCAACATACGTTAGTACAGCGACCCTCAAACCTTCATACTCAACATACGTTAGTTGAGTGGCTATCAAAGCTTAATACTCAACACACATTAGTACAGCGGTCCTCAAACCTTCCTACTCAACACACGTTAGTACAGCGGCCTTCAAACCTTTATACTCAACACACGTTAGTACAGCGACCATCAAACTTTCCTACTCAACACACGTTAGTACAGCGGCCCTCAAATCTTCATACTCAACACACGTTAGTACAGTGGTCCTCAAATTTTCTTTCTCAACACACCTTAGCACAGCGGCTTTCAAACATTTATACTCAACACACGTTGGTACAGCGGCCCTCAAACCTCATACGCAATACACGTTAGCACAGCGACCCTCAAACCTTCGACACAACACATTAGTACAGCGACCTTCAACACTTTATACTCAACATGTGTTAGTACAGCGGCCCTCAAACCTTCATACTCACACACACGTTAGTACAGCGGCCATCAAACCTTCCTACTCAACAAATGTTAGTACAGTAGTCCTCAAACCTTCTTATTCAAAACACAGCGGCCCTCAAACGTTCCTACTCAACACACGTTAGTACAGCGGCCCTCAAACATTCCTACTCAACACACATTAGTACAGCGGCCTTCAAACATTCCTACTCAACACACATTAGTACAGCGGCCTTCAAACCTTCCTACTCAACATACGTTAGTACAGCGACCCTCAAACCTTCATACTCAACATACGTTAGTTCAGTGGCTATTAAAGCTTTATACTGAACACACATTAGTACAGCGGCCCTCAAACCTTCCTACTCAACACACGTTAGTACAGCGGCCTTCAAACCTTTATACTCAACACACGTTAGTACAGCGACCATCAAACTTTCCTACTCAACACACGTTAGTACAGCGGCCCTCAAACCTTCATACTCAACACACGTTAGTACAGTGGCCCTCAAATTTTCTTTCTCAACACAGCTTAGCACAGCGGCTTTCAAACATTTATACTCACACGTTGGTACAGCGGCCCTCAAACCTCATATGCAATACACGTTAGCACAGCGACCCTCAAACCTTTGACACGACACATTAGTACAGCGACCTTCAACACTTTATACTCAACATGTGTTAGTACAGCGGCCCTCAAACCTTCATACTCACACACACGTTAGTACAGCGGCCAGCAAACCTTCCTACTCAACACATGTTAGTACAGTAGTCCTCAAACCTTCCTATTCAAAACACACGTTAGTACAGCGGCCCTCAAACGTTCCTACTCAACACACGTTAGTAGTTTAAGCAGACATTAATTTTACTGCAGGATTGAATCATTTAAGCCTTTTATTTATGCAAACGTCTTTTCACGCCTTTGCAAACAGAGAATAAAATAAGATAAGGATAAACTATGTTTGCTTGTAGGATTATTAGAACTGATTCTTAGTTTTTACCATGACCAACCATTTCTGTGTTTATATTCATAAAAAACGAATCTAATCAATAATGATGTAATTATTTCTTACATAAATGCTCATGAGGGAAAGAGTAAAGACAACATTTGCTGTCGACAGCTGACTGGGTGCGATATATACCTTCAAATTCATAATAGTCTGGGTCTCTGATTCCAAAGAAAAGCTGAAGATTTCTTCTGGCGCATTGGTCCTCGTCCATTCTGTAACAACAAACGCAACGGTAAATCAATTTAAAAAGGACATACGGATAAAGGTCGGCAGTCGTGATCAATGGGGCGAGACAGTGATACTAGGCGGGGTGGGCGGGTGGGAGAGTGGTGCAGTTGGTGGCAGGGGCAGCGAACTGTGAGGTGGAGTCTATACGGTGATGGACACAGATATCAGTGCGGGTTAGGTAGGTCAGAGGCAGTGACCAGTAGGGTGTGGGGTGGGTGGGGTGGTAGACAAGAGACAGTGATCAGTGTGGGGCGGGTAGGCCAGATACAGTGATCAGCGTGGTGGGGTGGGTAGGTCAGAGACAGTGATCAGTGTGGTGTGGCGAGGTCGGGATAGAAAAAGTGATCAATTTGGTGAGGTGGGTAGGTCAGAAACAATGGTCAGTGTGGTGGGGTGGGTAGGTCAGAGATAGTAATGAGTGTGGTGGGAGTGTGTAGGCCAGAGACAGTGATTAGTGTGGTGGGACTGGGTTTGGCAGAGACAGTGACCAGTCTGAGAGGGTGGGTGGAGTGGGTGGGTAGGGCAGAGACAGTGATCACTTAGGTTGGGTTGGTAGGGCAGAGACTGTGACCAGTGTAGTGGAACACAGAGAGGATAGAAACAGTGATCAGCGTGGTAGGTTGGGTAGGTCAGAGGCAGTGATCATTGGGTGGAGTAGGTAGGCCAGAGACCGTGATCAGTGCGATGGTGTAGGAATGGTAGGCCAGATAAGTGTGGTGGGATCGATAGGCAAGAGGCAGTGATCAGTAGGGTGGGTGGATCGGCCAGAGGCAGTGATCAGTAGGGTGGGGTGGGTAGGTCAGAGGCAGTGATCAGTGGGGTGGTGGGTAGGCTAGGGACAGTTATCAGTGTGGTGTGGTGGGTAGGCCAGAGGCAGTGATCAGTGTGGTGGAGTGGGTTGGTCAGAGACGGTAATCAGTGTCGTGGGGTGGGTAGACCAGAGACAGTGATCAGTGTGGTGGGGCGAGGTCGGGATAGAGACAGTGATCAGTTTGGTGAGGTGGGTATGTCAGAGACGGTGATCAGTGTGGTGTTGTGGGTAGGCCAGAGACGGTGATCAGTGGGTGGGTGGAGAGGCTAGAGACGGTGATAAGTGTGGTGTTGTAGGTAGGCCAGAGACAGTGATCAGTGCGGTGAGGTGGGTAGATCAGAAACATTGATCAGTGTGGCCAGAGACAGTGATCAGTCTGGAGCAGTGGGTAGGTCAGAGTCAATGACCAGTGATAAGCGCGATTTGGGTAGTAGGCCAGGGGCAGTGATCAGTCTGGAGGGGTGGGTAGGTCAGAGACAGTGAGCAGTGTGGTTTGGGTAGTAGACCAGAGGCAATGATCAGTGTGGTGGGGTGGGTAGGCCAGAGGCAATGATCAGTGTGGGGGCGGGTAGGTCAGAGACAGTAATCAGTGTGGGGCAGGTAGGTCAGAGACACTGATCAGTGTAGTGGGGTTTGTATGTAAGAGGCAGTAAGCAGTGAGTGGGTGCGGTGGGTAGAAACGAGAGTGATCAGTGTGTGAGCGGGTTGGCCAGAGACATTGCTCAGTTTGGGGACGAGGTAGGTCAGAGATAGTGATCAGTGTGGTAGGATGGTAGGCCAGAGGCAGTGACCAATGGGGTGGGTTAAGGGTGGGTGGGTGGGTAGACAAGAGAGTGAATGATTAATGTGGTGAGGTGGGTAGGCCAGAAACAGTTATCAGTGTGGTGGTTTGGGTAGGTCAGAAGCAGTGATCAGTGTGGTGGGTGGATAGGTCAGAGACAGTGATCAGTGTGGTGGGGTCGGTAGGTCAGAGACAGTGATCGTTGGGTATGTAGGGCAGAGCAAGCGATCATTTAGGTGGGGTGAGTAGGAAATAAGCAGGGACGGGTAGGACAGAAGCAGTGATCAGTGGGGCGAGTGGTGAGGCGCGGACATGTCAGATATCAGTGAGATGAGATGAGGACTTTCAAACTTATCAGTATTAGCTGTAGTGTTTTCTTCCATACCAGTGTAGACAGATATAACAGTAAAGACAGATATTACTTTGCTGCTACTGCTCCTGAACGCTTTAGCAATAGATACTCATTTTAATGCCTTTGTAAATTGAACAGAACAAGATCAGGGGAGATAGTGCTGGCAGGAGGCAATGGTAGATAGCTCCTGTAGGAAGTGGTGGTAGATAGTTCTGTCAGAAGGCACAGGTAGATAGATTCTATATAGGAAGTGGTGGTAAATAGCCCCTGTAGGAGGCGGCGGTAGATAGCGAGTACGTATCGGTCAGAGTTTTACATTATTACCTGAACAACGATTTCAGTATCTGAGTCATCTCATTTTCAGTTTCATGCCACATGGTGGCGCATAGGTAAATAAAGGGCGTTTCCTCCGTCCTCAGAGGACTCCAGTCCCCCTCCCCCGGGCGCCATTCGTCTAAGTTCTCTGGGATGGGTAACTCAGTCATTTTTCCCTGAGCAAAACAAAACATGTATGTAGATTATTTAGATGAGTTATTTAACCATTGTCGCTCTGAGCAATTGTTGTCTACAAATATTGTCGTCTGCATAAATTCTAAAAGTGCATTTTTCTTCCTTTTTTCTTTAACAAAGACAGTACAAAAGTGTCAAGAGGTAGCTGGGTGTGTGTGTTTGTGTGTGTGTGTGGGGGGGGGGGTAAGCGTTCATGGTACATAAGGATCCGGGTGTCTGTGTTCATGGTAACTAAGATATCGGGCGTATGTGTTCATGGTAACAAAGGTATCATGGTATATGTGCATGGTCACTCTAGTACCGGCCGTATGTGTTTCTGTTAACTAAGGTACCGGACGTATGTGTTTCTGTAAACTAAGGTACCAGACGTTTGCTTTCACGGTGACTAAAGTATCGGGTGTATGTGTTCCGCGTTACTAAGGTACCAAGAGTATGTGTTAAAAGGTTAAGGTAAAGATGGTTTATAGTCTGGAATCTATATACATTGTCTCCCTAATTCACATTTTATCCCCTGATTACTGGGTTATAAGTCGGCCATCTACATATTGTAGCTGGGTAGAGATTGTGGTGAAATAAGTTGATAGGCTTTACTGTGTGGCTTGGTAGCTCAGTCGGTAGAGTGTGAGCCAGAGGCCCTGAGTTCGAGTCCCAGTCGAGTCACAACTTTTTCACCATGGCACCCAACGTAAATAACCCACATGGTGATTTATATGAAGATTGTATGAAGATAATTTGTAATAATAAGAAACTCATGGAGTGTTCTTTAAATAAGAATTCGGGACGAATTCTTGTGTAGAGGTGGGTGTGTAGCTGGGTAGAGATTGTGATGAAATAAGTTGTTAGGCTTTACTGTGTGGCTTGGAAGCTCAGTCGATAGATTGTTGGCATGGTAAGCCAGAGGCCCTGGGTTCGAGTCCCAGTCGAGTCCCAACTTTTTCACCATGTTACAATATGGAGCACAAAACAGCCATGGCACATTGGCTTATTATCCTCACAGGTTCCCATTCATACACCTGGGTGGAGAGAAGCACGCGTGGGATGCAGTTTTTGCTCAGAAAAATCTGCTAAGGAACCGGGCCTGTGTGTTCCTTGTCTTGGTTTCACGAAATTGCTGAGTGTTTATTTCATGTCAAATGTTCGTCTATGTTTCGCTTAATTACGGTTTTGTCGTCGATGTTATTTAATAATTCTGAAAGTGGGAGATCCTTTGAAAGCAAAAGTAACAATGATAAAAGAAAAAATTGCAGAAATCAGTTAAAACGAAAATCTCTTTTGAGTCTGCTGAATGACATTTTGAGTATTTTCTCAAGTACATTTCTTTTATAAAATGTTCTGTTAAAATTATCATTCATTGCATAAGTAAATATGGATCCAAAATGCTATATTCATTAAGCCGGTGCTAGGGGGCGTGAGCAGTGTTGCACTTTCAATTACTGCTCATGAACAGACTCAATAAAACCGAGTTTGCAATTTTCTCTTTTTGTGTTGCAATTTTTGCCTTCGGGGGATCACCACCCTTCAGAATTCAAATATTACGAATTTGTACATGCAAAACAAGTTGATGACTTTACCGAGCTTTCATTTATTACCGGGACCTTGTTACATCCTCAATATTGCAACTCTAGTTGTTGCACATACTACTATTGTCACAGTTATGCAATTTAGGCTACCAGGATAGGCATAGTATCATCCAACGTTGAATTAAGACACATCTCACGTTGAGATGCTTTATGAAAGTTTGTTGTAAACGTATGCTAAGATATATAAATTAATTGTAGTTTTCAAGAATAGCTATCTCCTTTCTTCACCAAACCCTCTGTCATTACCCCTCTTTAAAATGGCCTAAAGGAGCCACAACATGGGTTTTGGTACAGGAATGGTGATTTGGTGATATTATATACGCCTCCTGACTTGTGAAAGCCTATTGCTTGCACACGCACATAGCAAAAGGTATATGAATTCAATACTTTTTTCAAGAATTAACTCCTTTATTGTTTTCACTAAATCCTATATTTGGATCCCCTTTTTAGAATCGTCTCTTTGAAAGCTTAATGAAATACGTCGGTTTATCTATGGCCCTGACGTATAGCCTATTAGCTAAAGTTTTATATATGGTATATGAACGGGATATTGTTCAGGCCATTGCGGAAACTATGGAAATCCGTAAACAAACAGAGCGAAAACTGAGCGAAAACTGACCAGACAACACCTAATGTGCAATGTGTACTATAGCTGCCATGTATTCACATAAGTGTCCCTTTAAACTGACAACACCTGATGTGAAAAGTACTATAGCTGCCCTTTGTGCAAATAAATATCCCTTTAACTTGACAGCACCTAATGTGCAATGTACTATCATGAATATTACTTAGTTAAAGTTTTATATATGGCATATGAACATGATATTGTTCAGACCATGGCGAAAATGTGGAACTCCGTAAGCAAACAGAGCAAAGCCTGATGAGAGAAAACCTAATGTGCACTTGTCTATGGTTGCCCTTTGTGCACATAAATGCCCCTTTAACCAAACAACAGCTAATGTGTAATGTACTATAGCTGCCCATTTGTGCACATAAATGTCCCTTTAAATTATCAAAGTGGCATATCCCATCAGTGTATAACAAAAGAGTCCACTCAGAATAACAAACGGGGCAGACCTGATCAACCTTTAGATCTGGCTTACCCCCTTTGCAAATGACAGCGTATGTATCTCCTGGGTTGATCGGTAACAGACATTTACTTTGAAGTGCAGTAAGTGAACAGCAACAAATGCTGAAGCTCATTTCAAGAGCCGACGGTCATTTGGAAGTACATTTCCTAAGGAAAGATAGTCTTAGAAACACTGTTCGAAAACAAATTTAAGCTTTAGAAGCACAGTTGAAAAGCAAATATAGCCTTAGACCAATAGTTTGTAAACAACACGTAGAATCAGACGCACAATTCGTAAAAACGTAGCATTAGAAGCACAGATGGTAAACAAACATTGCATTAGAAGCACAGATGGCAAACAAACATTGCATTAGAAGCACAGTTCATTATATAGTATTTGAAGAACAGTTTGTAAACAAGCATAACATTAGAAACACAATAATTGTAAAGAAACATTGCATTAGAAGCACAAATAAAAATATTGTCTTAGAAGAACAGTTCGCAAACAAACATTCCCTCAGAAACGCAGTTGGTAGACAAGCAAACGCTTAGAAACGCAGTTCGTAAACCAACACATGCTTAGAAACTCAGTTCGTAAACAAAGAAACACTTATCAACGGAGTTCGTAAACAAACAGTCAGAGATGTACAGTTCCTAAACAGGCATTGCCTTAGAACCAACAATTATAAACAAACATTAATTCAAATGGAAATCGATAATGCTTTAAAAGAAGAGCCCATGGTAAACTTAACCCATCATCTCATAAAACACATTTTCACGTCTTTGCAAAGGGTGTAGATTAAAAGATCCTACAGGAACCGTCAGATCAGAATCTACTATTTACCTATGGAATAATGTAGATCTGTTTCTACAGTGTAGGTAGTGGCCAACATTCTCTTGTTCATGTGCCACTATAAAATGCTCATAATGCCATTATACATGTTTCTAATGCAGGTTAGATGTTAAAACCCCGTACACAAAGCATGTACATAAAAACGAGTCTTTGTACCTTTTCGTCCACTCCTTTGGTGTCTTCGTTGTCCTTGCGTTTATTTAATAACAGCGACTGATCCAAGAGAACTCCACAGTACAACGGCTGTACAAACATCCTGCAACAATTAGTCAATTACACATTATGTGTGGCGTCATGATGTAAACAATTACATATTCTTTTTGACGTCATGATGTAAAATAAACACTTACAGATAATTGATTATGTACGCCATGATATAAACATTACACATGCTCATTGACACCATGATGTAAACATTATATAGACGATATGATATAAACATTACATAGACGTCATGATGTAAACATTATATAGACGTCATGCTGTAAAGAGTACATGTCATGTGTGCCGCCCGGATGAAAACCTTCCAGCTTCCAACTGTCCTGAGGTAATCAGGTGATTCTACCCAGATGTTCGTCTGTGCACGAAACATTGCAACGTGTTCCATGCACGAAAAAACGTCCGGGTCTTCTTTTATGTGTTATTATCTGGACGCCGTTAAATAACAAAAGTACTGTTAAAACGACGTAAACCCCTAACTCAAACAAACATACAAAACGGAAACAATTAGACACTATGTGTGACGTCATATTGTAAACAGCAACGACGGGCTGAAAACCAGTCACAAACGTTTTTAAGACATGTAGTACTTCAATAGAGCCTAATCAAAACACATCTTAAGTAACCCTTGACTAGAAAAAGACACATTTTTACGTATTTGTAAAAAGAGTAAACCAGATCAAATGGTTCTTATGGGAGCCATCTGATCAGAGTATGCTCTTTTTTATGGTACCACACATATTCCTGTTCATATGACATTGTGAAAGAAAATCTCATACATATTCAACGCCGTCTAGCGGGATGCAACGGTTTCTAACATGATGTACCACCTTCTGGTGGGAGCTTTGTTTCAAAGTTAATACCGCGAGAAAAACGTTATGAATACAAACACATACATTTATCCTGATACAGGTCAGTCGTAAGTCTTCTCTCCTGATACAGGTCAGTCGTAAGTCTTCTATCCTGATACAGGTCAGTCGTAAGTCTTCTCTATCCTGATACAGGTCAGTCGTAAGTCTTCTCTATTATACATATACAAACCAATACATTGATCCTGATACAGGTCAGTCGTAAGTCTTCTCTATCCTGATACAGGTCAGTCGTAAGTCTTCTCTATCCTGATACAGGTCAGTCGTAAGTCTTCTCTATCCTGATACAGGTCAGTCGTAAGTCTTCTCTATTATACATATACAAACCAATACATTTATCCTGATACAGGTCAGTCGTAAGTCTTCTCTCCTGATACAGGTCAGTCGTAAGTCTTCTCTCCTGATACAGGTCAGTCGTAAGTCTTCTCTATCCTGATACAGGTCAGTCGTAAGTCTTCTCTATTATACATATACAAACCAATACATTGATCCTGATACAGGTCAGTCGTAAGTCTTCTCTATCCTGATACAGGTCAGTCGTAAGTCTTCTCTCAGTCGTAAGTCTTCTCTATCCTGATACAGGTCAGTCGTAAGTCTTCTCTATTCTGATACAGGTCAGTCGTAAGTCTTTTCTATTATACATATACAAACCAATACATTTATCCTGATACAGGTCAGTCGTAAGTCTTCTCTATTATACATATACAAACAAATACATTTATCCTGATACAGGTCAGTCTTAAGTCTTCTCTATTATACATATACAAACAAATACATTTATCCTGATACAGGTCAGTCTTAAGTCTTCTCTATGTCCAGACATTTATCCTGATACAGGTCAGTCTTAAGTCTTCTCTATTTCCAGGACATTGACTATGCCTATCCTAGCGGCCTGATAGATAGTATACATTGTGTCACGTCTCGTGCAATATCTTTCTGCATGAACAATACATATACTACTATTGCAGTTTATATGGTACCTGTCTTCCGTTTGCATTCGTTCTTTCGTCGGCGACCAGATGTAATTGGTTACTAGGACAACGCATAGATAACCCGTAAAGCTTGCAATAACCATTGACCAATCGAACTCTATGCCACCCTCCCACCTGGGGAACGGTAGAATACAGCCAGCTGTCATAGTCAAATCCTGGTAATAACAAAGAAGTCCGAGTCAATCAAGATAGTTGCTGAGTTGGTGGCCTAGTGGCATTCGCATTCTTTAAATTATATTCTGCCCATATTTCGTATAAATAAAAACAACACCAAAATTGTACACATTCTGATATAATGATTATCCGCCATTTTCAAGGGGTATATAGAAACATACTAGCGATATCTGAACATTGTTGAATTCTTAGAAAGTCGCCAACTTTAAAGAGACGGAAACGTAGTCATTCTTCATGGAAATCAACGGAAAGTTTCGATCAACCTACGATGATCACAACAATGGTTGTAACTGGCCAGTCGAAAGTGAAAGAGGTCCTGCATTGTGTAATAGTTGACCATTATGTACATCGAAATGAGTACGTCCAGTGTTTTACGACCCCTTCCAGTGAATGGCGGACGCTTTTCTGTTGGTTTCCATAGCAAACAAATTTCTCATTCTACACTTAAACCTCTCTTATGCAAAAATACGTATTAACCTAGGTCATAAAGGCAAGTAGTAGCTTAAGGTAGTAGTAGCTTAATGCGGTAGTAGCTTAATGCAGGACGAACGTTACACATAAACCTCACATGGGAGCATTCTGCATTACTTTCATCCTACATTAGGCAGTCACCTGTTTTTAAAATCAACCACTGTTATTTATTAAGTGGTTGCTCTATGTATTAGTTAGTGTCTATTAAGTGTGGATTTAATGATTTTAAATGCCGAAGCGCAGCGAGCGTTAGCGAGCGAGCAAGGCATTTAAAGTCATTAAATTCGCACTTAATAGACACTAACTGATATAGTGTTTAGCCTAGTTTTTGGACAGGATTAAAAGTGGGCGGAGTGAAGCTGGACTTGGTCGCATGCGTTGCTAGGGACAACAGCCGAGACCGTGTGTTGAATAAATGTGTCAGTCGTTCAGAAAGGATGGCAGAAATGAAGCCACGTTCGACCTTCTTGAGGACCATGACGTTAAATTTTACGGACGATGCATTTCAAGATAGCTGTCTAACACAATTGTTAAATGTGCAGACACAAAAGTTGTTAAAACCCGAATTAGGTAAGATATTTCATTGAGTCGATGTTTCAAGCGCTGTGTTCTAAAAAAAAGAAAGCAAATGCAACAACAAAATGCTTTAAAAATAAAATTCAGTTTTAAATGCAGAAGTAGACTACGCATGCTATTTAACCCTTTACGCAATAGGTACTTATATATTTTAACGCCTTTAATTATTCTTCCACTCTAGAAATTAGTTTCACTTTATACCGTCATGGGTAGGCATCGTAAGAAATAGTTCCCATATCCTAGCTGACGGTTGCTTAAAGCAGGCTGAAATTAAAGCAGAATACTCCTAAAGTCTGCTTTAATACTGAAACAAACTATGGGGAAAGGGTTAGATCTAACTGACAGCTGGTAATTTTATCATATTTTATAATTTCAGGGCCTGGACAAGAGACCAGTTACATAAAAGACAGGAATTACCATATATAATGTTTAACAGTAAACCGTTGTACAATAGCCATTCAACGGCAAAACAATGAAATCTCTATAGACAGGTCGTTGCTTAATACAGACAAAGGTTGTTCAGAACGCCTCGAGGGAGCATTCTACATTACATTTGTCCTGCATTTAGCATTCACTTGTCTAATAACTAAATAGATCTAGGGTCTTCTTTTTTGGTGTTTTTTAATGCTTTGGTTTTTTCTTTTTTATTTCGAATCTGAGTACATGTAGATCGACCAATAAAATGTTTGAGTTGCATCAATTTACCTCATTTCTTAGTCTCAGCTTGGTATTCTACACAGAACATGTATACACATGTGTATTTGACGCTCGCGCTGTTACATGGTGGGACGAGCTAAAGCTCTACGTCACAGGATGTACTCGCGCATGCGCTGGGGACAGCCGACTTAGTCGCTAAGTCAGCGTTTAGTGCCTGACTAAGTTATAGTTAGAACATAACCTACATTTTCAGCCAATCAAACTGCCTTTTGCATCCATTAAGTACATCACTTAATCATTAAGAGTTTTGTTTATTTCGACCTCGCGTGGTGTCTGCACGCGCTGTCATAACTCCGCCTCCTCGTGACTAGTAGTAAACACTGCCGTATTTGGCGATCTTACAACCGGAACTCATTGTTAACCTTCACGGTGACCGGCTCAAAGTTGCTGTCGGCGTTTTTTACAAGGCAAAGAAACCATAGAAACGCGGCCCTGATTCGAGATCTAAACTGTTTAACGTCCCATTACATAAATACTTGAATATCTCTGATTTAATATTTCGACCACTAATGACCTTTTTCAAAGACTATCATGATAATCTTTGAAAAAGGCCCTTAGTGGTCGAAATATTAGATCAGAGCTATTGAAGTATTTACCGTATAGATTCTATATCATATTAATTCCCTTTTTGGAATATTTTCTTCATTGCGTTCCGTTACAGACGAAACATGAGCAAAAAGGACATATTATTCTGTGTTTTACCCTTTACTTCATATAGATTACGTTTTTGCAAACAGCAGACCATGACCAGACAATCCTGTTTGATCAGGGTCTACTCTGTTTGCTTGAATAATTTTATAATTCTGATCGTATACTGTCTGTCATGGTCTTGTTTAATACGCCTGTATAAAACATTCAGGTAGATGAAACGTTGCATCCAGTAATCCAACTGCACATTGTCTAAATCACAAATTTCTTCAGGTATTAGCTTGCAGGCAAGCTCACACAGTGTCTCTGTCCTTGTATTCCTGCGTTGGGCCCATTGCTTCCACAGATTCAATGTCCAATTGTTTGCTTGTTTTCTTAAATTGGAATCCCATCCTCTCGTTTTTTAATTTCCGTACATGACACAGGTTCGGAAAACCTAGAGTTAAGAATGTCGTCATTACGCAGCAATTGCTGCGTTGGTATATCCAATAGCTGAGTTAAAGTAGCATCTTCTAAGAAAAATTCGAAATCCCCGATGTCAAAATAGCCAGCCATTTTGTATTGAGTTTTGTAAGGAATGAAAATCAGTGACGTCACATTTGGCGCATAAGTACTGTGGACGCTCCGCCCCTTCTTAACCACTAAGATTTCACTTAATATGTTCTAAATGAAATTAATCGTGGAGAAATTCAAAATTTCCAGCATTGTGATTGGCCCAAAAAGTAGGTTAAACACTATACAGTAATTATTTCGATACAAACAATTTTTTCCTAAATATTCTCAGCTGCAAGTCACGTAGATTCGAATTCTTGCTATTTTGTTACACAAAATTTATACAAGTATGAGCAGAATAGATTTAGCTGATGAATAATCAATTATCCCTATACCCCATAGATACGCCTTTGCAATCCTCTGCAAAACAGAGTAAACCCAGACCAGACTGTAGAAGCCGTCTGATCAGGATCTGTTCTGTTTGCTTAATATGTCTTGATAAAACAGTATTTTATTCATAGTGTCATAATCAAAGTGCAGTTAAATTATTCACATTCATATAATAATATTCATGATATTATTGTTTCTTGCTTCAATATTGATGACTTAAAAGGTTAAATAATGAATACAATGTCATGAATGTTAATTAGCTGATATTTAGTAGAGGCATCATGAACTATTGATTTTTACCATGGCAGAAACTAGAATCAGATCAATATTAGTTCATAAGCAAACAGAGCAGACCCTGGTGACCCCTGGTCACACAGATATTATTCAAGCCGTTTGGTCATCTCTGTGTACATCGAAGACATATATTTCTGGGAAATGGTATAAATTATGTTTGAGAAAAGGGTTACGGTCAAATTCAAAACTTACAACTGAGATAAAGTCATTTGTAGTGAAGCCATTTGAACTGTATTGTCAACTAATTCAATGGTCTGTTTCTTTGATATTAATATTTCTTAAGACGCCTTCATGACACCATTGCAAACAAAATATAGGTATGTTCTGTTAGCTTAGGGGATTGTATATAATTATAATACATTTCTGCCATGTTCAAAACATATATTGTGTACATTTCCATTATAAATAGTCATGTAATAAATAGCGATGCTGTCATTATCTCTGTATGAACATTCATCAAGTAAATGGTTGAGACACGCTCATTAACAGATGTTCGCCAATATACAAAGTCTCCTGAATGCAGACATTCTCAATTTTCTTTTTAAACAAGTAATTAGAGTGTCGAGCAGTTTGAAACATGCTGATAGAACAACTGCAGGATTCCTGGTACTATATTACTTACGTCCCAACAGTTAACTCTTTGCACGCTAGCGGTGAAACTGTGATTACCTATGCAAACAGTTTGGATCCAGATGAGACGCCGCACAATGCGGCGTCTCATCAGGATTCAAACTGCTTTTCACTTTGACCATATTTTTGCGAAGAAATGAGAAAAAAATATTTTTAGAATTCAAGCAGACGACAACTGTTGCAGACGAAATATTACTTAGCAAAGAGTTAAAGCCTAATAGTTAATGGATATTAATGAAGTGGTCAGTTTATGCAAAAAACTGTTCATTAGGGAAGTGGTTCATTAAAGTTCCTTGAATAGTTTATTAACTGACAATTCCGCCTTTATAATGGTTTTTACTCACGTGAGTATGTCGTTGTGTCTACACTCACCTCTCTAGAATACACTCCTAACATGAAGGCCAGTGTCACCGGAGTGGTCAGGACCAGGGGAATTGAAAACCCAACGACCTGGGACAATATTTTACACGCTGCCACACAGCATCTGTAATGTATGTCAGAATCCCTCACCCTATTTCTGCCTTGGCATAAACACATGTCAACGGGATATTCGATTTACATGTAAATCTAGAATCTACTTATCTACATCCTGACATTTTTCATCTTTTGGTGCTGATATTTATGACGAGCACTATCGTATAATATGAAACTAATTATGAAGTCCACTCCGCCTTAATATGACAAAAGTACTTTTTATCACATAACTAGAACACCATCGAGGTTTTTATCACAAATTTTGATGTCATTTAAAACAGCATACGACGTCATAGAAACATGATCAATATTTATGTGAAAACAGTGACTTTGTGTACATTAATTAGCTTATATTCTAAAACTTAATAAGACACATTCTGGCAATCACAAAGCTGAAGACTCATATTTATGGGTAAGCAGAGAATATCCTATTCCGATGGCTCCCAGAGGAGTCGTTATACTCTGTTTGCAAAGGCGTTGAAAGGTGGGTATGTTAATTTCACTAGGACATAATTATGCGGTAAATGGTTTAACCAAATCTCCATCCGACTAATTTTTTTTCTCTTACTTGTAACAAACTCCACTGGCGAATATGTTCACTGAAGCTATCAGCAAAGGCAAGAATCTGGAACACGTTCCGAATACAACGTTCACCCTTAATGGTGCTTGTCCAAATGTACTTGACGCCATTGTTGCATTATCTCTGACGTCATACAGCGTTCTTAAACAGTCCAAGTCAGTCAAACAATCACCGCCAAATATGAGCGATACAATACCAATTGTCATAATTATTTTCCAGAAGTTGACAATCAGAGACACCTTTGTCCGGCGACTTCTCAGTTGCCTTTTGAGTAGTCTGAGTCCTCTGGAATTACGATCTCCCTGTCGAGGAATGAAGATAAACAAAGAATTTATTTAAAGCAAAACAATCAGGTTGCCCTTAGCGTGATAAGAGTTCATAGGACAAAGGCAAGCAGTGTAGACCCAGATCATAGGGCTCCGAGAGAGCCCTCTAAGCAGTGTATGCACTGTTTACAATACAAATTAATGTGACTTTTTATTACAATGATGAAACGTTCACCAGTATAGTTTTACTTGTGTCAGGAACCCCTCACATGAAACGGGCAGGTTCTAATTTGCAGGTTTTAAATGGGAGGTTCTAAATGAGAGGTTCTAAATGACAGGTTCTAAATGGCAGGTTCTAAATTACAGGTTCAAAATGACAGGTTCTAATGGGCAGGTTCTAAATGGCAGGTTCTAAATGACAGGTTCTAAATGACAGGTTCTAAATGACAGGTTCTAAATGACAGGTTCTAAATGGCAGGTTCTAAATGGCAGGTTCAAAATGGCAGGTTCTAAATGGCAGGTTCTAAATGGCAGGTTCTAAATGGCAGGTTCTGAATGACAGGTTCTAAATGATAGATTCTAAATGACAGGTTCTAAATGGCAGGTTCTAAATGGCAGGTTCTAAATTGAAGGTTCTAAATGGCAGGTTCTAAATGGCAGGTTCTAAATGGCAGGTTCTAAATGACAGGTTCTAAATGACAGGTTATAAGTAACAGGTTCTAAATGACAGGTTCTAAATGGTAGGTTCTAAATGGCAGGTTCTAAATGGCAGATTATAAATGACAGGTTCTAAATGGCAGGTTCTAATGTGCAGGTTCTAATGAGCAGGATCTAATTTTCTTTTTGGACGAATTTACCAGATGCAACATTTTAGGCAAATACTTAATTATGCAAGGCGTGTATTTATTTACCTGTGGTACGAAATTTTCCCACCAACTGATAGAAACAAGGATCGGGGCGAAAATGTACAGAATTAGAAGCCCTGGCGAGTCTTTCTGCAAGTCTGAATCCAGTCTCCAGACAAACACAGCCCAGAATGCCAATGCTAATACACTGGCCAACACGGATGCAAGCCGGATACCTATGCGTATCAGTTTATGTGTAGCTGGTTCCTCGCCATCTACACCAGTGCCTAAAATAAAGAAAATCATTTGACATATTAATTAATATTAAATAGATAAAAAAAAATTCTGGCATATGCCTTGGAAAAACCTAACCTTAAATTCAGATCTATATTATTTCATAAGCAAACAGAACAATTCCAGATCAGATAGCTCGTACAGAAGCCGTGTGGTCTGGATCTACCCTGCTTGAAAAGGCATCAAAATACGTCTCTATCAGGTAAGAGGTTTAGGCCTGGCTCACAACAACACAGTGCCTTTCTATTAAGCAAATGGTTACCGCAATTGATAATAGGCTATACGTTCTATAAGTTCTCCAAACTTTCAACGAGCCGTTCGACTGAGTATGTCAATACGCCTAGAACCGTTTGAGTGTGGTTCAGTGTTTGGTTCAATGTTGACAAGGCTTAGAAGTCCTGTATGGCGACTGCAACGATAGACGTACGCACAGACAGGTTGCACACCGTTCTCCCAATTGTGAAAAAATGATGATATCGTGGAATCGATCTGCTAGGAAAGATGTTTCGCTATTTGGTGTATTTTGCTGCGTCGGTTTACCTGAGTACACTTTAGAAATGATTATTGCGTCTGTCTACCTGAGTACAGACGTGTCTTGCTGCATCTGTCTACTTGAGTACATTTAAGAAGAGCTTCACTGCGTCTGTCCACCGGAGTACATTTAAGAATAGTTTTACTGGGTACATTTTATAAATGTTTTACTGCGTCAGTTCAGACAAGTTTTACTGCGTCTGCCTACCTGAGTTCAGACGAGTTTTACTACGTATGTCTACCTGAGTACATTCCAGAAGAGTTTTACTGCATCTGTCTACCTGAGTTCAGACGAGTTTTACTACGTATGTCTACCTGAGTACATTCCAGAAGTGTTTTACTGTGTCTGTCTACCTGGGTACATTTCAGAAGAGTTTTACTGTGTATGTCTACCAGGTTACATTCAGAAGAGGTATGATATACATGTACCATAATACAACACGTGTCTACCTGAGTATATGAGGCTGAAGACTGACGGTACAATGGCGATGTTCATTGACAGGACAATTCCTGTGACGGGGTCAACACTCGGCAGTAAGGTGAAGATGAACAGATTCAACCCCACAGAGTGCATGGTCTCTACAACAAGCGCCTGAAATACAGCAAACCCTCTTTCAAAAATTACGTAATGAAAACCAGTCGGTTTTGTCAATTCTGAAATATGTCGTTCATGTTTGCTTTTAATCTTCGATAATCCGACCACTTCTAATAAGCATCACTATTGGTATACACCTCAATGAATATATGCAGACAGCTCCTGGTAGCTCTCTGCATGACCTGCAGCTCACATTAAGCAGAATCCTGTCTATAACGTTTTCAGTTCATTTTTATCATAAGTTTAGAGAATTCTTTTCTGAGCGCCTATAAATGTGTTTATAAACACTCTCAAAATAAGTTTTAGAACAAATGTGCGATTACAATGAACTTTGTAAACAATGACAACTCTTATCGAGCTAGGTGCGAACCTGATCGTCACTTGCAAACAGTTTAGATCCAGATGAGACACAACGTAAATTGGCGTTACATCGGGATCAAAGCTGTTTGCAATTAACAAGTAGCAAAATGCAGCAAGATATAGATACATGTAATACGCATGTCATAATACAACCAGATACAGACTTAACAAGTAGCAAAATACAGCTAGGCATAGATGTTTAACGTGTCATTATGCAGCTAGATAAAGATATTACACATATTATAATGCAGCAAGATATTACACGTGTCATAATGCAGTCAGATGCAGACCTAACAAGTATCAAAATACAGCTAGATATACAATGTAGATATTACACGCGTCATAATGCAGCTAGATATAGCTATTACACGCGTCATTGTGCAGCTAGATATATATATTACACATGTCATAATGCAGTTAGATATAGATATTACACATGCCATACGGAGATACAGACTTAACAAGTAGCAAAATACAGCTAGGCATAGAGGTTTAACGTGTCACTATGCAGCTAGATATAGATATTACGCATGTCATAATGCAGACAGATACAGACTGAAGTATACAAATACAGCTAGACTTACTATACACAGAGGTTTGATCTCCAGTGGACGTATTTTCTTGAAGATCAGCCGCCATGTCATCTGTAGCACTGTGAACACGTAAGGGGCGATCACAACCAACACCAGGGACCAAATCCAGGTGGCGCCAGACTCTGAAAGAACATTATTTACCCTTACCCTGTTGTGAAAAAAAAATGTCTGACCGGTGAAAGGTTGACTATTTCAGAACAAGAATTTGAGACACCACTGACCGAATGTCAGACAGCTTATATCCTGAGATGAGACATCGAGTTACTCGGCGTCCCTTCTGCGTCCGAGGTATTTACAAAACTCCTGCTTTCAAAGACACGTTTGTTTATGAATTAAGTGATCGCTATAGAGAGACCATACTGTAATTGATTATTATTCATTGTTTCGTTGATCTCATACTGGTTGAAGTTTGACATGGAAAGAATAGAAAAGACTCGATAATTAGAAATTTTAGTAAACGAATATATGTCCTTATCGGCAGGTATGTGCGTTATGTACATCACATGTCATGCGGAAGGCTCCTAGAAGAATTATCTGCATGACTTTCACCATGCATTTATAGCTGCCACCTGTCTTTAATCCTTTACTCTATGAATACGCCATTCTAAGCCTCTGTAAAGTCACTTTTTGAAACCTTTGTGATAAATACAGCATTTGCTCCATAGGAGCAAATGCTCTATTTATCACAATGTTTTCAATACTACACAATTCTAAACTTTTTCTTTTCTCAAGTAAATGCTCCTTTTCGGTAGATTTATTTAAAGAGGTTGGGTCTAAAAATAGCCTATGAGGGAATGGGTTAAGACTGATAAATAAAATTCGTTTCAGTGCTCGAACTGTCTGGGTTTTTTGTAGTTTCAAATCAAATTGCTTAAAGATCAATTGTGTTATTTCTGCTCTAAGACTGGTTATTTTCTATCGCATTTTTTCATACTTTTTAATTTATTTAAAAGATTTTTCTTACATTGCGTATGGCAGTGCAAGCTCGTGCCGGGAAAAGAGAAGAACTTACCGGAAGTGGCGTAACGGAAGTGAAATTTGGCTGTCTTCAGTGATGAGTTCCTCAAACTGTTTGGCGGCAAAATATTAGAAATGATTACAAACAGAGTGCTTTTGGATATCAGGGCTGAGCCCAGAACCAGTACCAACAGGAATATAGAGAAGATGACCTTGGTGACAACAAAGACCCGGTTCCAGAACGCTATGTCAGTGGAGGCGATGTTGTCCTCTGATGTTTCACGAAATACGTCCCATAAGTTGGAGGATCTGCGGACAGAGTGAGTGTTTTGAGTTTTATCTTTATCATGTAGTTAAAATGATGTCTGCTTAAAATCTGATCTGTAGCACTCTTTTCCTACTTTCAATTCATTAAGTCAGCCTCGATCCCGAGAAGACGTCGACGTCTCATTTGGACCCAATTACCAGACTAGTACATGTACGCTTAATATCAAAACGGATAACATTATAACTGTCAACATTATAACGGCAAATATAATTGTTAACATTATAACGGTTAACGTGATAACGGATAACATTATAACGGCTAACATGGTAACGGTTAACATAATTACTATTTTATCTATTATTAATTATCTATTATTAATTATCTATTTTAACATATATTTTCTACACCACAATCAGTTTTGATCCTGATTACATGTCAAGTTACCCGGCATCTCATGAGCAAATGTAACCACGCACGTGCAAACAGCAAAATAAAGGTTAAAGGCACTCAACATGTGACAGAGTGGAAATACTTCAACCATTTCTTATATATAAACGTTTAACTGCTTCTTGAGGTTGCAACCATGTATGCTTCTGCTGTTAGTGGAAATCAAACCTGGAACTCCGAGGAGACACGTTATTATTGCCCTAACACCTGAATTAAACATGCCCTGGTACAACTGTCTTGTAGTGTCTGTATACTCGAATGTATGCATAATGAAGATAGCACTGCCGATCCGAGACAAGACTACATTTGTACTTTCATTATTCTGATCTCGACCCATGTTCATTAACAAATTGAAGTTCAGTCTACATAACTACATATTTACATTTAATCGTAAGTTCGCCATTTTTACGATATCTGTAAACAATGCAAATTAAACAACTTTTTCACAAGTATGTAATGTTTTTAAAAAATGGCGAACTTACAACAAAAATGCTACCTGATGTCACACGGTGCATCACCGAGATAATGCTACCTGACATCTCACTCACTGTGCACCACCGAGATACTACCTGACGTCTCACTCACAGTGCATCACCGAGATAATGCTACTGGGATTCACTCGCGGTACAGTACCGTAACAATGCTACCTACAAGAACGCCCCGACTTCCTTATGATGATCATATCCAATTCGTTTGTTATGACCAAAGTTCGTTATGTCCTTTTGTAGTTTGTCATGAGCAAATGCAAATTCGTTATGTACACTAAACTATTTGTCGTTTACACACCACAATAAATACGGTGTCGGGTAATATGGAACGCATCGTCTGCCTTATGATGTTCATATCCAACTTGGTATGAACACTAAACATGACCTTTTGTAGTTTGTCTTGTGCAAACGTCATTTCGTCATGTTATGTATATTTTATTTTGCCCTTTGCGGAAATCAATTAGTCTTGTGCAAACACCTGCTTTATTTTAAACACTGTAATTCAAAAATGAATGGCCTTTGAGAAATCACCTCTTTACCAAGCTCAGGATGGAACTGTTTGCATGGGACGTAAGCAAGTGCCTTAAAAACTGGAACGTATTAGAGAGATAGAAGATCAATTGAATTCATTACAAACATGATTACAAGTGCATTATTTCGACGTGCTTTTGAAATACCTCAGTTTTCTGGTTGACTTCCGTTTGTGTTTAATGGATACACCTTTTGTTGAAACGCCAGTTTCTTTGACCTGAGCGTCAGTATCCGGAAGTGACGTATCACTATCGTCACCTGTATCAATTCCATCATCTTCGTCGTCACTTCCGATGACATCATTCTCGTCTTCTTCCGGAAATGCTTGGTAAGCCTCATTCACATATTGGTGACTGGTGCCATTCCTGAGAGAGTTGAGGGTGTTTCGAAACGCCTACAACAGAATTTTGTAGATAGAGGAGAATTATGTGCCTTTATATACAGTTGACCGATCTAAACCGGACTTCTAGTGAAGACTTCTGAAATGTGTCACTGTGTTCGCGAAAGGTGTTACTGAGTTTGCAAAATGTATCAGAAATGTGTCACCAAATACTTATTCAGGCCTTACAGACAGATGGTATGGTCATATAGTATTAACACAGTGATTTCTCCTCCAAACCGTATGTTGTGACTACTCTTTAGAACCGTCCCTAAGAGATTATTCTAAACAGTGGTCACAACAGAGAGTTTGTTAGCAAAAGGACGATATTCTAGTATTTGAGTATCTGTTATCTGTTGCTCGGAGTAAGGTTAAGCTCCTATAGGAACTTTCTGCATTTACTTTCATTCCGGAAAGTTCACTGGAAAACCAATCGAATAAACGCTAAAAGGACAAACTATTCATGTGTTTTGTTATTGAAGATCCGATGTTATTCGCCAATGTATTAGTATTTATTCGGGTTGCGTTTTAGTTTCGTAACTGTTCAACGAAAATGGTTTATTTTTAATCACTGATATATTTTTCGATGTAAGTCCAACTTGACAATCTCCATAATAATGACTGAACATAATAGATACCAAGTTTTATGACAATCTCCATAATACAGACTGAAGATTACAAATACCAAGTTTTATGTCAATCTCCATAATACAGACTGAAGATAACAAATACCAAGTTGTATGTCACAGATTACAAATACCAAGTTTTATGTCACAGATTACAAATGCCAAGTTTAATGTCAATCTCCATAATACAGACTGAAGATAACAAATACCAAGTTGTATGATGTTATTTATTGTAGAGACTATCACTTTAAAGCAGACGATATAAGGGTTCATTTCAGAAGTAATAGAACTGATCACCGCGGCGCCTCGCTGTGCACGGGATTCACGTAAAAGTGCAACTATTTAACGAGACATCCATTCTCTACACGGACACACCACATTTGCGTATAGACAAATGCAACACATATTCATTGACACTATAGTAAAATGGTCGGCAAGAAACGTGTAAAGGCAGCTGAAATTCGAGGCTGTATAAATACCCGATGCCAGCTTGTCGTATCTGCAAAGGATATCTTTCATTAACCGGGTGGACACTGATGCAGTTCCTTCCGGTTAATGATTTCATATATATTGTATATATTTTGCATATCTTTCATTGACCGGATATATAATCAGGTTGTTCCTTCCGGCTAGTGATTTCATATATACTGTATATCTATTGTATATCTTTTATTGCCTGGATAGATAATCATGCGGTTCGTTCCAGTTAGTGATTTCATCCATGTGATGCGCTTTTGGACGCACATATCCTGTGTGAAAAGAGTGCTATATAAAATTAATGTGGTATAATAATAATGATACTATTTTGTATGAATTGCGTGATGTTCATGGGCAGAATGAAGTATCGTATGCCACAGTCGTAAGACGGGTTAAAGAAGTTTAAAAGCGACTGTGACTATTAATGATTCACAAAACCAGGACGTAGTTGTAGTGTCACTGCAAGTAATATGATTGAACAAGAAATATCTTTTAAAAAGATATTCAGCGGCATTCAAATATTGACATAATGTACAAAACAATAATGATATTAAATCTCTGCCAACTTTTCAATGTTTCGATATTCTGTTAGTACAGGGAACTAGATCTATGAAGGGTTGCTTGTAATTATACTAGCAGAGAAGCATGCAATGGAAATGACTTGGAGTAGAATAAGCAATTATGGAAAAACTTTTATAGGAAATCACTATTAAAATGTACAATGTAAAAGTATTTTTTTGAAACTATCTGAAGTTAGTTCTTCATTTTACCTATTATAAAAATTTACTTGAAAGCATGTATATTTATATTGATATGAAGATAACTAATTGAATACACTTTAAATAAAGCATACAGAATTTAGTTTTTGTTTGTGCAGAGGCTGTCATGTATTTTTAAAACAATATAAAGTTAGCTATCTCAACCTACTACTCGATCCAAAGCGCCAGGTGATAGAGCCGTAACAATAACCTTCAGTAAGTAGCTTTATATCACAGAGAGCGAATAACCAGAGCCTTAATTGGTGCTGTGGTCGGGGATAGTAATTAATACTATTAATGACACTACTCTAATATACTAAACAACATTTCTTCTTTATTTCCTATAGCATTGCCTGTGAATTATGGTGGTTTCGGCAAACTACATGTTCGTCAAAGTGGATGTGATCAAATGTGGTATTAAATTGATAGCAAAATGATAATAAATGTTTGAAAGTTTAATAGTGGTTTTGGCAAACTGGCAATAATGCTCAGCAATCATTACCATGAGGTGATAAGTACGATAATGGGTTAGGAACTGATATAAAGTATGACACACCAAAAATTGAATAGTCAAAATTGATCCACACCTTTTGAGGATAATAGATCTATATAGTTTTATTCAGTAATATTGTTTATGTATTATATACTCTAGTTTTGATAATGACCAAAGTAATAAATAATTCATATTGTTTTACCGGTCATGGTAATAAACAACTATATGTGACTACAGTATTGTACATTTATTTGAATCCAACAAAAGTTGA
Source organism: Azorinus chamasolen (assembly GCA_963576725.1). Classification (NCBI taxonomy): domain Eukaryota; kingdom Metazoa; phylum Mollusca; class Bivalvia; order Cardiida; family Solecurtidae; genus Azorinus; species Azorinus chamasolen. Next base: position 40,455,598 of record OY755253.1, on the reverse strand, counting down.
ACTAAACAACATTTTGACTGAAAACAAAAAGCATAAAGTGAGTGGCAAACAGTTTGGACCAAGACTAAAATCAAAACTGAATGGGATAGTAAATCATTAGTAATGTGTTATGTGGTCTGGGGCTGTTTTAATGACTAAACAATGTGACTATAGTATTTGAAAGCACCTCTTTATCACTCACTGTACCAAAGGTTGAGTAAGTGTGAATATGTCACCTGCTTAGCTAATATCCTGATCTGTACAAACAAAAAAATGGACCACATATCAATATTTAACATATAGATAGTTATTTAATGATTTTGATTATTCAAGTTTTGCTTTTTAATACAAATTTTCAATTTTTGCCGAAACGTCCTAGGCCGAATAAATAGATGGCCAAAACATCCTGGGTCGATACATCCGGGGCGAAACTTCCTATGCCGAAACGTCCTACATTCAGTTTGGCCATGTGTAGAGGCATTATAAAAAGGCTGTATGCCAGTCAAGGGATTAACTAATGAAAATACGGTTTACTAGAAGATACTATTAGGCCATATGCAAATTACAATGTAACATAGTTTCTGATTGGTGGAAAACTAGAACAAAAGTGAAAATAGACAGCTAACCGCTGAAAAAACATGCAATGCGGTCAAGTTTGATGCAAGGCTAACTGTTCTTCAGATAGCTAGTCTATCCCGCATATCCGCATACTAAAGCGTAATTTGAAAATGAGACACATTACAGCTAGAAGGATCCCTCATTTACTGTCGTACAAGCAAAAACACGTCCGACTTGAAACGGTAAGAAAACTCTTTCCCCCCCCCCCCCCCCCCCCACCCTCTCCATACGTGCTCCATATCATTGATATCCATGGTTGCTGTACTTTCCATGGAAACTTATGTTGACGTTAACTTTTTATTTATTGTATTACTTTTGTTATTACAAGCCGGTGATGTTGAGTTTAATCCCGGACCCGAGACTCTTCATGCCACTGCATCAAGTTGCCTATCTATTTTGCATAGTAACATTAGGAGCATCAGACATAAATTGGATTTCATTAGGGACACGCTTGCTGATTTTGATATTTTGTGTTTTACTGAAACTCACTTAGATATGTCTGTCTTTGATGAATCATTGTTTTTGACCGAATTATATGATACGCCATATAGAAAAGATAGAACTAATCATGGTGGGGGTTTACTTGTTTATGCATCTTCTAATCTAATTTGCGAAAGAATGGTTGAGTTAGAACAATTTTGTGCCGAACTATTGAAAAAGCTTACGAAGTATCTTCGAACATTATTCTAGTTGGAGATTTTAATGTCGACTTACTGAATCCAAATAACAGAATGCTTAAAGATATTCTTATTACAAATTATATGATTAATACCATCATAACTCCTACAAGAATAAATGCTTTACTAGACCCCATTTTGATACCCACCGACATGAAATACCACGATGCTGGCATTTTATCAGTCCCTCCTGAGATAAGCGACCATTGCGCTACTTTTATTATGTTGCCATTTCCTTATGATCTAAGGGGAACTTTTGAACGAAATGTTTATTTATATAAAAGAGCGGACTTTGAGCTTTTAAATGCAAAAATAACGGCTTTTGATTGGCAATGTTTAAACGAAGGTTCGGTAGACGACGCTTGTAAACTATTTACAGAAACGTTTCTTCGTTTTGTTAATTTGTGTATCCCGTCTCGAAACATTACCGTACGTTATGATGATAAACCTTGGTTTGACTCTGAGCTACGTAAATTTTGCAGAGTAAGAGATAGACTTAAACGTATAGCTTTAAAGTCATCGAAGCAACATGATTTTGATAAATATAAACACATGCGGAATAAAGTTAATAACATGAAAAAATATGCAAAACAAACATTCTTTAGTTCTTTAGAACATAATTTAGAGGAACTAAGAACAAATGATAAAAAAGGCTTCTGGAATACTATTCGTCACTTCATAAAAAATAATGTCTGTACTGCTAACATACCACCTTTGTGTGAAACCTCTTCAAATGGACATATTTCTTGTTTTTATACCGACGAAGAGAAATCAAATTGTTTAAATAATTTCTTTGCATCGATATCTACAGTAGACGACACAAATGCTACCCTCCCTCCGTTCTCTCCGAAAACAATGAGTAGTCTGACCACCATTAATATTAATGATACTGAGGTAGAAGAAACAATAATTTCACTCGCCTTGAATAAAGCATCTGGCCCTGACTGTATATCTCATAGAATGCTTAAAGGGTCAGCCAAATCGATATCTAAACCTCTTACTACTCTTTACAACAGATCATTGAATGAAGGAGTTTTTCCTAATGCTTGGAAAACTGCAAATGTAATACCACTTTTTAAAAAAGGGGATAAATCCATACCATCCAACTATAGACCTGTGTCTCTGCTCAGCTGCTGTGGCAAATTGTTCGAACGAATTGTTTTTAAACATATGTACAACTTTTTCTTAGATAATAACTTGATATACAAGTATCAATCAGGGTTTCTTCCAAATCACTCTACTGTCTACCAGTTAATTGATATTGTTCATCGTATCTGCCAATCATTTGATAACAAACAACATTCTTGCATGGTGTTTTGTGATATTTCAAAAGCCTTTGATCGAGTATGGCATAACGGTCTTACTTTTAAACTAAAGGAAAATGGCATTAACGGGCGTCTATTAATATGGCTGACTAATTACCTAAGCAATAGATGCCAAAAAGTTGTTCTTCGTTCTTCTGTCTCTGCTGTAAGAACAATATCGGCTGGGGTTCCACGGGGATCTGTGTTAGGACCTCTTTTATTTTTAATTTACGTTAATGACATATCTGATTCACTACTAAGCTTAACAAGATTGTTTGCGGACGATAGCTCTCTATACATATCTGCTACTTCCTTAAATGACATTGAAGGTATTTTAAACTACGATCTTAAATTAGTTTCAGCTTGGGCTAAGACTTGGCTTGTTAATTTCAACCCTGCCAAAACTGAGGCAATGATGTTTTCATTTAGAAATCACGACACGAGGCCTAATCTAATTTTTGAAGGTACTGCTATACAATTTGTTAATTCTCATAAACACTTGGGTGTCACCCTGAATTCGAATGGCCAGTGGAATGATCACATTGATAATATACTTCAATCTGCTTCCAAAACAATTGGAATTATGAAGAACATTAAATTCACTTTGAATAGAAAGGCGCTAAATCAAATTTACCTTTCGTACGTACGGCCAATTCTAGAGTATGCTTCTGTTGTTTGGGATGGTTGTTCCGAAAGCTCTGCAGATACTTTAGAAAAACTACAGAACGAAGCAGCCCGTATCGTAACTGGCTTAACCAGATCGGTATCTCTAGAAAATCTATATCGGGAATGTGGATGGGAATCACTCGCCAGTCGAAGAAAATTACAAAAACTCTGTTTCGTTTATAAGGCATCTCATAACATGGTTCCATCATATATCAGTGATTTATTACCACCGAACGTTAGGGAACTAACCCACTATCCATTAAGAAATGCCGATGATATAGAAGTGCCTTTCTCACGTACGTCAGTCTCCAAAAGGTCATGCATCCCTTCTTCAATAGTACTGTGGAATGCCATCAGTCCAGATACCAGAAATTTAGATACCTTTAGTTCATTTAAAAGGTCGTTACGAAACAATCTTAGTAAGAATAACGTTCCATCTTATTACTATTTCGGAGATAGGTATTTGTCAGCCATTCACGCCAGAATTAGAAACAACTGTAGCAATCTGAATGATGATCTTTTTAATAACCATCTTAATCAAAATCCTTTATGCGAATGTTCACACGAAGTAGAAAATGCTGAACATTATTTTTTTCAATGTAGATTTTTTCAAAACCAAAGACTTAACCTATTTCGTGCAACACAGATGTACCATCCTCTAAATACCGAAACGCTTCTGTGCGGCAAACAAAATCTAAATGAGGAAGACAATAAAATCATATTTGCTGCTGTACATTGTTTTATAAAGCAGTCACGGAGGTTTTAATTTCGCGTATAGTGTAACTAGCTATGTTTTTTCCGACCCTTAGTATAATACATGTAGTATACTTTTTTTCTAAACTTTTGCTAAGATGTCTTACTTATAGCGGTAGTTTCATATACTAAGATTTCTTAATTAAGTGTCCTCTGATAGTGCTACATTAGTCATGTTATTCTCTCTCTCTCTCTTTCTCTCCCCCTCTCTCTCTCTCTCTCTCTCTTTCTCTCCCCCCCTCTCTCTCTCTCTCTCTCCTTCATAAACACTTCGTTTTTCATACTTTACATATTTTGTTTGCCATTACATGTATAAATAAATGCTTTGTATGGGGAGGGTCAATTCTAATGTTGTAAGAACTTGTGACCCGACCCAATTTCCTCTAATATGGAAATAAAATATGTTTAAACTAAACTAAACTAAACTGTACCAACAAGAATGTATGTGACTGGGCTATTTTTATTTAAGAGAAAATGGTAACTTAAACACCGGGTTTAAGCACCTATCCCTACTGCATGACAATGTCCCTGTGCATTTATAAGTCTGATGTTGTGACCTCGTTTTTAGGAAGGAAAAGGTTCGAAATTTTCCATATGTACCCTATTCCCCAGACCAAGCCCCGAGTGACTATTTTTTGTTTCCTATGCTAGACTAAAGAATATTGAGCTGGTAGACATTATAGGTCTAGACAGGCCCTGGGACTCGCTGTTTATCAGTGTATACAGGGCATATTTGAAATGAGTATGAAACTGCAGTTTCAGATTGGATTAAACGTTTGGAAGTTTGTGTACGTAGCAAGGGTGGTTAATTGGAGGTATGACATATAAATAAATCAAAACCTATCATAAGCGCGCTTTGTCTTACCCAGTTGCGTTACTTCTGAAATACCCCTCGTATTTTTTTTTTCAAACAAATATTCTTATTTGGCGCCAAATAGTTGAAAACCACCCATGTTTATGCATTAAATGGTCACTTTTGTGAGGTTATTAATTCTGTAGTTTTTTTGTTATCTTTGTTATGCACTATGCACACTACAACCACAAAGTTTATTGTCTGGAATTAAGTTTACACGATTTTGTAATTGTTTCAAGATATTTACAATATCCTGTTTTGTACAATCAGTCTAACCCGGACAAACATATCAAACAAATCAGTATCATTACTGGTCTTAGAGGCAGGTGGTTGGTTACTACAGGATGGAAGCCATACCCCTTTGGGATCTTTCTGTATGGCTTCACTATGCATTAATCGTTATGCGACCACCTGTCTAAAATACCTAAATTCTTCTTTATTGAATTTCTCGTTCAGAGCAGTTCAACTAGTATCTGTTTACACACTGGTACTGAAGTATAGTGATACCTGCTGTTATACACAACTCACGATTTTTCACCTAGTGGATGCTATGAAGAGGCTTCTCTTCAGTATATCGACTGCATCAATTGACAGTTGTTTTGTCTTTAACGCTTTAGCCGCCAAATAATATTTTATTTTTTCGTCTGCACACAATGTCATCTGTTTTGAGTTCCAGTGTGGACATTCATTCAGTTTCTTCTCTAAAACGTCGATGTGTCACACAGTTTGGATCCTGATGAGATGCCGAGTTACTCGCCGTCCCATCTAAATCCAAACTGTTTGCATTCCATATCACAAATCCGTCACCATGGCACTAAAGGGGTTAACTATAGAGTCCACTCGACATGACATGCTTATATTGTTGGAGGATAAACATTACAGACCCTGATCAAAGTGTTCCTATTAGGGTCTATCTGATATGTGTCTGCACTGTTTTCAAATTCGCACATTGCAGCAGGATCTGTGGGCCCAGGATCTGTGGCCCCCTTCCGAGGACTTTGTGGCGCTGAAAGAGCTACGCTGTTGGAAGTTAAATATTCAAAGTAGAATGGTCCATTAGTATTTAGCAATAAAATACGAAAAAGCTGAATATTGTTAAAGGATTTTGAATGACAAACAGTGTATGCCCAGGTCAGATGACTCGTTACCCGCCATCCAACGTTTAACCCTGTGTCGAAGAGATCTGGGCGGAAAGTGTTGGCCGCTACATGTGATAGGTTTGTAACAAAGTTGGTCTATTCAATTTCAAAGGTTTAAAGCTACTAGACGAGTGTGAATGGCAAACAAAGACGACTTTGATCAGATGGAATCATCTTATCTGGGTCGACACCGTTTGCAACTGCACGTGCACACCTTGTGTGCATTCAAACTCTCACGTGTCGATAGCGTTGGACGCGACATGCAGTTAATTTGCAGCATTGTTAATCCCCGTTTCACCCTTACAATGCCGGACACAAGTCACTATTGTCCTTTGCAAACAGTTTAGACCAAGATAAGAGGGCTCCTAGAGGGGGCGCCTTCTCATCAGGGTCTGCACTGTTTGTCATGTTACACGTTTCTTTAGAAACATCCCTAAATATCCACCATAACTTTGACCTGTTTGAATTTTGGAATAGTCCATTTGACAATTCAGCATTGTAAGGGTAAGTGCAAAGTTATCCACGTGTACTTATCAACAGATATTAAAGCAAGGTACTTGAGGGTGCCTAAGTTAAATTATAGACACTATCAGTTTTATGAGTTTGTTTAGTGTGAGCGTCAGCAAGACCTCATGGATCTAGGATAGGAAGTCTGCATACTATGTGTTGTTAATTCCGACACTCCTGTTTGCAGTGATACGCTGATGCTATAACTATTTATAGACCCTTTCACTCATATGTTATATAAGGTAAACTCGTCAAAATTAAAGGACAGGGTTCACAAAGGCTGTTTATGGCCCAAGAAATAGATAAAAACTAACCCGTTTTTTTTTAGATAAGGGGTTTGCTGTTATCTACAAGTGAATTGTCCATTGTTCATGGCGGAGTCATACTAAACATATATCCTAGTGACAACATTTGATATTGACAGAGCAAACAGTGCAGACTCAAGACCCAGCAGGATTCAGGTTGTGTGATACTCGGCTAGTATTATCCTACAGTAACCGTCTGATGTGTGATACTGGGCCAGTATTATCCTACAGTATCCGTCTGATGTGTGATACTGGGCTAGTATTATCCTACAGTGGCCGTCTGATGTGTGATACTGGGCTAGTATTATCATACAGTATCCGTCTGATGTGTGATACTGGGCTAGTATTATCCTACAGTATCCGTCTGATGTGTGATACTGGGCTAGTATTATCCTACAGTATCCGTCTGATGTGTGATACTGGGCTAGTATTATCCTACAGTATCCGTCTGATGTGTGATACTGGGCTAGTATTATCCTACAGTATCCGTCTGATGTGTGATACTGGGCTAGTATTATCCTACAGTATCCGTCTGATGTGTGATACTGGGCTAGTATTATCCTACAGTGGCCGTCTGATGTGTGATACTGGGCTAGTATTATCCTACAGTATCCGTCTGATGTGTGATACTGGGCTAGTATTATCCTACAGTATCCGTCTGATGTGTGATACTGGGCTAGTATTATCCTACAGTATCCGTCTGATGTGTGATACTGGGCTAGTATTATCCTACAGTATCCGTCTGATGTGTGATACTGGGCTAGTATTATCCTACAGTAGCCGTCTGATGTGTGATACTGGGCTAGTAGTTTCCTATAGTAGCCGTCTGATGTGTGATACTGGGCTAGTAGTATCCTACAGTAGTATCCTGCAGTAGCCGTCTGAATGTGTGATACTCGGCTAGTAGTATCCTAAAGTAGTATCCTACAGTAGCCGTTTTATGTGTGATACTCGGCTAGTGGTATCCAACAGTAGCCTCTGGTGTGAGATACTCGGCAAATAGGTTCCTACAGAAGCCGTCTGATGTGTGATACTCGGCTAGTAGTATCCTACAGTAGCCGTCTTATGTGTGATAATCGGCTAGTATTATCCTACAGAAGCCGTCTGATGTGTGATACCGGGCTAGTAGTATCATACAGTAGTATCCTGCAGTAGCCGTCTGATGTGTGATAATCGGCTAGTAATATCCTACAGTAGTATCCTACAGTAGCCGTCTGATGTGTGATACTGGGATAGTAATATCCTACAGTAGTGTCCTACAGTAGCCGTCTGATGTGTGATACTGGGATAGTAATATCCTACAGTAGTGTCCTACAACAGCGGTCTGATGTGTGATACTGGGCTAGTAGTTTCCTACAGTAGCCGTCTGATGTGTGATACTCGGCTAGTAGTATCCTACAGTAGCTGTCTGATGTGTGATACTCGGCTAGTAGTATCCTACAGTAGCTGTCTGATGTGTGATGCTCGGCTAGTAGTATCCTGCAATAGCCGTATTATGTGCGATACTCGACTAGTAGTATCCTACAGTAGCCGTCTGATGTGTGATACTTGCTAGTAGTATCCTACAGTAGCCGTCTGATGTGTGATACTGGGCTAGTAGTATCCTACAGTAGCTGTCTGATGTGTGATACTCGGCTAGTAGTATCATACAGTAGTATCCTACAGTAGCCGCCTGACGTGGGTCTACTTTAAGGTGGCCAACTCACCTAAAGGGCTTACCCTGTGACAAATTCAATCCATAGCTAATGTCTCGTTCACATGTCCGAGCGATATTCGTAGCATAATTATATAGCAGAAGTCTACGAATACACACATATATTGACATGTACACAGTGCCAATGTTCGAAGCAGGGCTAATTATGACCATGATTGTTTAACGGTAGTGTCTATTCTGAAGGAATGTAACTTATTTGATAGATGATTTAATGACAAACAGTGCAGATCCTTATCAGAGGGCACCACCAATATCCCCCCTCCCTCCGATCTTGGTCTACACTGGTTGCAAGTACTAGTTAAACCTGTTTTCCAAATCATAGGGTGACTGAAATTGAAGTTCACATTAAACCCTTTCCACGCTGATTTTTCAAATGGACTAGCTCATCGTGACTATTCACAGATTTAAAAGAAAACCGTGACAGACATATTGCGCAGACTCTGGCGAGAGGGCGCCTCTAAAACCTCTTCATCTGGATCTGCACCGTTCTGTCGTTTCCCGCACTGGAAGGGTTAAGCTGCTAATTATTTCATGGTAAGATCTAATAACAGTTTAGATGTTCTCTAGGAAAAGAATCTTATTACATTATAGTGCAGACCAAGACTAGACATACAGTAAAACT